>LPNX010223047.1:284890-471852 GCA_001517045.1 Pseudotsuga menziesii | reverse complement strand
CATGGCGAGTTTGCATGCACAGTTATTTTGCAAAGTTGTAGGAGATTGAGTGTGCGAGTCAGCACTATCATAGAACATTAGAGAATATCAGTAGTTGGGATATTACATTCCTATACAACCAGTAACCTAGGGATAACCTTTTGTGGAGGGTTAGGGAAAAAAGAAATAAGGATCACTTCCTCATAATCCCTACTGTGACCGAGAATAAAGGTCACATTTCATTTTTTCAAGCTTTGTCACAGAGCGGGAACTTACCTTGAACGAATTCATGACGGCCAGAAGATGTCCGTCCTTAAGGTGTTAATTAATAGGCGAGCAGCTTTCGCTAAAGCAACTACGGGTGGAAAGAAGAAATATGTGATAGATCTCAAATGCAGTCTCGCTAGGCCACCCTTCTAAACAAATAAATGAACGACGTAATTGGAGATGATAATAAGAAAAGGTAATAATAAGAGAGTTCCCCTTAGTATCCTTTCTTTTAAATCGCCCTTCTCTTTAAAGTGTTAGGACCAAGCAACCTTCCTCCTTGGAGCTATCCCAGCTAGTTGGCAACCCTACATCCATGGCCTAAAGGATGGACGCTACAAAACATTATAAGGTAGCTGTACAGGTTGTTACCCAAAAGAAACTGGGCAACCCTAAATCCATGGACGCAACCCAACATTCCAGGGTTAACGACTGGACATCAAAAATATCTAGTCGCAACAGCAGGACAAACGAATCTGGTAAGTTGCATACACCTGCTAAAGGAAACAAAAGAAATAAATCTGAGAAAAGATCTATGTATGCCTGTGAAGAGCTATATGTAACAATCCGGGTTATGTAGGGCTCCTTGGGCCAAGTGTATCTTCTGCCAGCCAATAGGTCTTACTTCTGCAGGGCTTGTGGTTCAGCGAGTCGCCCTAGTTGCATTTGAACCAATTGATCTTTTAGTTACAAGGTCCCCAGTAACGAGGTCAATTGATGCCGTTGACTTAGCAATTTGAAAAGAACCCATTTTCATTAGATACCAATTCTTTTTTTTAGCTCGAGGGGAATCGGTAACTTGTCAAACTTGCCTGGGCCAGGCCCAGGTTCAAATCCGCTGCTGCCACTATAACCCCTAAGGTATAAACCGACAGCCCGCAAGCCAGGATATACCAGTGACTTGTGACTCAGCAAGGACCGAGACGTCCCGACTCCAATCCCCATGCGGGCGGTAGCCTATCCAGGGGGCGCCTATCCTTTGAGCCTTATCACAGCGGGCCATGTCTCGGTGGGAATTGACCCCTGGTGGGCTGGGTGATTAGATACCAATTCTTATTCTTATAGATCCCAAGCCTCTAGATCCATAGCTTGTTCAAGAATCGAAACTATCACCAGCGGAGACAAAGGCAGATAAAATGGATGACAGTAAAGACAGTTGATCACCTAGCATCAGGGGAAGCATTCCTTATTATCCTAGTTTCCTCCTCCCTAGCCAGTCAACCTATTATGGTACCTGCAAGTGTTCCCACAAGTGATGTTCCCACATTAGGATCTGTTCATAGAAGCGATGATTATCCTGTTTACTTTGTTTACCCAGCAACATATAGATGCAAGAAACATATATATAGATGCAAGACCTGTGAATAACTATGCATTCGTAACCGTGTGTCCTCCTCTTCTATACGGTGTGGGCCTTATACAGAAGACCAGGGGAGTCAACCCCGGTATGTACAGGCATAACTGTAAACTGAGTTCAGTAAAGGGGATAACCCATATCCATATATTATATAGCGGTGTTCGGGCATAACTTATGGATGATACAAAGGTAAATTAAGATGCTGATACAATGCTACCCGCGGTGAAGGCAAAGATACCACTAGGATAGAGCCATAATAATGACTACACTATAAGGATATGTATATAGTGGCAGGGGGCAATAGGTAAGGGCGAGAACAGCAGCGTAAAAGGCAGCGGTTTGAGAGCCACTCTCTCATCTAGATTGAGATCCATAGCCTATTCTTGTTCTGGTTTAAAACCCAGTAACATATTGAGTAACGGATTCTGTTGAAGTTGGGCCCGTTGCCCCCATAGCATATGATCCCGTAGCTCCCGTGAATCCTTTCGTACCGGATCCATTTCGATATTGAGTTCAATAGCCCGACACAACAGCTATATACCAAGATGCGGATCCACTAGTTTAAGAGCTAGTCTCGTATCCCGTTCCATACCAATTATTTAAGAACTAGAAGTGGTTTACTTGGTTCCAGAAGCAGATTTACCCCTAGCAAAGTAAGGTAATCAGAGTATTGGTATGGCATGGCCTAGTGAGTAGCATGGTCATTATTCAGTGATTGAGTTCCAGTTTCAGATCCTTTAGCTTTAGTTGGAGATTCCGATGTATATCTAGTCTCCGATCCAGATGGTCACCAGCCACTATAGGACATATCACAGTGATGGCAACCACCGATCGCCACTCTAGGTTATGCTGCAACAACGAGGGCTACCAAAAATAGCAGAATCAACAGCTCTATCAATATCAAAAGATTAATCTATTTATTTATTGACTAGATAAACGGCTATTGGATATGTGGGTAGATTTGCTACTGGTGCTACTAGCTATGGTGCTTTTAGCTTCGTATCTAGGTATGGATCAACGGGAAGGGAAGCTGCTATACGACTAGGTGATGGCTTTAAACCCATAAGGGACGCTTTAGGTAAGCTAGACGAGATGGTGGCTTAAGGAGATGTAACAGGAAGAAATGCTGGCTCTGCTGCTGATGCTGCTGGATAAACTTATGGATCGACTGAATCAACCATATCAACCTATAGCTCTGAATCTATAGGTTATGTATATTGCTTATGAACTGGATATCCATATGCTTCCTCTGTCCTTGCCTTCGTTACTGCTTCTGTCTTTTATATGAGTCTAGATCTGCCGTAGGCTATGGCTGGTACTGAATCAACAGAGTCGACTGATTCAACTTCTTCATCTGGACCACCTGTCTCTGCTCCTTCCTTTGATGCTGATAGATCTACTACTGGTGTATCTGGCTCACAATTTGGATATGTATCTGGATATGGAGCTTAGCGAAGTGAAGTTGCTACTGATGGATTTGGATCTCTATCTCGATCTTTAGCTACCATCTCTGCTGTTGGTGGATTTGCTGCATCTGGTAGGTGTTTGGATCTTAAAGGTACACATAGGGCTTTGTAGGTGGCGACATGCAGTAGGGGACTAGCTTCACTTACGCTCAGAGCTCTATGCCTCTATCTCTTCCCATTTTATTAGCGGATTAGTGCAGCTCCCATGGTATTCCCCATTAGTCTTTATAAGTATCTTTATAGTCTATATAGTAGTTGCCCTATTGTTTCTTTTTATGACCTGCCATTATAAGTTGGGAACTGTAGTTGGGGTATTTTTTTGCAGTGTTAATAGTCACCATGGAATTTGAACTAAGAAAGGGGACTATTAAAGCAAGGCATTATTAATATTTAGAAACCCATATTACTTACAAGGACAAGTTCAATGTATAGATGCAAGTATCAAAAGTCTTTGGAAACATGCACTATAGACCACAGACTACCCAGGATGAATCTGGTCCCACCCCAACCACGGGGGCCCTATAACAAGTGAAGTGGCTGCCAAAGAGTTTTCATTCTTAGAGTTACACACCCTTTCAAAATGGGTAAATTTAGGGGCGGAGCGTCTTCCCTTTGGTCAGGAATCAAAGGTGGCGTATCGGAGTAATAGTCAGAGTGAAAAACCTCATCCTCCTACCCTCAGGTGAGCCCTGTCCTTTCAAAAGTGGGTAAATCCTTCTGTTAGAACCTGGCCTATAGGGTGTAAATTCCCCATCTTGCTAGGGATTTATTTGCTCGTCCTTCCGAGGACGAGGGCACGTTCACAAGCAAATTTTGGTGAGGCAGGAACCTAGGGCGCATACTCAGGTGAGGTTGGTTCAGGTGAGGTAGACTCAGGTGAGACAGGCTTAAGTGGGGACCAAAGCAGCATACACATTGTTTTATTGAGTTGAACCAAGAACCTTCCTCCATTCAAGGTAAGAACACTATACCATTTGGGTGAGACCGGTTATTCGTGTCAAAGGCGGGGAAGCTGGAAGGAATTTCAAATACTTTCTCTATGAGCGGGATTTCTTTTTAAGTTCAAAGTGCCCAAGCAAACCTGTTCAATTTAAGGGGTCTGGCATTCCTTTCCTAAGGAAGTAGTTCTGAGGATCCCACCCACCCGTGGTTGTTCTTTCCTATGTGATCCACTGAAATGAATCCATCCAACGTAGTAAGCGCTTCTAAAGTAAATACCAAGGCCGATACAAGCTCGTTCGTCCAATCTCTGTATTATTCTGGTAGTAATTAATTTATAGGGAGTTCCGATCCAACAATCCGACGTTTGTCCATCATCCCATCCACCCATCCAAAAGCCTGCCTGCTATTAATAAAGTAGGCTTATATCCCAATGGTTTAAGTGCAAGTGCCCAACATTGATCGTGTAGTTTTATAACTATAATAGAATGGTCATAGTGTCGACCCAAGAAGCCCTCCCTTCTTTCAAAGATAAGGGGTGTGGCTCCACTGGGTTAAAGAACTCACTTTTTGATTTTGCTAAATCCCTCTTCTTTTGGTTGATCGGTTCCACCCCTTGAATAATTTTTATCTCTGATAGCTATGATGTCGCACGGAGACGTTGACCTTGTCCCATTGTAACAAAAAGAAAAGTCCCTTAAATTATGATGTTCCAACATTAGACGTGTTCCCACTTGTTATTGTTCTAGCATTAACCAGTGTTCATACTTTCATATGTACATTTTTTTTCTTGTTCTCAGACATGTTCCTAGTTGTTTATGTTCCGACCAGTAAGCATTTAAGAGTGTTTATCCTAGTGTTGTTCCAATATTCCATGTAGTTTCTACAAGTGGAGTTATTACATATGTACATTTTCCTAGAGCTAGTGGTCTGACATATGCTTTAGCTCCCATAAGTTCTGTTCCTACATTCCCTTATGCTCCAATAAGTTAAGTTCTTGCATTGGGTGCTGGTAGTGGGTCAACATAAAAAGCGGCTTCCTCCTCTGCTGCTACTAGCGGCTATGGATATTTATGTGGATCTGTAACTGCTTATGGTGGATCTATTAAATCCTGATATGGAACTAACTCTGCTGCTTTTCACCCCCAAACGGAAAAGGGAGGACTTGCTATTGGTGGTTCTTAATCACTTGCACCATCAATGGGATCTTCCGGTACCGGAACTGCTTCTGCTACTAGGGAATCCAAAACTAAATATTGGTTCAAAACCACTGTGGGGTCAATTGGCTCTGCTCCCTTTGCTTACTTTGCCGCCTTTCCTACCTTTTCACTTGCATCTGCAGGGTCTACTACAGGGTCTACTTAAATCGATGCCTTTACCTCCTTCCTACTGCTACTCTCGCATCACACCCCCGGATGAGGAAGGAACAAGCACCAGTTTGGGAATGAGTGCGACTAACGGGCCTGTTGATTGAGGAGCCCTAAAGAGGAGGAGCGCTTTTTAAAGAGCCTTGGTTAAGTAGCCTGGTTTTAAGAGCCTTGGTTTCAATAAATAGCCCCGATTCAAATTGCCCTGGTGAATTAGCCTGGTTTCAATAAATAGCCTTGGTTCAAAGAGTTTAAAGAATAGGAGCCCTATTGATTGAATGAGCCCCCGTAAAGAAAATCCCTGTCAAAGAGGAGCCTGGTGCAAATAGAACTAGTTCAATGAGGAACCCTAAAGATAGAAGCCCTAGTTGAAAGAACGGCTTGCTTGCTTAGGTAGGCACTTACACCTTTAGTATTTACTTGGCTTGGAAACATCATCCTTTTACTTTCGAGCATGCTATAACTCGGTTTACCATACTTTACTTTTCCAACTTAGGATATAGAGGGAGGAGAGTCCTATCTGCTGCTTCAAGCAGGAAGACGAGCGACCCCTGGCTTTTGCCTTCTGCCATGGGGGAGCGGAGTCTGATTCAGTATGTCCCTTTTATACAGGTATTGCATAGAGCACCGCCTTCAGTTTGATAACTTGTTCCAGCCCCTTCCTTTTCTCAAATTCGTTTCCTCCTGGATGTTCGATATGGTTAACATTGATGCCCCTTTCATGAATGGTCTCCTGGGAACGATACCAAAGAAGATCCCACCTACACAATGCTGCTGCAAAGGATGCAGTATTTCCATGTGGGGAAGTGATCCAATAGGTAATGGAGCAACTAATTTGGAGTATAAAACTGTGTTAAATGATACAGGCAGGTGCATTGCTTCCTTCCAGCCCAGTAGCTTGGAGCTATACTACAAATTAACCAAGCTTGATGTGTATATGACCACAAATTGGTCACTTAGTTTTATAAAGACAAGGATTATAACTATATCATCTCTTAATGGTGGTTGGAGTACAATTCAAGGCTCAAAACAATGGAATTTCTCCTACCAACGGCCTTCAGAGTCCTTTTTTCATTTGGCTACTCTCTTAAGTAGATTGTATGGGGAGAAAGATGCACACCACTTCAAAGAGAAATTTGGATACCAGTGATGTACATAGTGGTTAAGCATGGATCGGTATTATACTGGGCTGCTATTCTCTTGCTAGCTCTAGGCCAAGCGATTGAAAAGGAACAAAAAAAACACACACTCTACATCCTCAGCAGAATTCTACATGCCCTCTTACATCCTGGACATACTTTGTGCGAGTAATGCTTTTCCGGGTATAGGATGGCAATGGAATATTGGGGAGCCTCCTGTGCATGTATACTGTAAATACCTATGGGATCACCACCATATGAGGCATTATGGTCTCAATGTGATGACTTTTTCGTACATTTGTATCAACTTCTTTTTTGCAGGCCACCACCTAGGCTATCAAAAGAAGCAATAAAAAAAAAAGAGGCCATTGGAATTTAGTATATAAATGAACATAGTACCTACATTTGGATTGCTGAAGCCATCAGAAGCCCACATTTATTGCCTAAAATTGTCCCTTACAGGTTGGCCATAAGGGAGATAGCTTACCAGACATGGATTTAATGCCACTTTATGAAGTAAAAGAAGAAGCTTTGCCCCAGTCTTCCAATCTACATTGACAGTTATGTCCTTACCACTTCACCACTGGCCGGGGCTAAAGCAGAGATAATTGAGGGATACCACTTTGGAGAGGTATTATTTATAAGAAATGATCCCCATAATCACTCCATGTTACAGAAGTAGGGTAACACTACAGAGGTAGTACATTACTACTTTTACACGGTAAACACTCACCATACAAAGTACTACTGTGCATTTTCCATGCTCACTAAGATATTGTAGAAGAATCTGTTCATAGTCAAGTCCATTGGGGAAAGGAACAGAGGCCAGGGTAAGAACCAAGACAATTGAGCATTGCTAAACAATGCAAATCGACCACCATGTTGTTACAACTGTAATGAGGCAGGAAACCTCGCATTAAACTGTCCACAACCCCATCAGCATCGTTGTGGGCATTGTAATAAGACCCATTATAATATAAAAAATATTCTCCTACTTTGAAAGACCTTTGCTTGCTCTCCCACTCTACGGGGGAGCCCTAGGTAATGGATAGAAGGGCAAAAAAATTATGTAAAAAAGAATCGCAAAGTCTCGTCGTACTTGACACAACTCCCTAGCCTGGGCGGTGCTGCCTCTGAATGTACGGGCGAGGTTACGAGTCGCTCTATTCTTTTACTTATATTATCTATTTCCACCCAACAGAGAAGATTGACCTTTTCTCCATTACTTAAGGGGAAAAAGCTTCTTTATTTATTCAGCCACTCTGTGATAGAACCAAAAGGAAGGAACATTTGACATTCTATACCGTTCGCTTGCTTGCACGCTATCGATCCTCACTTTTGTGTTCCTTGCCTATTAGAGTAGAGAGGGAGGCGAATAATTGGTTTTATTCAATAATATATATAAGAGGGCCCAACCCAACAATAGAGTGAAGAAATAGTTACGTAATAATTACGTAAATAATTAATAAGGATGGAGAAACAAACAAACGGGCAAGGGTAAAGGCCTGACAAATTGACCAATTACTCTCCATTGTTTCCCCCAGTGTAGGTGATGGCACGAATGAAAAACAAATAAATTGCTACATGATATAACCCACAATTAATGCATGTGTTTGGAACTGACGATAGCTACTGGGGGGGAACGAAACAAACAGAAAGATCCGAAGGAAGGTCGGCCGCCATCGAGTTATTTAATTACCATTTGAACCTTCCTTCTTTGCATCGTCGATGATTGAACTATGTTAGGGTCAGGATGACGTGAGGGTCAGGATCGACCTGTATATCCCTCCAATTTGTTCCCTGACTGTATTTTTCACTTCCAAATATATTATTGGATATTAAACTGAGGATAGGTCATGCGTGGCCAGGGGAAACCATCCTAGTATAGTAATAATAGCCGCCCTCTGTACCCTGTAGTCCTTCCGGCTATATCATAGCACTAGGGGAGCACCAGACAAGAATATTCTCGTTTGGAAACCTCCTACCTTGACCGGACTTCATTAGTTTAGGAAGACACCCATTATCTATCAGTTTTATGACCATCAAGCGATCTTTCCATTGGTTTATAAATACGTATATTGGTGGTTTCATTATTTTGTAGCCATAGGTCCTTTTTACAAGCAATGATAGGTAAACTTGCCTTTACATTCTAGTTAATTAGGCCATAGGTAGGTCTGTTACGAGGATATAACTATAAGCCCCAGACCAAGTCTGGGCATGTGAGACACTCTGACCCTCGATCTGTGCGCTTTGTGATCTTCTCCAGGGCTTAGCTACCCTTGGTTAAGACACCTAATACCCGATCTTGGTGTCACATAGAGTGTGAGATAAAAGCATTAGTAATTCTCTTTGTTTATGGTGATGTACTTTGAGTGCGGATGAAGGACCACCTTGACCACTTGTTTTTACCACAAGGCACTTGAAGAAGGCTAAAGTAAAAGTCAAAAATACATAAGGAGCCTTAGTACCACTAAGGAGTCAAAGTGAAAGTGCAAAAAGACCTTTAGTACCACTAAAGGTAAAACTAAAAAAGATAAAAGAATAAAATAATATTATTTTGTTCTTTTAAGTTTTGGTCCACTTCTAGGTGATTCAAATGATATAAAAGAAGATCAATCCATTTCATTTTGTTACACACACTTGGTCATGATCTTAAAGCTACTCAAGGAATATTTTCGTTGACATTGTGGAGAAGGACATCTTTTGTGGTTATGCCCTAGCATGGAGGATTCTAGCTAGGGCGCCCACTATTTTACAGTCTAATCCTAAACTAGGGTTTCACCATTGATGAACAACAACACCTTCTCTCTCTTCACGAGCTAGGGTTTCTTCTAAACCCTCACATCACCTTCAGAATTCTCACGGGCAGCCTTCTTCCCTCACAGGCAGTCTTGGTCTATTCACGGGCACGCCGAATCTCCTCTCCAGGCACTTCCCTCTACCCTCCGTCACTCACAGCAAGCCCTAGCAGGGCTTAGGCATGTTGCCGACACCCGTAGGCAACTGCCAACACCCTTGGGCAGGCTGCTACCACCCTCGGGCAGCCATAGTCCGCTTGCTACAGACTTCCGGCAGGTAGCAGTGAGGCTCGAGCAGGGTTCCTGGCAAGCAGCAGAGCTCGGGCAGGGCAGACAGGGTCCGGGTAGGACAAATAGCAACTTTGGGCAGGCTGACAGGGATTTGGGTAGGGTAGAAAGACCTCCGGGCAGGAAGACAGGGCTTGGAAAGAGGGCTTGGGAAGTAGACAAAGAGTTCCGGGCAGCAGTAGGCTGTTCGGGCAGGCTGACAGGATCACGAGCAGGCTGACCGATATCACAGGCAGGCTGACAGGGATCACACAGGGATCTCGGGAAAGTTCAGTCTCAGTATGGGCAGATTTGGGCAGGCAGAATAAATTTTGGGCAGCCATTCTGGAAGTTTTGGGCAGCTAGAAGAATTAGGGCAGAAAGCCCTAGTCTAATTTTTGTATGAAATACATTTTCGTAGATTTTTTATTTGTGGTACAAACACATTAGGGTTTGAGAATTATTGAGAAACTCAGTCATCTCATTTAAGAGATGAATTACTAATGCTTTTTGGGGGTTTTTGTCCTTTAAAGGATTCCCCGTGAAAAACTACCGTGTTCAAAGTGTGTGATGTTGTTGATGTTTCTACTGCACTTGTCTTTTGTTATCTTATAGTCTGCAAAATTTTAAGAATTCATGCTAATGCTAAAATTCAACAACCAGGAATTTAACCTAGTCTGGGACTAGGATCTCAACCTGGGGCTAAGGGACATTCTCCAGGAGAATGGAGGCACTTGGTCAGTTACCAAGTATTTGACATTGAGTCATTTGATGCAATCTGGGGATGAGGCACCTGGTTAGTTACCAGGTCATCACCATAAGCCCTAGACCGGGTCTAGGCAAGTGATGCACTCCTCACCTTGATCTATGGGCTATGAGACTTTCTCCAGGGACTAGATACCCCTGGTTGAGAAACCTACACCTGATCTTGGTGGCATGAGGAGATCAAGATAAAGCATTTAGTAATTCTCCTTATTTATGAAGATGTACTTTGAGTGGGCATGAATGAACCACAGGGACCCTTGAGACAACTTGTTATGACCACGCAAATACTTGGAGGACCATTTAACCCTAGCCTTGGTCTATGCGACCATCAAGAGAAGGACCAAGTGGCACAAGTCAAAACACCAAAAAGACCTTTGTACGACAAAAGATTAAAGTCAAAGGGTCAAAGATGAAAAATAAGTTAAACCCTAATGTCAACTCCTAATTATGTGGAACTAACTTAAATGTTGATGGACTATAAATAAAGGACATTTGCAATTCATCTCATATACACAACACTTCAACACTTGACTCCTCTACTCGCTGCCTGAGGTTGATAGAGATGATTTTGGTGGCTAGTGTTTTTTTTCTTCAACAATGGCAACATTTATGCTTGCTTGGTTTTCTCTTGTCACACTACAGTCACTGTGGTAGTTATACGTAGCAGCTGTAATAACCCTCGATGGTGGTCTAGGGCTACAACAGGTCTCAGTGTGAAGCCTGTTGGAAGTCAACAAGCTCATGACAACACTAAAACTCTTTCCTTCTTCTCGTTGGTACATTCCATGTGACCCTTACCAAACTAGGGTCTGTTGCAACACCCTCGAGCCCTTCTAGGGCTGATCTACTGTGCACCCTATCTCTTATTAGGGATTCTACAGCTCACGGGTGACCTGCTAAGGTCACCCTTTATGAACCTAAGCTCTGTTAGGACTGTCCCTTATACCCCTCGAGCTCTGTTAGGGATCCAACAGGTGCCAGTCATGGTGGTTGCTAGGGATGCTCACAGCCCACAGTAGTAGTAGCAGCAGACCACGTGGTGGCTGCTAGGGCTGCTCACAGCCCACGAGAAGCAGCAGCAATGTACAACATGCGGTGGTGGTCTAGGGATACAACAACAACATATAACAGGGTTACGTGGAGACTTGGGTTGAAGCAACACCCTCGGTGGTGACCTAATTAAGTAGCAACATCCTCGTTGGTGTCCTAATTGAGCAGCAACACCCTGCTAGTGGTCACGGGTAGCAGCAACGGTTTGTTACAACCCTGCTAGTGGTCACAGGTAGCAACAATAGTCTGCTACAACCCTCGTTGATGGTCACTATTGGCAGCAACAGCAGTTAGCAGGTCACCTACAACAACATCAACAGACCTAGTGGTCACAGGTAGCAACAACAGTTTATTACAACCCTGCTAATAGTCACGGGTAGCAGCAGCAGTCTGCCACAAGCCCCGTTGATGGTCACGATTGGCAGCAGCAGCAGTTAACAGGTCACCTACTGTAGCATCAATAGACTTGGTGGTCATGAGTAGCTACAGTGGGCTGCTACAGGTGGTTAGGGTTAGCTGCAGAAGGCTGCTACAGGACTCAGCAGTAGCTCACACTCCACATGGCAACAACAAATGGTAGCAACACTAAGCCTGCGAGGGCTACTTTGATTTTGGAAAATTTTTGTACATTCATCTCAGAATTCTGAGATCAGAACCGATTGATTTAGATTCGGATCAATATCAGTTAATCAAGTAAGCTTTGTAGAGAATGCATGCCAATTGCTTGAAGGAATGCTTGAATTATTTTTTTGAATAATGTGTAAATCTGGCTTTGGTGGGAGTTCCTAAAAACCCTAAACTTCTTGTGAAATGGTATGTTGGGCTAATGAAAACCCCAACCTTGAATTTTCATTCTCTAGACCATGCTCTTATCGATATTTTTACACAATTTACTGCGAGCATGTGAACTGTAATCACATCTTTTATAGTAGACGTCTTGTCCATCTTGGTGATTCCTTTGGTATAAGAATACTTCTGATTTTGCTGGTATATTTGGAGCTTTAGATAAATGAAGTGCCACCTGAACAAATATTGTTTGAACTTTTCTATATCATATGTTGGCCAACTTCTCCTTATACACAGGGAGACTAGGCATGCCAACAAGCACACCGACCTGTGTGTGCCCTGTTGGCACACATAGGGAGCCTGGGCGTGCAACAAGCACACATTTGTGTTCCATGTTGGCATACAAAGGGTGCCTGGGCATGCCAACAAGCACACATCCAGGCACCCTCTGTATGCCAACATGGAACACAAATGTGTGCTTGTTGCACGCCCAGGCTCCCTATGTGTGCCAACAGGGCACACACAGGCCGTCGTGCTTGTTGGCATGCCTAGCCCAGGCACACTCTGTATGCCAACATGGCACACATAGGCCTGTTGGCAACATGTGTTCTCCTTAATGCCTCCTTAAGTGTTAGTCAATAGAATCTCTTGCAAATGACATCCTTTAAGTCTCCCTAAGTGTTAATCAGGGGTTGGTTGTTGGCTGCCAAATGTTGTTTGTGGGTCTGCTACCATGTGAGGCCTAGTCCTCCATGTGAACTTCAACTACTAAAATCTTGTTGGATTTTGCTAGGGTTGTAACACCTCATTTTGGACATCACAGTGATTATTTCATATTTCCTTATGATGCATGCTAGACTTATTCTCTATCTTATGATATATATGGAATGGATTATATCAATATGACATAGCAAACAAATATGTGTGCATACTCCTGTTTAAGATTCACATATATTACCTTTTCTTTTACAGCTTTGAGTTGGCATATTATATTGCATCTTTATTCTATATGTACTTATTTGGAATTTTGGTCACAAACAGATAGTTGTCATGTCTGATTAACCCAAGATATATGTGTTCTGAAAATTATCAGGGGAATCACCATATCTAGTATATTATAAATAGATTATTGAGTATGAGATAGGGGTCCAAGGAACCCTAATTTGCTTTCTTCTTATTTGATGTTGTCCAATCTTGTCACTTTCATGGACATAAGTGGACTTGATTCATTTTTTGAAGTTTCGAAGATAATTTTATGAGATGCTTCATCAATTAATTGTTTACTTTTTGTTTCAACGGTCCCCTCTGCAACTTGGCTCTAAGGCTCAACGGTTCCCTATGGAAAATGGTGGTTTAATATCCACCACAAATTGATGTCTAGGAGAAGCAACAGAGACTAATGTCTTCTACTAAATGGGTGTTTTTCGATGAACACAAACCAATGGGTGCTCGGGTGGAACATGGCTTTGACTCTAGCTTTGGCTATAACTCTTGCTCTGGCTAGGTGGCTCTAGCAACTATCATAAAGTTCTGGCATAGGGCTTTTGATCTGGTTCAGGCTTGCTTGTTTTCGCTAGCATTTTTCTAGTTAATTATTAGTGTATTTTGTATTACTATTCACGTGAGCTGGATACCAAAAGTCACACTGAATAGGTGAAGTGATCGGGAGTCGAAAAGACACCTTAGAATATGAAACCAAGGCTCATAGTGATTGTATTTATATGTACATATCCTTTAATGAAAAGCGTCTCATGCTTATCTATTTCCTGCGTGTTTGTCTTGAACACTGTGTGTTCCAACAATATAACAAATTGGACTTGATATTTTCCAATAGTCAAATTTATGCTATTGTTGTCCATGGCATCTTTGCTCTAAAATCAGGGTCATGAATCTTAGAAAATGTTGAAATCCCACTACTATAAAGTTTCTATGAGTTTGAACCCCATTTTTTTTTATATATAATGCTTTTGAATATAGAATTCAATATATTAATATAACATCCATTTATCTAGATTCATGCCTAAAACAGCAAACTCCACAAAATAGCAATCTTACATTATGGCAAAGGTGCCATTATACTCTCCTTTTTGTTAGTTCTACTTAATTTCACCTGATGTTATATTCTAACTTCATATTATGTTATAATGTTAATTTCACTTATAATCTAAGTGATCATATTATACTTTCCTCTGTTAAATCTACTTAAACTCACTAACGTTATGAAATATAACTTTTAGTTTTAAGAACATATGTGAAACTGATGTTGCCCATGTAGAACTGTTATCTTGAAATTGCTTATATATATTACAGAAATTTCTTATACATAGGTAAGGTCAGTTCTACATATGTTCATATAAAATAAAGTTCATATTCATAACATCAGTGAATTTTTAAGTAGATTGCTAGTTTGTATTGTTTGTTGTTTTAGGTATGGTTCTGGATTAACGCCTATTATTATGATGAATTCTTCATACAAAGGCATTTGATATAAAAAAATGGGGTTCACACTCAGAAATATTTTGAGGAGTGAGATTTCAATGTTTTCTAGGACTCATGACCCTGTTTTTAGAGCAAAAAGACTATGGACGACAATAACAACAATTTAATTATTTAAATTTTGGAAGATCTAAAGTCCTAATTTTATACCTCCAAAACAAAATTGTGAAAAGTTTTCTATATCTTTTGTCATGCAGCACGTTGCTTGACAAATGTTTCTGAATTCTAAGATCAGAGTTTTTAAATTTTATTTGCTAGGATATAATCTGATAAAACATTAGAGAATTCCACTATCTCTTGTGATTTATGATTTCATTTTTGAAGTATTTCTCAATTATTATGAGGTTAATAAAATAGTCTTTGCCTTACTATAATGCAGGAAGGAATATGTTTGGGTAGGCCACCTACTGTCAGGATATTCTTTACCTATGGAAGAACCAAGTCTAAAGAAAAAGGAATATCATTTGGATGATATTGGTGGAGCATGGAAATAAGCAATGAGGGTGGCAGTTGCAACAACACGAGAAGCATTTCCAGGAGCAGAGGTCCTTGTACATCTTGATATGAAGTAAGCATCACTCTTTCATTTTCCTTATCTATTGTTGATGACCAAGAAACGAGAAAAAACAAATTTAACATAATTTCTCCTAAAAAACCTATAAAAATAATGAAGTTGATTCCATATTTGTTCTTATTGGGTAAATTTGACATATTGAGTTCTTAGCAAACTGTTTTAATAGCTGTTTACATAGTTAAAACATAGTGAAGTCACTTTCTAAATTTTCATCAATTCTTATATATATCTTGCCCAAGTTGTTTATAACACAACACTAAAAAAGAATTCATGAAACTAATGGCAAGCCCTGTTGAAGGTAGTGCCCTCACAAATCTGAATTCTGACCCACAATATCTATTGCAATTGGTTGAAGAATTTGGTCAAACACTTTGGTTCCCCTTCGACTGTGATTAACTGTCAATTCTCAGATTTTAAACAAGTGTGCTATGCATTGGTATACTGCTGTTCATAGTTTGTTTCCACATGGAAAGTTTTTAATATAATCTTTGCATAAGCCTTAACATTCCATAATGACAGTTCTATATCATAATAATCAAAGGAGACAAGATAATATCAGACTTATAATTTTAATCAAATGAAAGTGAACATGCCTGGAAAATTGTTGAAGTTATCAGCTGTTTGCCCAGTACCGTGTACTCTTTACAAAATGATACTGGAACAGCAGTGAATCATTGGTGAAATGGACACTATTTGGTGGTGGAATGAACGCCCAGATTGAAGTGTACTCATTCCCAGGTTTGCAATTTCAATGCACAACTATCCAAACACATTAATATCAGTCCCAATGTTCTTCCTGAAGATGTCTGTAGAGATTCCATTGGTTGTTCCTGTAGCTGGCAGCTTTGAGAAGTATTGGGCACCCCTTCAACATGGTCACGATTTGAGAAAGAAGACAAGAGATATATAATATAAAGATAGCCTGTAGAATGTGCCTCCTTTATGTCATGTTTTCCCAAAGACTGGTGCGCCCCCACTTTTACAGAACCCTCAGTCCTCTGCTATGTTGAACCGCCAATGGACTGCGCCCTCCTCATGTGTGTTTGGGGATGTAAGTGCGCCCTCTTCTAGTTGGTATACCCTTTCTTCACAAGATATGGCAAGATAAACCCACTGTCAACCAACACTCATACAGATCTGGAAATGAAATGAAATGAGAAATTGGAATAATGCGCCCTCACAAAGAGAAAAAGGATTCCCAGTGCGTCTTCCTTTGAACTGGTGAAGCCCACTTCACATAAGAGCGCCCTCTCAAGCTCACCACTGAAATGACTAATAAGGTAACTCAAACTCAGAACTGATACATAGAAAAACTTCAAATCCACGGCAATGAAGATCATGAGAGAATTCTGAGATGATCTCTCCTCAACAAATGGCTAGGATAGGCTAATGAGTCGCTTAGACTATAGCCTACCTAATCCTAGACCCTTACATCCTAGCCTCGGCCCTCTATTATAGTAAGCCTATCCCATTCATCTATCACACGGTCATGCCCATAAATCTACCTAAGGCACTCATCTAGCCCTAATGTCATTTCTAAGACTAACACCTATCACCCTAAGCTTCTATGTCTCTAACACTAAGGCCTTAATATCCTTAACTCCTACCTAAACCTACCCCTTACTGCTGCCCTTTATACACTGACTGTAAAAACTTGCTGGAGTCCCAAACATTTGGAAAACCCACTCTAATATAACTTATAGTACACCTAGGATTCCCTCCCATCATCCTAGCATCATTGCACCCAGATTGGGTAGGAACACTGAACATATTGGTTAGTTGAGAAATCCTCAAACATGGGAACTAACAAGGTATTCTTATACATCCAAGGCCCTTGTCACATTTCTTTTGGGACATGGGACTTGTTAGCGAATGGAAACCGAAAAAATCCTTTGGTAAGGGTTCTGGTTTGGACATAGTGCCAACCAAAGGCCCCCCAGGGTTCCCTATCCCAGCTACAGATTATAGCTTCAGGGGGACCCGCCCTGTAAAATACCCTAGCAGGGTTTCTTCTATATAAGCATACACACAGTATCATGCTGATCAACTGGGTTTTCTATAGTAACATAATTGTCAGTTTCGTAATTACCACGTTGAATTCTGGATAGTCATAAATGTAGAACAAAACACAAAGTATAGATCAATCCAGGGAGCATATTTTCCTTGTAAGCAATCTATAGCTGAAGTTGCTTATGTAAACACCGTTAAACTCTAATGTAAAAATAGGCTCAAACATATTAGGCCAAATAGATATTCTATCAAGATCAACATCTGTCCTATCAGGGTCTGGTGAGGTTTCTACATTGCTCTCCTCACCCATTAGCACCAAGTGTCATGTCAAGTTGTTCGTCATCCTATTTTTCAACTCGGGTTGTTTTAGGAGCATACCTTGCAGTAATTATTGATATTTTTCTTGGATTCACACAAGACTGGTTTCATTTTGGCAAGTTGTTGCATCTCTCTAGTTGCTATGCTATTATTTTATGGCTCCACTAAAAAATAAAGTTGATGAATTATGGGTAAGTCTTATTGATTGTTTAACATATTTTCATGCATAACAAGTTTGGAGTAAAGAATATCAAAATAGTCTACATGAGCTAACATTTGCACTATACTTACAAGTCATCAATATGAGCTAGGCTCTCATTTTTGTCACACGTTCTCACAACTGGTCATTTGTAGACCGACCTGAGCTTATGCTTATGACTATATTTGTTATTTCTCACCACATATGTAACATTTGAATTGCTTTCAGTATCTCAAAGTTTGTCCTCTTCCTCTACCTCTGAAACCCTGTCTTCTTAAGGTGTTTGGATTCACCTCTTGACCTTCCTCAGTTTCCATTCTTGGTATATTATGAGGATGTTCCTCTTCCTATAAAGGATTCAAATTCACCTTTATTTCTTATCGAATTAACATTTCCTCGACTAGGTTTCTCTTCGTCATTTAAAGCATATGGATATGCTTCATCTATTGCATTCAGCGGGACTAAGGCCAACTCAGCCTGTAGTTGTAATCATATTCCATTGATGTATATAGCAGCAGGATGATTACAAAAGTCTTGCAGATATTCTCTTATCTACATCTTCAGAGACAATTCTACATATTCCATGACAAACAATTTCCTTTGGCTCCAATTCTAGAACTGTTTGAACAAATTTTGCAGATAATTTGAGTAAAAACTTGGCTTTAATATCCTTTTGAATCTTGGGAAAGAATCTGACCTTTTCTTTACCTTGCCTTCTTGGGGTATTTTAAAGGTTATCACATAATAAAGTAGCATGTGATTTCATCCTTACCACAACAAACTTTACCCTTCTTGGATCATCTTCATGCATGTTCTCTATATCAAAGTACCTCTCTAATTCTTGCATCCAATCTATCAACATGTCAGGGTTTAGTTAATCCTTAAAGTCTGAAACCTTGGCCTTAACTTTAGTCTCTTCTTTTGAGATAACTTTTATCATTCCTTGAATGGAATCCAGTGCTCCAACTGGGGTTCTCACATTCTCTTGTTCATCTTTTGACTCATCTTGTTGGAATCTAGCCATAATAAATTCTAATCTCTCGGGCACTTCAATCCCACCATTCTGTCTGTGTTTGGTATTTTTCCTACCTCTCCTTCCCCGGTTCAAATGGACTCCCTTCTGGACCATTTTGTGGGTTTCTTTGATACTAAAACGGATGCAGATGCACACTCTGTTGTAGTAAAATATCTAAAAGCATAGTGTATTATGTTAGTCCTCTAAAACCTGCCTTAACTTCAGATTAAAAAAGATGGACTGTGATGACAGGATTGAAGATGCTTTTAGTAGGATGTATCGTACATAGACTCCCAATAGATCAACCCACAAGAAAGGTTATTTGTAGTAGGAAAGCTATATTAAAAGAGATAGGGTTCCTCTGTGGCTACAACACTTACAAAAAACAAGGGATCTTAGTCACTGAATTATTCAATATGGAGAGGGTTAATACACAACAACAACTACCATTGACAACAACTAAAAATCAAATATGTTCCTTTTATTAACTTTAAAAACACAATATCCCATAGGGGTGTAGCTCAACCAGTGATAAGCTTGATATGAAGGACATGTTCTAAATGGAGGTCATGAGTTCAAATCACCCCATCTTACCTGTGTTCCATGCGTTCTGGCTGTGTGGGTGCACCTAGGGGTGTAGTGGTGGTGAGATTGGATCCCTTGACCCAGTGTCACGTTAGTACCAACCCAGTATCTAGTTGTTGATTCCCCTATTACAAAAAATAAAAACTGTAAAAACACAATACAATGTAGTCTCTCCATATACCTAAACCTCCCCACTTACCAACTTGTACCTAATTAACCAAAAGCAAGCTCCCTTGTTTAAACTGAGTTTCCCCATTTATATCAGTTGCATTAATTACAGGTCCCACTGAAACGAGTCAGTACTAACAAACTACTATTTTAGGTAAAACAAGTTCCTATTTTTAATTTAATAAACAACCAATGAACAACTACCAGTTCACATGAATGAATCCATTGTGCATCACCTAAGACCATAATATTTTAGTGAATACTACTAGTGTCGATCAAACTATCTTTTATTGTCTTGACATTATGGCATATAACTTTTCTTAACAAACACTAATGCCATCTGTATAATCTTACATTTTATATGCACCATGTATCATCTAGAGCATGTGCCATACAAATTGGCAGGGATATCCATCACAAGTCATTCTATAATGCAATTTGAAAGGAAAATTGAAGATTGGGAAGAAAAATCGACAACATAATTTAGAAACTTCAGATTGACAGTCTAGGACAACAAGATATTAACATTTTCCAAATGGAAAAAATAACTATTCTGTATCCCTCTTAGATTTATTTTCCATCTATGCCTTATGTCTAGTTGTAGCTCTAAAAGGGCCCCTCCAAAGCACCAATCAATCAATCTGTTTTTTTAATGTCATAGTATTGCCAAAGGGATTGGTATTAGACATTAAACAATGCCTTTTTTTCGAAGGATCTTTTGGATGACCAATTGATGCCATATTTACCTTTTTCACTGGGCGTTTTACAAGCTATTGAAAGGCTCTGTTCATCATGTGTTTTCTATTTTTTACAAGATCCTATATTAGGGACAAAATTTCAATTTTCACATCTATTTTAGTAAGACCTTAGTTTAGTAAATTTTGATTTAGCATTAGTGCATTTAATTAAGATCCATTATTGCATGAGTTGGGAATTTTTTCCTAGTAGAAGGAATCTCAAATTTAGAGTGTTCATCTGGGTGCATGTCCATTTTCATTCAGTGGTGTTGACATGTCAAGAAGATGATCTCTTTAGGAGATTGATTAGTTGTCTAACTAATGAACTATAAAACTCAGTTTTAGATGGAAAACCAACTCATTAAATGCAGATCAAATTAGGGTTGATTCCTGGGATCCTAGTAGTCTATTTGAATCATGCTAGATTGATTTGTAAAGAGACAAATGGAGCAATCTTCTTATGTTTTTAGTTTTCCGAGGTTAATATTCTTCAATTTTTAATATTCTAGAGATGGAAATTGCTTTGGATTTGAAAATTATATAAAAGGATGCTTTCAATGGATCTCAGTTGTATTGTATTTTTCAACAAGTGATTCCATCTTTGAAGGATGGTATTGTTTCTAGTTGGGATGTCATGGATAAAATATGGGACCATGCTTTGAGGTAATTATTATCTTCCAAGCATTTGGAAGAAGGAATTATATGTATTATTTGCTAAACCACACATTGACTTGAATTTTGATCTCTAATATTTGGGTTATTTTATTAGAAATCTATCTTGGTGATTTTTTATGAGAAACATCCATCTGCTATATGGAAGTAATGGATTTCAATATATTTAGGCCCTATTAGAATGGAAAGTTTTATTGTAGTAGTAACTCAAAATGCTTTTATCTCAAGAATTCCTTGTACAATTGATAACTTTGGAAAACATTTATTACTGGAAGGCTATTTCAAGCTGTGAAAATTTTATTTCCTTTTAGTCTAGAAACGGCTCCAAACTGAATCAGAATGTACTATGACTTTCATTTAGGTATTGCTAGTTTCACTTCTTTAGTCATGGTTTTTGGCTGAACAAAAAAGTGTAGTATATGTCACCAAAATAGAACTCGCGGAATTCATTTAGTATTTTCATTTAGAAATAAGAGATTGCAAGCATATAAGATGCTTCTTTCTCTTTTATTCTAATATACCTATGAGACTTTTCCAATTCATATATAACTAGAAATATATTACTATCAAGCCATTTATCAATTGTATGTTATGTATAATGACACTAGTCCAATCCCTTGATATACATAATCCAAAAATTTCAAAATTACATAGGACATTTTTTACTGACAGACTTGTCTTAAAAGCTTCACGAAAACTGATACCAAAAAACAGTGGGTTAAAACATTGATCTGGATTCTGGATGGTGATATTCTCTCTCCTTGGAGCTGCTATAAGAATAAAGTAGACTCTTTTTTCTTCCTACATCTATTCTTTGATGGACATTTGGTGTCCATTTTATACTGAGTTGCGTATCAATGCTTCTACACAACAGGGGATGAGAGATGAGCTCCTCAATAGGAATATATATTTTAATGTAGAGTGGCATAAGGTGGTGTCACCTTACGGGTCATACCTTCTCTTCAAAATGGAAATCATTCCTTTTAGGTCACACTAAAATAAATGAGGTTCTTTCCAGGATTTAACATCCTCCACTATCAGCATTACTTGTTAACTGAAAAGGATTGAAGGTTGATGAGTTCGGTGTTGTCTTCATGAAGGGTGCAATTCATGAAGACAACACTCAATTTTTTCTTCCAATTTGGTTTGGAAACATTCAATGTCAAACTAATGGCAGGTCAGAATTGGACCCAAATACCATTCCTTTATACTATGCCGACCTAAACTCCTTTTGACATGACTCCTACAGAAACTAATAATTCAAAGAAGACAATTAGACAAAATTTATGACTTAATAGTCTGACGATTCACGACACTCTAGTTTCATTTTGATTTTTTTCTATTTGGTTGGTTGTATTTTGTTTTAATATGTATTTCTGAGGTCTATATCTTCTAATTTTTTTTTACTTTTTTTCATGGAAGAAACACAAAGAAGAAGTAAATAAGATATTGGATAAGATGGGACTTGAAATGCATGTAGAAGTGCAGTGAGGAGGGCCTTCCCATAAATATTTGAATCTTCCAGCATCAACTTTGAAAACTAGTTTAGGTAGCACAAATAATTATTAATTTCCTTCTCAAGTTAAGGGGAAGAAAAGGGAGTGTACTAATTAGAATACAAATCCTCTTAAACGGGAGAATTTTTCAAAATCAGATGGCAGTGATGTAGGGATTCAAACAAGAATGCATTATGAAGCCTGAATAAATTTCCAGAATCACTAATTTAGAGCCCCATTCTCGGTGCATTAGCCCTAAAAGATTACTTTCGTGCATAATAGAAAATACCTTGGATTTAGTTTGTGCAACATGGTTAAGGAACCAATACCCATAATCTATGCTAAAAACATTGTAATGGCACCCATATCCTGCTTGAAAGCGAAAGATTCCATTTACAAGACATGTTAGGTGATATCGAACCATGTGCATGTCCAGTAGACATAACGATGAATATTTTAGGGCCTACATCCTCGTTGTTTATTCCTAAACCTTACAAAAGGCCCTAAGAACCATCCATCTCATTTGAAATATTCTAACAACAATAATATGACCAATGTAGGACAATTATTCACTCTACTTGGGACAATTATTCACTCTACTTGGGACAACTATTCACTCTACTAGGAAATTGAACCAGTCCGGGATTGGGGGACTCAGCCTGGTGCTGAGGGCCATTCTTTGAATGGAGGCACCTGGTCAGTTACTAGGAATTTGACCCAGTCTGGGACTGGGGGACTCATCCTGGGGTTGAGGGCCATTCTTTGAATGGAGGCACCTGGTCAGTTACCAGGAATTTGATCTAGTCTGGGTCTGGGGGACTCGGCTTGGGGCTGAGGGCCATTCTCTGGGAGAATGGAGGCACCTGGTCAGTTACCAGGAATTTGACCCAGTCTGGGACTGGGGGTCTCAGCCTAGAGCTGAGTGCTATTCACTGAATGGAGGCACCTGGGCAGCATCGAGAGCTATTCTCTTAGGAGAATGGGGACATCTAGTGAAGGACTAGGATGTGGAACCGGTCCAGCACTGGGGGGCTCAACCTTGAGTTGAGTATCCATTCTGTTGAATGGAGACATCTGGTCAGTGACCAGGATGTGGAACCACTCCAGTGCTGGGGGACTCAGCCTAGAGTTGTGTGACAATTCTGTTGAATGAAGACATCTGTTTAGGGACCAAGATGTGGAACTAGTCCCAGTGCAGAACTGAGTGGCCATTCTTTGAATGGAGGCACCTGGTCCGTTAACAAGAAGATGACCTAGTCTAGCACTGGGGGGCTCTGCTTAAGGCTGAGGGCCATTCTCCGGGAGAATGGAGGCGTTTGGTCTGTTACCAAGTATTTGACCTTGGGTCAAATTATGAAGCTTATGGCTGATGGATCTGGTCTGTTACGAGGATATAACTATAAGCCCCAGACAAAGTCTGGGCATGTGAGACACTTTGACCCTCGATCTGTGGGCTTTGTGATCTTCTCCAGGGCTTAGCTACCCTTGGTTAAGACACCTAGTACCCGATCTTGGTATCACATAGAGTGTGAGATAAAAGCATTAGTAATTCTCTCTGTTTATGATGATGTACTTTGAGTGGGGATGAAGGACCACCTTGACCACTTGTTTTTATCACAAGGCACTTGAAGAAGGCTAAAGTAAAAGTAAAAAATACATAAGGAGCCTTAGTACCACTAAGGAGTCAAAGTGAAAGTGCAAAAAGACCTTTAGTACCACTAAAGGTAAAACTATAAAAGATAAAAGAATAAAAGAATATTATTTTGTTCTTTTAAATTTTGGTCCACTTATAGGTGATTCAAAGGATATAAAAGAAGATCAATACATTTTATTTTGTTACACACACTTGGTCATGATCTTACAGCTACTCAAGGAATATTTTCGTTGACATTTTGGAGAAGGACATCTTTTGTGGTTATGCCCTAGCATGGAGGATTCTAGCTAGGGCACCCACTATTTTACAGTCTAATCCTAAACTAGGGTTTCACCATTGATGAACAACAACACCTTTTCTCTCTTCACGACCTAGGGTTTCTTCTAAACCCTGACATCACCTTCAGAATTCTCAATGGTAGCCTTCTTCCCTCACGGGCAATCTCGGTCTATTCACGGGCAGGCCAAATCTCCTCTCTAGGCACTTCCCTCTGCCCTTCGTTACTCACAGCAAGCCCTAGCAGGGCTTAGTCATGTTGCCGACACCTTTGGGCAACTGCCAACACCCTTGGGCAGGCTGCTACCACCCTTGAGCAGCGATAGTCTGCTTGCTACAGATTTCCGGTAGGTAGCAGTGAGGCTCGGGCAAGGTTTCGGGCAAGCAGCAAAGCTCAGGCAGGGCAGACAGGGTCCAGGTAGGACAAATAGCAACTTCGGGCAGGCTGACAGGGATTTGGGTAGGGCAGACAGACCTCTGGACAGGAAGACAGGGCTTGGAAAGAGGGCTTGGGAAGTAGACAGAGAGTTTCGGGTAGCAACAGGCTGTTCGGGCAGGGTGATAGGATCACGAGTAGGCTGACTGGTATCACGGGTAGGATGACAGGGATCACACAAGGATCTCGGTAAAGTTCAGTTTCAGTCTGGGCAGATTCGGGCAGGCAGAATAAATTCTGGGCAGCCATTCTGGAAGTTTCGAGCAGCTAGAAGAATTAGGGCAGAAAGCCCTAGTCTAATTTTTGTATGAAATACATTTTCGTAGATTTTTTATCTGTGGTACAAACACATTAGGGTTTGAGAATTGTTGAGAAACTCAGTCATCTCATTTAAGAGATGAATTACTAATGCTTTTTGGGGGTTTTTGTCCTTTAAAGCATTCCTCGTGAAAAACTAATGTGTTCAATGTGTGTGATGTTGTTGATGTTTCTCTGCACTTGTCTTTTGTTATCTTACAGTCTGCAAAATTTTAAGAATTCATGCTAATGCTAAAATTCAACAACCAGGAATTTTACCTAGTCTCGGACTAGGATCTCAGCCTAGGGCTAAGGGACATTCTCTAGGAGAATGGAGGCACTTGGTCAGTTACCAAGTATTTGACATTGAGTCATTTGATGCAACCTGGGGATGAGGCACCTGGTCAGTTACCAGGTCATCACCGTAATCCCTAGACCGGGTCTAGGCAAGTGATGCACTCCTCTCCTTGATCTATGGGCTATGAGACCTTCTCCAGGGACTAGATACCCCTAGTTGAGAAACCTAGCACTTGATTTTGGTGGCATGAGGAGATCAAGATAAAGCATTTAGTAATTCTCCTTATTTATGAAGAAGTACTTTGAGTGGGCATGAATGAACCACAAGGACCCTTGAGACAACTTGTTATGACCACACAAATACTTGGAGGACCATTTAACCCTAGCCTTGGCCTATGAGACCATCAAGAGAAGGACCAAGTGGCACAAGTCAAAACACCAAAAAGACCTTTGTACCACAAAAGATTAAAGTCAAAGGGTCAAAGATGAAAAATAATTTAAACCCTAATGTCAACTCCTAATTATGTGGAACTAACTTAAATGTTGATGGACCATAAATAAAGGACATTTGCAGTTCATCTCATATACACAACACTTCAACACTTGACTGCTCCTCTACTCGCTGCCTGAGGTTGATAGAGATGATTTTGGTGGATGGTGTTTTTTTTCTTCAACAATGGCAACATTTATGCTTGCTTGGTTTTCTCTTGTCACACTACAGCCACTGTGGTGGTTATACGTAGCAGCTGTAATAAACCAAGATGGTGGTCTAGGGCTACAACAGGTCTCAGTGTGAAGCCTGTTGGAAGTCAACAAGATCACGACAACAATAAAACTCTTTCCTTCTTCTCGTTGGTACATTCCATGTGACCCTTACCAAACGAGGGTTTGTTGCAACACCCTCGAGCTCTGCTAGGGCTGATCTACTGTACACCCTAGCTCTTGTTGGGGATTCTACAGCTCACGGGTGACCTGCTAAGGTCACCCTCTATGCACCTAAGGTCTGTTAGGGCTGTCCCTTATACCCCTCGAGCTCTGTTAGGGATCCAACAGGTGCACACAATAGTCACGGTGGTTGCAAGGGCTGCTCACAGCCCACAGTAGCAGTAGCAGCAGACCACGTGGTGGCTACTAGGGCTGCTCACAGCCCATGGGAAGCAGCGGCAATGTACAACAGGCGGTGGTGGTGTAGGGAAGCAACAACAACATATAACAGGGTTACGTGGAGACTAGGGCTGAAGCAACACCCTCGGTGGTGACCTAATTAAGCAGCAACACCCTCGTTGGTGTCCTAATTGAGCAGCAACACCCTGCTAGTGGTCACAGGTAGCAGCAACGGTTTGTTACAACCATGCTAGTGGTCACGGGTAGCAACAACAATCTGCTACAACCCTCGTTGTTGGTCACTATTGGCAGCGATAACAGTTAGCAAGTCACCTACAACAACATCAACAGACCTAGTGGTCACAGGTAGCAACAACAGTTTGTTACAACCCTGCTAGTGGTCACGGGTAGCAGCAGTAGTCTGCCACAACCCCCGTTGATGGTCACGATTGGCAGCAACAGCAGTTAGCAGGTAACCTATTGTAGCATCAATAGACTTGGTGGTCATGCGCAGCTACAGTGGGCTTCTACAGGTGGTTAAGGTTAGCTGCAGAAGGCTGCTACAGGACTCAGCAGTAGCTCACACTCCACGTGGCAACAAAAAATGGTAGCAACACTAAGCCTGCGAGGGCTACTTTGATTTTGGAAAATTTTTGTACATTCATCTCAGAATTATGAGATCGGAACCGATTGATTCAGATTCGGATCAATATCAGTTAATCAGGTAAGCTTTGTAGAGAATGCATGCCAATTGATTGAAGGAATGCTTGAATTTTTTTTTGAATAATGTGTAAATATGGCTTTGGTGGGAGTTCCTAAAAACCCTAAACTTCTTGTGAAATGGTATGTTGGGCTAATGAAAACCCCAACCTTGAATTTTCATTCTTTGGACCATTCTCTTATCGATATTTTTAAACACTTTACTACGATCATGTGAACTGTTAGGTACATGGCATCAGTTGGGCATGTGAACTGTAATCACATCTTTTATAGTAGACGTCTTGTCCATCTTGGTGATTCCTTTGGTATAAGAATACTTCCAATTTTGCTGGTATATTTGGAGCTTTAGATAAATGAAGTGCCACCTGAACAAATATTGTTTGAACTTTTCTATATCATATGTTGGCCAACTTCTCCTTATACACAGGGAGACTAGGCATGCCAACAAGCACACCATCCTGTGTGTGCCCTGTTGGCATACATAGGGAGCCTGGGCATGCAACAAGCACACATTTGTGTTCCTTGTTGGCATACACAGGGAGCTTGGGCATGCCAACAAGCACACATTTGTGCTTGTTGGCATGCCCAGGCACCCTCTGTATGCCAACATGGCACACATAGGCCTGTTGGCAACACGTGTTCTCCTTAATGCCTCCTTAAGTGTTAGTGAATAGGATCTCTTGCAATGACATCCTTGAAGTCTCCCTAAGTGTTAATGGGGTTGGTTGTTGGCTGCCAAATGTTGTTTGTGGGTCTACTACCATGTGAGGCCTAGTCCTCCATGTGAACTTCAACTACTAAAATCTTGTTGGCTTTTGCTAGGGTTGTAACACCTCATTTTGGACATAGCAGTGATTATTTCATATTTCCTTATGATGCATGCTAGACTTATTCTCTATCTTATGATATATATGGAATGGATTATATCAATATGACATAGCAAACAAATATGTGTGCATACTCCTGTTTAAGATTCACATATATTACCTTTTCTTTTACAGCTTTGACTTGGCATATTATATTGCATCTTTATTCTATATGTACTTATTTAGAATTTTGGTCACAAACAGATAGTTGTCATGTTTGATTAACCCAAGATATATGTGTTTTGAAAATTATCAGGGGAATCACCATATCAAGTATATTATAAATAGATTATTGAGTATGAGATAGGGGTCCAAGGAACCCTAATTTGCTTTCTTCTTATTTGATGTTGTCCAATCTTGTCACTTTCATGGACATAAGTGGACTTGATTCATTTTTTGAAGTTTCGAAGATAATTTTATGAGATGCTTCATCAATTAATTGTTTACTTTTTGTTTCAACGGTCCCCTCTGCAACTTGGCTCTAAGGCTCAACGGTTCCCTATGGAAAATGGTGGTTTAATATCCACCACAAATTGATGTCTAGGAGAAGCAACATAGACTAATGTCTTCTACTAAATGGGTGTTTTTCGATGACCACAAACCAATGGGTGCTCAGGTGGAACATGGCTTTGACTCTAGCTTTGGCTATAACTCTTGCTTTGGCTAGGTGGCTCTAGCAACTATCATAAGGTTCTGGCATAGGGCTGTGGATCTGGTTCAGGCTTGCTTGTTTTCGCTAGTATTTTTCTAGTTAATTATTCGTGTATTTTGTATTACTATTCATGTGAGCTGGATACCAAAAGTCACACTGAATAGGTGAGGTGATCGGGAGTCCAAAAGACACCTTAGAATATGAAACCAAGGGTCATAGTGATTGTATTTATATGTACATATCCTTTAATGAAAATCATCTCATGCTTATCTATTTCCTGCCTGTTTTTCTTGAACACTGTGTGTTCCAACAATATAACAAATTGGACTTGATATTTTCCAATAGTCAAATTTATGCTATTGTTGTCCATGGCATCTTTGCTCAAAAATCAGGGTCATGAATCTTGGAAAATGTTGAAATCCCACTACTATAAAGTTTCTACAAGTGTGAACCCCATTTTTTTTATATATAATGCTTTTGAATATAGAATTCAATATATTAATATAACATCCATTTATCTAGATTCATGCCTAAAACAACAAACTCCACAAAATAGCAATCTTACATTATGGCAAAGGTGCCATTATACTCTCCTTTTTGTTAGTTCTACTTAATTTCACCTGATGTTATATTCTAACTTCATATTATGTTATAATGTTAATTTCACTTATAATCTAAGTGATCATATTATACTTTCCTCTGTTAAATCTACTTAAACTCACTAATGTTATGAAATATAACTTTTAGTTTTAAGAACATATGTGAAACTGATGTTGCCCGTGTATAACTGTTATCTAGAAATTGCTTATATATATTACAGAAATTGCTTATACATAGGTAAGGTCAGTTCTACATATGTTCCTATAAAATAAAGTTCATATTCATAACATCAGTGAATTTTTAAGTAGATTGCTAGTTTGTATTGTTTGTTGTTTTAGGTATCGTTCATGATTAACGCCTATTATTATGATGAATTCTCCATACAAAGGCATTTGATATGAAAAAATGGGGTTTCCACTCAGAAATATTTTGAGGAGTGAGATTTCAATGTTTTCTAGGATTCATGACCCTGTTTTTAGAGCAAAGACGCTATGGATGACAATAACAACAATTTAATTATTTAAATTTTGGAAGATCTAAAGTCCTAATTTTATACCTCCAAAACAAAATTGTGAAAAGTTTTCAATATCTTTTGTCATGCAGCACGTTGCTTGACAAATGTTTCTGAATTCTAAGATCAGAGTTATTAAATTTTATTTGCTAGTATATAATCTGATAAAACATTAGAGAATTCCACTATCTCTTGTGATTTATGATTTCATTTTGAAGTATTTCTCAATTATTATGAGGTTAATAAAATAGTCTTTGCCTTGCTATAATGCAGGAAGGAAGATGTTTGGGTAGGCCACCTACTGTCAGGATATTCTTTACCTATGCAAGAACCAAGTTTAAAGAAAAAGGAATATCATTTGGATGATATTGGTGGAGCATGGAAATAAGCAATGAGGGTGGCAGTTGCAACAACACGAGAAGCATTTCCAGGAGCAGAGGTCCTTGTACATCTTGATATGAAGTAAGCATCACTCTTTCATTTTCCTTATCTATTGTTGATGATCAAGAAACGAGAAAAAACACATTTAACATAATTTCTCCTAAGAAACTTATAAAAATAATGAAGTTGATTCCATATTTGTTCTTATTGGGTAAATTTGACATATTGAGTTCTTAGCAAACTGTTTTAATAGCTGTTTACATAGTTAGAACATAGTGAAGTCCCTTTCTAAATTTTCATCAATTCTTATATATATCTTGCCCAAGTTGTTTATAAGACAACACTAAAAAAGAATTCATGAATCTAATGGCAAGCCCTGTTGAAGGTAGTGCCCTCACAAATCTGAATTCAGACCCACAATATCTATTGCAATTGGTTGAAGAATTTGGTCAAACACTTTGGTTCCCCTTGACTGTGATTAACTGTCAATTCTCAGATTTTAAACAAATGTGCTATGCATTGGTATACTGCTGTTCATAGTTTGTTTCCACATGGAAAGTTTTTAATATAATCTTTGCATAAGCCTTAACATTCCATAATGACAGTTCTATATCATAATAATCAAAGGAGACAAGATAATATCAGACTTGTAATTTTAATCAAATGAAAGTGAACATGCCTGGAAAATTGTTGAAGTTATCAGCTGCTTGCCCAGTACTGTGTACTCTTTACAAAATGATAGTGGAACAGCAGTGAATCATTGGTGAAATGGACACTATTTGGTGATGGAATGAACACCCAGCTTGAAGTGTACTCATTCCCAGGTTTGCAATTTCAATGCACAACTATCCAAACACATTAATATCAGTCCCAATGTTCTTCCTGAAGATGTCTGTAGAGATTCCATTGGTTGTTCCTGTAGCTGGCAGCTTTGAGAAGTATTGGGCACCCCTTCAAGATGGTCATGATTTGAGAAAGAAGACAAGAGATATTTAATATAAAGATAGCCTGTAGAATGTGCCTCCTTTATGTCATGTTTTCCCAAAGACCGGTGTGCCCCCACTTTTACAGAACCCTCAGTCCTCTGCTATGTTGAACTGCCAATGGACTGCGCCCTCCTCATGTGTGTTTGGGGATGTAAGTGTGCCCTCCTCATGTGTGTTTGGGGATGTAAGTGCGCCCTCCTCATGTGTGTTTGGGGATGTAAGTGCGCCCTCTTCTAGTTGGTATACCCTTTCTTCACAAGATATGGCAAGATAAACCCACTGTCAACCAACACTCATACAGATCTGGAAATGAAATGAGATGAGAAATTGGAATAATGCGCCCTCACAAAGACAAACAGGATTCCCAGTGCGTCTTCCTTTGAACTGGTGAAGCCCACTTCATACAAGAGCGCCCTCTCAAGCTCACCACTGAAATGACTAATAAGGTAACTCAAACTCAGAACTGAAACATAGAAAAACTTCAAATCCACGGCAATGAAGATCATGAGAGAAATCTGAGATGATCTCTCCTCAACAAATGGCTAGGATAGGCTAATGAGTCGCTTAGACTATAGCCTACCTAAGCCTAGACCCTTACATCCTAGCCTTGGCCCTCTATTATAGTAAGCCTATCCCATTCATCTATCCCACGGTCATGCCCAGAAATCTACCTAAGGCACTCATCTAGCCCTAATGTCATTTCTAAGACTAACACCTATCACCCTAAGCTTCTATCTGTCTAACACTAATGCCTTAATATCCTTAACTCCTACCTAAACCTACCCCTTACTGCTGCCCTTTATACACTGACTGTAAAAACTTGCTGGCAGCCCCAAACATTTGGAGAACCCACTCTAATATAACTTATAGTACACCTAGGATTCCCTCCCATCATCCTAGCATCATTGCACCCATTGCACCTAGATTGGGCAGGAACACTGAACATATTGGTTAGCTGAGAAATCCTCAAACATGGGGACTAACAAGGTATTCTTATAAATCCATGGCCCTTGTCACATTTCTTTTGGGACATGGGACTTGTTAGCGAATGGAAACAGAAAAAATCCTTTGGTAAGGGTTCTGGTTTGGACATAGTGCCAACCAAAGGCCCCCCAGGGTTCCCTATCCCAGCTACGGATTATAGCTTCAGGGGGAACCCGCCCTGTAAAATACCCTAGCAGGGTCTCTTCTATATAAGCATACACACAGTATCATGCTGATCAACTGGGTTTTCTATAGTAACATAATTGTCAGTTTCGTAATTACCATGTTGAATTCTAGATAGTCATAAATGTAGAACAAAACACAAAGTATAGATCAATCCAGGGAGCATATTTTCCTTGTAAGCAATCTATAGCTGAAGTTGCTTATGTCAACACCGTTAAACTCTACTGTAAAAATAGGCTCAAACATATTAGGCCAAATAGATATTCTATCAAGATCAACATCTGTCCCCTCAGGGTCTGGTGAAGCTTCTACATTGCTCTTCTTAACCATTAGCACCAAGTGTCATGTCAAGTCGTCCGTCATCCTATTTTTCAACTCGGGTTGTTTTAGGAGAATACCTTGCAGTAATTACTGATATGTCTCTTCGATTCACACAAGACTGGTTTCATTTTGGCAAGTTGTTACATCTCTCCACTTGCTATGCTATTATTTTATGACTCCACTAAAAAATAAAGTTGATGAAATATGGGTAAGTCTTATTGATTGTTTAACATATTTTCATGCATAACAAGTTTGGAGTAAATAATATCAAAATAGTCTACCTGAGCTAACATTTGCACTATACTTACAAGTCATCAATATGAGCTAGGCTCTCATTTTTCTCACACGTTCTCACAACTGGTCATTTGTAGACCGACCTGAGCTTATGCTTATGACTATATTTTTTATTTCCCACCACATATGTAACATTTGAATTGCTTTCGGTATCTCAAAGTTTGTCCTCTTCCTCTGCCTCTGAAACCCTGTCTTCCTAAAGTGTTTGGATTCACCTCTTGACCTTCCTCAGTCTCCATTCTTCGTTATATTGTGAGGATCTTCCTCTTCCTATAAAGGATTCAAATTCACCTTTATTTCTTATCGAATTAACATTTCCTTGACTAGGTTTCTCTTCGTCATTTAAAGCATATGGATATGCTTCATCTATTGCATGTAGCGGGACTAAGGCCAACTCAGCCTGTAGTTGTAATCATATTCCATTGATGTATATAGCAGCAGGATGATTACAAAAGTCTTGCAGATATTTTCTTATCTATAGCTTCAGAGACAATTCTACATATTCCATGACAAACAATTTCCTTTGGCTCAAATTCTAGAACTATTTGAACAAATTTTGCAGATAATTTGAGTAAAAACTTGGCTTTAATATCCTTTTGAATCTTGGGAAAGAATCTGACCTTTTCTTTACCTTGCCTTCTCGGTGCATTTTAAAGGTTATCACATAATAAAGTAGCATGTGATTTCATCTTTACCACAACAAACTTTACCCTTCTTGGATCATCTTCATGCATGTTCTCTATATCAAAGTACCTCTCTAATTCTTGCATCCAATCTATCAACATGTCAGGGTTTAGTTAATCCTTAAAGTCTGAAACCTTGGCCTTAACTTTAGTCTCTTCTTTTCAGATAACTTTTATCATTCCTTGAATGGAATCCAGTGCTCCAACTGGGGTTCTCACATTCTCTTGTTCATCTTCTGACTCATCTTGTTGGAATCTAGCCATAATAAATTCTAATCTCTCGGGCACTTCAATCCCACCATTTTGTCTGTGTTTGGTATTTTTCCTACCTCTCCTTCCCCGGTTCAAATGGACTCCCTTTTGGACTATTTTGTGGGTTTCTTTGATACTAAAACGGATGCATATGCACACTCTGTTGTAGATAAATATCTAAAAGCATAGTGTATTATGTTAGTCCTCTAAAACCTACCCCAACTTCAGATTAAAAAAGATGGACTGTGATGACAGAATTGAAGATGCTTTTCGTAGGATGTATCGTACATAGACTCCCAATAGATCAACCCACAAGAAAGGTTATTTGCAGTAGGAAAGCTATATTAAAAGAGACAGGATTCCTCTGTGGCTACAACACTTACAAAAAACAAGGGATCTTAGTCACTGAATTATTCAATATGGAGAGGCTTAATACACAACAACAACTACCATTGACAACAACTAAATGGAGGTCATGAGTTCGAATCACCCCATCCTACCTGTGTTCCATGCGTTCTGGCTGTGTGGGTGCACCTAGGGGTGTAGTGGTAGTGAGATTGGATCCCTTGACCCAGTGTCACGTTAGTACCAACCTAGTATCTAGTTGTTGATTCCCCTATTACAAAAAATAAAAACTATAAAACACAATACAATGTAGTCTCTCCATATACCTAAACCTCCCCACTTACCAACTTGTACCTAATTAACCGAAAGCAAGCTCCCTTGTTTAAACTGAGTTCCCCATTTATATCAGTTGCATTAATTACAGTTCCCACTGAAACGAGTCAGTATTAACAAACTACTATTTTAGGTAAAACAAGTTCCTATTTTTAATTTAATAAACAACCAACCAACAACTACCAGTTCACATGAATGAATCCATTGTGCATCACCTAAGACCATAATATTTTAGTGAATACTACTAGTGTTGATCAAACTATCTTTTATTGTCTTGACATTTTGCCATATAAATTTTCTTAACAAACGCTAATGCCATCTGTATAATGTTACATTTTATATGCACCATGTATCATCTAGAGCATGTGCCATACAAATTGGCAGGGATATCCATCATAAGTCATTCTATAATGCAATTTGAAAGTCAAATTAAAGATTGGGAAGGAAAATCGAACATAATTTAGAAACTTCAGATTGACAGTCTAGGACAACAAGATATTAACATTTTCCAAATGGAAAAAATAACTATTCTATATTGCTCTTAGATTTATTTTCCATCTATGCCTTATGTCTAGTTGTAGCTCTAAAAGAGCCCCTCCAAAGCGCCAATCAATCAATCTTTTTTTTTAATGTAAGAGTATTGCCAAAAGGATTGGTCTTAGTCATTAAACAATGCCTTTTTTTCGAAGGATATTTTGGATGACCAATTGATGCCATATTTACCTTTTTCATTGGGCGTTTTACAAGCTGTTGAAAGGCTTTGTTCATCACGTGTTTTCTATTTTTTACAAGATCCTATATTAGGGACAAAATTTCAATTTTCACATCTATTTTAGTAAGACCTTAGTTTAGTTAATTTTGATTTAGCATTAGTGCATTTAATTAAGATCCATTATTGCATGAGTTGGGACTTTTTTCCTGGTAGAAGGAATCTCAAATTTAGAGTGTTCATCTGGGTGCATGTCCATTTTCATTCAGTGGTGTTGACATGTCAAGAAGATGATCTCTTTAGGAGATTGATTAGTTGTCTAACTAATGAACTATGAAACTCAGTTTTAGATGGAAAACCAACTCATTAAATGCAGATCAAATTAGGGTTGATTCCTGGGATCCTAGTAGTCTATTTGAATCATGCTAGATTGATTTGTAAAGAGACAAATGGACCAATCTTCTTATGTTTTTAGTTTTCCGAGGTTAATATTCTTCAATTTTTAATATTCTAGAGATGGAAATTGCTTTGGATTTGAAAATTATATAAAAGGATGCTTTCAATGGTTCTCAGTTGTAATGTATTTTTCAACAAGTGATTCCATCTTGGAAGGATGGTATTGTTTCTAGTTGGGATGTCATGGATAAAATATGGGACCATGCTTTGAGGTAATTATTATCTTCCATGCATTTGGAAGAAGGAATTATATGTATTATTTGCTAAACCACACATTGACTTGAATTTTGATCTCTAATATTTGGGTTATTTTATTAGAAATCTATCTTGGTGATTGTTTATGAGAAACATCCATCTGCTATATGGAAGCAATGGGTTTCAATATTTTTAGGCCCTATCAGAATGGAAAGTTTTATTGTAGTGGTAACTCAAAATGCTTTTATCTCAAGAATTCCTTGTACAATTGATAACTTTGGAAAACATTTATTACTGGAAGGCTATTTCAAGCTGTGAAAATTTTATTTCCTTTTATTCTAGAAACTGCTCCAAACTGAATCAGAATGTACTATGACTTTCATTTAGGTATTGCTAGATTCACTTCTTTAGTCATGGTTTTTGGCTGAACAAAAAAGTGTAGTATATGTCACCAAAATAGAACTGGTGGAATTTATTTAGTATTTACATTTAGAAATAAGAGAATGCAAGCATATAAGAGGCTTCTTTCTCTTTTATTCTAATATACCTATGAGACTTTTCGAATTCATATATAACTAGAAATATATTACTATCAAGCCATTTATCAATTGTATGTTATGTATAATGACACTAGTCCAATCCCTTGATATACATAATCCAAAAATTTCAAAATTACATAGGACAATTTTTACTGACAGGCTTGTCTTAAAAGCTTCACGAAAACTGATACCAAAAAACAGTGGGTTAAAACATTGATCTGGATTCTTGATGGTGATATTCTCTCTCCTTGGAGTTGCTATAAGAATAAAGTAGACTCTTTTTGCTTCCTACATCTATTCTTTGATGGACATTTGTTGTCCATTTTATACTGAGTTGCGTATCAATGCTTCTACACAACAGGGGATGAGAGATGAACTCCTCAATAGGAATATATATTTTAATGTAGAGTGGCATAAGGTGGTGTCACCTTACGGGTCATACCTTCTCTTCAAAATGGAAATCATTCCTTTTAGGTCACACTAAAATAAATGAGGTTCTTTCCAGGATTTAACATCCTCCACTATCAGCATTACTTGTTAACTGAAAAGAATTGAAGGTTGATGAGTTGGGTGTTGTCTTCATGAAGGGTGCAATTCATGAAGACAACACTCAATTTTTTCTTCCAATTTGGTTTGGAAACATTCAAGAATCAAACTAATGGCAGGTCAGAATTGGACCCAAATACCATTCCTTTATACTATGCCGACCTAAACTCCTTTTGACATGACTCCTACAGAAACTAATAATTCAAAGAAGACAATTAGACAAAATTTATGACTTAATAGTCTGATGATTCACGACACTCTAGTCTCATTTTGATTTTTTTCTATTTGGTTGGTTGTATTTTTTTTTAATATGTATTTCTAAGGTCTATATCTTCTAATTTTTTTTTACTTTTTTTCATGGAAGAAACACAAAGAAGAAGTAAATAAGATATTGGATAAGATGGGACTTGAAATGCATGTAGAAGTGCAGTGAGGAGGGCCTTCCCATAAATATTTGACTCTTCCAGCATCAACTTTGAAAACTAGATTAGGTAGCACAAATAATTATTAATTTCCTTCTCAAGTTAAGGGGAAGAAAAGGGAGTGTACTAACTAGAATACAAATCCTCTTAAACGGGAGAATTTTTCAAAATCAGATGGCAGTGATATAGGGATTCAAACAAGAATGCATTATGAGGCCTGAATAAATTTCCAGAATCACTAATTTAGAGCCCCATTCTCGGTGCATTAGCCCTAAAAGATTACTTTCGTGCATAATAGAAAATACCTTGGATTTAGTGTGTGCAACATGGTTAAGGAACCAATACCCATAATCTATGCTAAAAACATTGTAATGGCACCCATATCCCGCTTGAAAGCGAAAGATTCCATTTACAAGACATGTTAGGTGATATAGAACCATGTGCATGTCCACTAGACATAAAGATGAATATTTTAGGGCCTACATCCTCGTTGTTTATTCCTAAACCTTACAAAAGGCCCTAAGAACCATCCATGTCATTTGAAATATTCTAACAACAATAATATGACCAATGTAGGACAATTATTCACTCTACTTGGGACAACTATTCACTCTACTAGGAAATTGAACCAGTCTGGGACTGGGGGACTCAGCTTGGTGCTGAGGGCCATTCTTTGAATGGAGGCACCTGGTTAGTTACCAGGAATTTGACCTAGTATGGGACTGGGGGACTCAGCTTGGGGCTGAGGGCCATTCTCTGGGAGAATGGAGGCACCTGGTCAGTTACCAGGAATTTGACCCAGTCTGGGACTGGGGGTCTCTGCCTAGAGCTAAGTGCCATTCACTGAATGGAGGCACCTGGGCAGTTACCAGTGTTGATTTTTCCTGAGCAGCATCGAGAGCTATTCTCATAGGAGAATGGGGACATCTGGTCAAGGACTAGGATGTGGAACCAGTCCAGCACTGGGGGGCTCAACCTTGAGTTGAGTATCCATTCTGTTGAATGGAGACATCTGGTCAGTGACTAGGATGTGGAACCACTCCAGTGCTGGGGGACTCAGCCTAGAGTTGTGTGACCATTCTGTTGAATGAAGACATCTGGTTAGGGACCAAGATGTGGAACTAGTCCAGCACTGGGGGAATCAGCCTAGAACTGAGTGGCCATTCTTTGAATGGAGGCACCTGGTCCGTTAACAGGAAGATGACCCAGTCTAGCACTGGGGGGCTTAGCTTAAGGCTGAGGGCCATTCTCCGGGAGAGTGGAGGCGCTTGGTCTGTTACCAAGTATTTGACCTTGGGTCAAATTATGCAGCTTATGGTTGATGCATCTGGTCTGTTACGAGGATATAACTAAAAATCCCAGACCGAGTTTGGGCATGTGAGACACTCTGACCCTCGATCTGTGGGCTTTGTGATCTTCTCCAGGGCTTAGCTACCCTTGGGTAAGACACCTAGTACCCGATCTTGGTGTCACATAGAGTGTGAGATAAATGCATTAGTAATTCTCTCTGTTTATGATGATGTACTTTGAATGGGGATGAAGGACCACCTTGACCACTTGTTTTTACCACAAGGCACTTGAAGAAGGCTAAAGTAAAAGTCAAAAATACATAAGGAGCCTTAGTACCACTAAGTAGTCAAAGTGAAAGTGCAAAAAGACCTTTGGTACCACTAAAGGTAAAACTAAAAAAGATAAAAGAATAAAATAATATTATTTTGTTCTTTTAAGTTTTGGTCCACTTATAGGTGATTCAAAGGATATAAAAGAAGATCAATCCATTTCATTTTGTTACACACACTTGCTCATGATCTTACAGCTACTCAAGGAATATTTTCGTTGACATTGTGGAGAAGGACATCTTTTGTGGTTATGCCCTAGCATGGAGGATTCTAGCTAGGGAACCCACTATTTTACAGTCTAATCCTAAACTAGGGTTTCACCATTGATGGACAACAACACCTTCTCTCTCTTCACGAGCTAGGGTTTCTTCTAAACCCTCACATCACCTTCAGAATTCTCACGGGAAGCCTTCTTCCCTCACAGGCAGTCTCGATCTATTCACGGGCAGGCCGAATCTCCTCTCCAGCCACTTCCCTCTTCCCTCCGTCACTCACAGCAAGCCCTAGCAGGGCTTAGGCATGTTGCCGACACCCTTGGGCAACTGCCAACACCCTTGGGCAACCTGCTACCGCCCTTGGGCAGCCATAGTCTGCTTGCTATAGACTTCCGACAAGTAGCAGTGAGGATCGAGCAGGGTTCCGGGCAAGCAGTAGAGCTCGGGCAGGGTAGACAGGGTCCGGGTAGGATAAATAGCAACTACGGCTAGGCTGACAGGGATTTGGGTAGGGCAGACAGACCTCCGGGTAGGAAGACAAGGCTTGGAAAGAGGGCTTGGGAAGTAGACAGAGAGTTCTGGGCAGCAGCAGGCTGTTCGGGCAGGTTGACAGGATCACGGGCAGGCTGACCGGTATCACGGGCAGGATGACAGGGATCACACAGGGATCTCGGGAAAGTTCAGTCTCAGTCTGGGCAGATTCGGGCAGGTAGAATAAATTCCGGGCAGCCATTCTGGAATTTTCGGGCAGCTAAGAATTAGGGCAGAAAGCCCTAGTCTAATTTTTGTATGAAATACATTTTTGTAGATTTTTTATCTGTGGTACAAACACATTAGGGTTTGAAAATTATTGAGAAACTCAGTCATCTCATTTAAGAGATGAATTACTAATGCTTTTTGGGGGTTTTTGTCCTTTAAAGCATTCCGCATGAAAAAATACTGTGTTCAATGTGTGTGATGTTGTGGATGTTTCTACTGCACTTTTCTTTTGTTATCTTATAGTCTGCAAAATTTTAAGAATTCATGCTAATGCTAAAATTCAACAACCAGGAATTTAACCTAGTCTTGGACTAGGATCTCAGCCTGGGGCTAAGGGACATTCTCTAGGAGAATGGAGGCACTTGGTGAGTTACCAAGTATTTGACATTGAGTCATTTGATGCAACCTGGGAATGAGGCACCTGGTCAGTTACCAGGTCATCACCATAAGCCCTAGACCGGGTCTAGGCAAGTGATGCACTCCTCTCCTTGATCAATGGGCTATGAAACCTTCTCCAGGGACTAGATACCCTTGGTTGAGAAACCTAGCACCTGATCTTGGTGGCATGAGAAGATCAAGATAAAGCATTTAGTAATTCTCCTTATTTATGAAGATGTACTTTGAGTGGGCATGAATGAACCACAGGGACCCTTGAGACAACTTGTTATGACCACACAAATACTTGGAGGACCATTTAACCCTAGCCTTGGTCTATGAGACCATCAAGAGAAGGACCAAGTGGCACAAGTCAAAACACCAAAAAGACCTTTGTACGACAAAAGATTAAAGTCAAAGGGTCAAAGATGAAAAATAATTTAAACCCTAATGTCAACTCCTAATTATGTGGAACTAACTTAAATGTTGATGGACTATAAATAAAGGACATTTGGAATTCATCTCATATACACAACACTTCAACACTTGACTGCTCCTCTACTCGCTGCCTGAGGTTGATAGAGATGATTTTGGTGGCTGGTGTTTTTTTTCTTCAACAATGGCAACATTTATGCTTGCTTGGTTTTCTCTTGTCACACTACAGTCACTGTGGTGGTTATACGAAGAAGCTGTAATAACCCTCGATGGTGGTCTAGGGCTACAAAAGGTCTCAGTGTGAAACCTGTTGGAAGTCAACAAGCTCACGACAACACTAAAACTCTTTCCTTCTTCTCGTTGGTACATTCCATGTGACCCTTACCACACTAGGGTCTGTTGCAACACCCTCGAGCCCTGCTAGGGCTGATCTACTATGCACCCTAGCTCTTGCTGGGGATTCTACAGCTCACGGGTGACCTGCTAAGGTCACCCTCTATGCACCTAAGCTCTGTTAGGGCTATCCCTTATACCCCTCGAGCTCTGTTAAGGATCCAACAGGTGCACACAACAGTCATGGTGGTTGCTAGGGCTGCTCATAGCCCATAGTAGCAGTAGCAGCAGACCACGTGGTGGCTGCTAGGGCTGCTCACAGCCCACGGGAAGCAGCAGAAATGTACAACAGGCGGTGGTGGTGTAGGGAAGCAACAACAACATATAACAGGGTTACGTGGAGACTAGGGCTGAAGCAACACCCTCGGTGGTGACCTAATTAAGCAGCAACACCCTCGTTGGTGTCCTAATTGAGCAGCAACACCCTGCTAGTGGTCACGGGTAGCAGCAACGGTTTGTTAAAACCCTGCTAGTGGTCACGGGGAGCAACAACAGTCTGCTACAACCCTCGTTGATGGTCACTATTGGCAGCAACGATAGTTAGCAGGTCACCTACAACAACATCAACAGCCCTAGTGGTCACAGGTAGCAACAACAGTTTGTTACAACCCTGCTAGTGGCCACGGATTGCAACAACAGTCTGCTACAACCCCCGTTGATGGTCATGATTGGCAGCAGCAGTAGTTAGCAGGTCACCTACTGCAGCATCAATAGACTTGGTGGTCATGAGCAACTATAGTGGGCTGCTACAGGTGGTTAGGGTTAGCTGCAGAAGGCTGCTACAGGACTCAGCAGTAGCTCATACTCCACGTGGCAACAGCAAATGGTAGCAACACTAAGCCTGCGAGGGCTACTTTGATTTTGGAAAAATTTTGTACATTCATCTCAGAATTATGAGGTCAGAACCGATTGATTTAGATTCGGATTAATATCAGTTAATCAGGTAAGCTTTGTATAGAATGCATGCCAATTGCTTGAAGGAATGCTTGAATTTTTTTTTGAATAATGTGTAAATCTGGCTTTGGTGGGAGTTCCTAAAAACCCTAAACTTCTTGTGAAATGGTATGTTGGGCTAATGAAAACCCCAACTTTGAATTTTCATTCTCTGGACCATGCTCTTATCAATATTTTTACACACTTTACTGCGAGCATGTGAACTGTTAGGTACATGGCATCAGTTGGGCATGTGAAATGTAATCACATCTTTTATAGCAAACGTCTTGTCCATCTTGGTGATTCCTTTGGTATAAGAATACTTCCAATTTTGCTGGTATATTTGGAGCTTTAGATAAATGAAGTGCCACCTGAATAAATATTGTTTGAACTTTTCTATATCATATGTTGGCCAACTTCTCCTTATACACAGGGAGACTAGGCATGCCAACAAGCACACCGGCCTGTGTGCCCTGTTGGCATACATAGGGAGCCTAGGCATGCAACAAGCACACATTTGTGTTCCATGTTGGCATACACAGGGAGCTTGGGCATGCCAACAAGCACACATTTGTGCTTGTTGGCATGCCCAGGCACCCTCTGTATGCCAACATGGCACACAGGCCTGTTGGCAACACGTGTTCTCCTTAATGCCTCCTTAAGTGTTAGTCAATAGAATCTCTTGCAAATGACATCCTTGAATTGTGCTTGTTGGCATGCCCAAGCTCCCTGTGTATGCCAACATGGAACACAGGCCTGTTGGCAACACGTGTTCTCCTTAATGCCTCCTTAAGTGTTAGTCAATAGAATCTCTTGCAAATGACATCCTTGAAGTCTCCCTAAGTGTTAATCAGGGGTTGGTTGTTGACTGCTAAATGTTGTTTGTGGGTCTGCTACCATGTGATGCCTAGTCCTCCATGTGAACTTCAACTACTAAAATCTTGTTGGCTTTTGCTAGGGTTGTAACACCTCATTTTGGACATAGCAGTGATTATTTCATATTTCCTTATGATGCATGCTAGACTTATTCTCTATCTTATGATATATATGGAATGGATTATATCAATATGACATAGCAAACAAATATGTGTGCATACTCCTGTTTAAGATTCACATATATTACCTTTTCTTTTACAGCTTTGACTTGGCATATTATATTGCATCTTTATTCTATATGTACTTATTTGGAATTTTGGTCACAAACAGATAGTTGTCATGTTTGATTAACCCAAGATATATGTCTTTTGAAAATTATTAGGGGAATCACCATATCTAGTATATTATAAATAGATTATTGAGTATGGGATAGGGGTCCAAGGAACCCTAATTTGCTTTCTTCTTATTTGATGTTGTCCAATCTTGTCACTTTCATGGACATAAGTGGACTTGATTCATTTTTTGAAGTTTCTAAGATAATTTTATGAGATGCTTCATCAATTAATTGTTTACTTTTTGTTTCAATGGTCCCCTCTGGAACATGGCTCTAGGGCTCAATGGTTCCCTATGGAAAATGGTGGTTTAATATCCACCACAAATTGATGTCTAGGAGAAGCAGCACAGAGTAATATCTTCTACTAAATGGGTGTTTTTCGATGACCACAAACCATTGGGTGCTCAGGTGGAACATGGCTTTGACTCTAGCTTTGGCTATAACTCTTGCTCCGGCTAGGTGGCTCTAGCAACTATCATAAGGTTTTGGCATAGGGCTGTGGATCTGGTTCAGGCTTGCTTGTTTTCGCTAGCATTTTTCTAGTTAATTATTATTGTATTTTGTATTACTATTCACGTGAGCTGGATACCAAAAGTCACACTGAATAGGTGAAGTGATCGGGAGTCCAAAAGACACCTTAGAATATGAAACCAAGGGTCATAGTGATTGTATTTATATGTACATATCCTTTAATGAAAATCATCTCATGCTTATCTATTTCCTGTGTGTTTGTCTTGAACACTGTGTGTTCCAACAATGTAACAAATTGGACTTGATATTTTCCAATAGTCAAATTTATGCTATTGTTGTCCATGGCATCTTTGCTCTAAAATCAGGGTCATGAATCTTGGAAAATGTTGAAATCCCACTACTATAAAGTTTCTACGAGTGTGAACCCCATTTTTTTTATATATAATGCTTTTGAATATAGAATTCAATATATTAATATAACATCCATTTATCTAGATTCATGCCTAAAACAACAAACTCCACAAAATAGCAATCTTACATTATGGCAAAGGTGCCATTATACTCTCCTTTTTGTTAGTTCTACTTAATTTCACCTGATGTTATATTCTAACTTCATATTATGTTATAATGTTAATTTCACTTATAATCTAAGTGATCATATTATACTTTCCTCTGTTAAATCTACTTAAACTCACTAATGTTATGAAATATAACTTTTAGTTTTAAGAACATATGTGAAATTGATATTGCCCATGTGGAATTGTTATCTGGAAATTGCTTATATATATTACAGAAATTGCTTATACATAGGTAAGGTCAGTTCTACATATGTTCATATAAAATAAAGTTCATATTCATAACATCAGTGAATTTTTAAGTAGATTGCTAGTTTGTATTGTTTGTTGTTTTAGGTATGGTTCTTGATTAATGCCTATAGTTATGATGAATTCTCCATACAAAGGCATTTGATATAAAAAAATGGGGTTCCCACTCAGAAATATTTTGAGGAGTGAGATTTCAATGTTTTCTAGGACTCACGACCCTGTTTTTAGAGCAAAAAGACTATGGACGACAATAACAACAATTTAATTATTTAAATTTTGGAAGATCTAAAGTCCTAATTTTATACCTCCAAAACAAAATTGTGAAAAGTTTTCAATATCTTTTGTCATGCAGCACGTTGCTTGACAAATGTTTCTGAATTCTAAGATCAGAGTTATTAAATTTTATTTGCTAGGATATAATCTGATAAAACATTAGAGAATTCCACTATCTCTTGTGATTTATGATTTCATTTTTGAAGTATTTCTCAATTATTATGAGGTTAATAAAATAGTCTTTGCCTTGCTATAATGCAGGAAGGAAGATGTTTGGGTAGGCCACCTACTGTCAGGATATTCTTTACCTATGGAAGAACCAAGTTTAAAGAAAAAGGAATATCATTTGGATGATATTGGTGGAGCATGGAAATAAGCAATGAGGGTGGCAGTTGCAACAACCCGAGAAGAATTTCCAGGAGCAGAGGTCCTTGTACATCTTGATATGAAGTAAGCATCACTCTTTCATTTTCCTTATCTATCGTTGATGACCAAGAAACGAGAAAAAACAAATTTAACATAATTTCTCCTAAGAAACTTATAAAAATAATGAAGTTGATTCCATATTTGTTCTTATTGGGTAAATTTGACATATTGAGTTCTTAGCAAACTGTTTTAATAGCTGTTTATATAGTTAGAACATAGTGAAGTCCCTTTCTAAATTTTCATCAATTCTTATATATATCTTGCCCAAGTTGTTTATAAGACAACACTAAAAAAGAATTCATGATCTAATGGCAAGCCCTGTTGAAGGTAGTGCCCTCACAAATCTGAATTCTGACCCACAATATCTATTGCAATTGGTTGAAGAATTTGGGCAAACACTTTGGTTCCCCTTGACTGTGATTAACTGTCAATTCTCAGATTTTAAACAAGTGTGCTATGCATTGGTATACTGCTGTTCATATTTTGTTTTCGCATGGAAAGTTTTTAATATAATCTTTGCATAAGCCTTAACATTCCATAATGACAGTTCTATATCATAATAATCAAAGGAGACAAGATAATATCAGAGTTATAATTTTAATCAAATGAAAGTGAACATGCCTGGAAAATTGTTGAAGTTATCAGCTGCTTGCCCAGTACTGTGTACTCTTTACAAAATGATAGTGGAACAGCAGTGAATCATTGGTGAAATGGACACTATTTGATGATGGAATGAACGCCCAGCTTGAAGTGTACTCATTCCCAGGTTTGCAATTTCAATGCACAACTATCCAAACAAATTAGTATCAGTCCCAATGTTCTTCCTGAAGATGTCTGTAGAGATTCCATTGGTTGTTCCTGTAGCTGGCAGCTTTGAGAAGTATTGGGCACCCCTTCGAGATGGTCCACGATTTGAGAAAGAAGAAAGAGATATATAATATAAAGATAGCCTGTAGAATGTGGCTCCTTTATGTCATGTTTTCTCAAAGACTGGTGCGCCCCCACTTTTACAGAACCCTCAGTCCTCTGCTATGTTGAACTGCCAATGGACTGCGCCCTCCTCGTGTGTTTGGGGATGTAAGTGTGCCCTCCTCATGTGTGTTTGGGGATGTAAGTGCACCCTCTTCTAGTTGGTATACCCTTTCTTCACAAGATATGGCAAGATAAACCCACTGTCAACCAACACTCATTCAGATCTGGAAATGAAATGAGATGATAAATTGGAATAATACGCCCTCACAAAGAGAAACAGGATTCCCAGTGCGTCTTCCTTTGAACTGGTGAAGCCCACTTTATACAAGAGCGCCCTCTCAAGCTCACCACTGAAATGACTAATAAGGTAACTCAAACTCAGAACGGAAACAAAGAAAAACTTCAAATCCACGGCAATGAAGATCATGAGAGAAATCTGAGATGATATCTCCTCAACAAATGGCTAGGATAGGCTAATGAGTCGCTTAGACTATAGCCTACCTAAGCCTAGACCCTTACATCCTAGCCTCGGCCCTCTATTATAGTAAGCCTATCCCATTCATCTATCACACGGTCATGCCCAGAAATCTACCTAAGGCACTCATCTAGCCCTAATGTCATTTCTAAGACTAACTCCTATCACCCTAAGCTTCTATCTCTCTAACACTAAGGCCTTAATATCCTTAACTCCTACCTAAACCTACCCCTTACTGCTGCCCTTTATACACTGACTGTAAAAACTTGTTGGTAGCCCCAAACATTTGGAAAACCCACTCTAATATAACTTATAGTACACCTAGGATTCCCTCCCATCATCCTAGCATCATTGCACCCAGATTGGGCAGGAACATTGAACATATTGGTTAGCTGAGAAATCCTCAAACATTGGGACTAACAAGGTATTCTTATAAATCCAAGGCCCTTGTCACATTTCTTTTGGGACATGGGACTTGTTAGCGAATGGAAACATACAAAATCCTTTGGTAAGGGTTCTGGTTTGGACATAATGCCAACCAAAGGCCCCCAGGGTTCCCTATCCCAGCTACAGATTATAGCTTCAGGGGGAACCCACCCTGTAAAATACCCTAGCAGTGTTTCTTCTATATAAGCATACACACAGTATCATGCTGATCAACTGGGTTTTCTATAGTAACATAATTGTCAGTTTCGTAATTACCATGTTGAATTCTGAATAGTCATAAATGTAGAACAAAACACAAAGTATAGATCAATCCAGGGAGCATATTTTCCTTGTAAGCAATCTATAGCTGAAGTTGCTTATGTCAACACCGTTAAACTCTATTGTAAAAATAGGCTCAAACATTTAGGCCAAATAGATATTCTATCAAGATCAACATTTGTCCCCTCAGGGTCTGGTGAGGCTTCTACATTGCTCTCCTCAACCATTGGCACCAAGTGTCATGTCAAGTCGTCCGTCATCCTATTTTTCAACTCGGGTTGTTTTAGGAGCATACCTTGCAGTGATTACTGATATTTTTCTTGGATTCACACAAGACTGGTTTCATTTTGGCAAGTTGTTACATCTCTCCACTTGCTATGCTATTATTTTATGGCTCCACTAAAAAATAAAGTTGATGAATTATGGGTAAGTCTTATTGATTGTTTAACATATTTTCATGCATAACAAGTTTGGAGTAAAGAATATCAAAATAGTCTACATGAGCTAACATTTGCACTATACTTACAAGTCATCAATATGAGCTAGGCTCTCATTTTTGTCACACGTTCTCACAAATGGTCATTTGTAGACCGACCTGAGCTTATGCTTATGACTATATTTTTTATTTCCCACCATATATGTAACATTTGAATTGCTTTCGGTATCTTCAAGTTTGTCCTTTTCCTTTGCCTCTGAAACCCTGTCTTCCTAAAGTGTTTGGACTCACCTCTTGACCTTCCTCAGTCTCCATTCTTGGTATGTTATGAGGATCTTCCTCTTCCTATAAAGGATTCAAATTCACCTTTATTTCTTATCGAATTAACATTTCCTCGACTAGGTTTCTCTTCGTCATTTAAAGCATATGGATATGCTTCATCTATTGCATGCAGCGGGACTAAGGCCAACTCAGCCTGTAGTTGTAATCATATTCCATTGATGTATATAGCAGTGGGATGATTACAAAAGTCTTGTAGATATTCTCTTATCTACATCTTCAGAGACAATTCTACATATTCCATGACAAACAATTTCCTTTGGCTCAAATTCTAAAACTGTTTGAACAAATTTTGCAGATAATTTGAGTAAAAACTTGGCTTTAATATCCTGTTGAATCTTGGGAAAGAATCTGACCTTTTCTTTACCTTTCCTTCTTGGGGCATTTTAAAGGTTATCACATAATAAAGTAGCATGTGATTTCATCCTTACCACAACAAACTTTACCCTTCTTGGATCATCTTCATGCATGTTCTCTATATCAAAGTACCTCTCTAATTCTTGCATCCAATCTATCAACATGTCAGGGTTTAGTTAATCCTTAAAGTCTGAAACCGTGGCCTTAACTTTAGTCTCTTCTTTTCAGATAACTTTTATCATTCCTTGAATGGAATCCAGTGCTCCAACTGGGGTTCTCACATTCTCTTGTTCATCTTCTGACTCATCTTGTTGGAATCTAGCCATAATAAATTCTAATCTCTCGGGCACTTCAATCCCACCATTCTGTCTGTGTTTGGTATTTTTCCTACCTCTCCTTCCCCAGTTCAAATGGACTCCCTTCTGGACCATTTTGTGGGTTTCTTTGATACTAAAACGGCAGCAGATGCACACTCTGTTGTAGATAAATATCTAAAAGCAGAGTGTATTATGTTAGTCCTCTAAAAGATGCCCCAACTTCAGATTAAAAAAGATGGACTGTGATGACAGAATTGAAGATGCTTTTAGTAGGATGTATCGTACATAGACTCCCAATAGATCAACCCACAAGAAAGGTTATTTGCAGTAGGAAAGCTATATTAAAAGAGACAGGGTTCCTCTGTGGCTACAACACTTACAAAAAACAAGGGATCTTAGTCACTGAATTATTCAATATGGAGAGGCTTAATACACAACAACAACTACCATTGACAACAACTAAAAATCAAATATGTTCCTTTTATTAACTTTAAAAACACAATAGCCCATAGGGGTGTAGCTCAACCAGTGATAAGCTTGATATGAAGGACATGTTGTAAATGGAGGTCATGAGTTCAAATCACCCCATCTTACCTGTGTTCCATGCGTTCTGGCTGTGTGGGTGTACCTATGGGTGTAGTGGTAGTGAGATTGGATCCCTTGACCCAGTGTCACGTTAGTACCAACCCAGTATCTAGTGGTTGATTCCCCTATTACAAAAAATAAAAACTATAAAAACACAATACAATGTAGTCTCTCCATATACCTAAACCTCCCCACTTACCAACTTGTACCTAATTAACCAAAAGCAAGCTCCCTTGTTTAAACTGAGTTTCCCCATTTATATCAGTTGCATTAAATTTTAATTACAGTTCCCACTGAAACGAGGCAGTACTAACAAACTACTATTCTAGGTAAAACAAGTTCCTATTTTTAATTTAATAAACAACCAACCAACAACTACCAGTTCATGTGAATGAATCCATTGTGCATCACCTAAGACCATAATATTTTAGTGAATACGACTAGTGTTGATCAAACTATCTTTTATTGTCTTGACATTATGCCATATAACTTTTCTTAACAAACACTAATGCCATCTGTATAATCTTACATTTTATATGCACCATGTATCATCTAGAGCATGTGCCATACAAATTGGCAGGGATATCCATCATAAGTCATTCTATAATGCAATTTGAAAGGCAAATTAAAGATTGGGAAGGAAAATCGACAACATAATTTAGAAACTTCAGATTGACAGTCTAGGACAACAAGATATTAACATTTTCCAAATGGAAAAAATAACTATTCTATATCCCTCTTAGATTTATTTTCCATCTATGCCTTATGTGTAGTTGTAGCTCTAAAAGGGCCCCTCCAAAGCGCCAATCAATCAATCTGTTTTTTTAATTTAAGAGTATTGCCAAAAGGATTGGTATTAGTCATTAAACAATGCCTTTTTTTTGAAGGGTATTTTGGATGACCAATTGATGCCATATTTACCTTTTTCACTGGGCGTTTTACAAGCTGTTGAAAGGCTCTGTTCATCACGTGTTTTCTATTTTTTACAAGATCCTATATTAGGGACAAAATTTCAATTTTCACATCTATTTTAGTAAGACCTTAGTTTAGTTAATTTTGACTTAGCATTAGTGCATTTAATTAAGATCCATTATTGCATGAGTTGGGAATTTTTTCCTAGTAGAAGGAATCTCAAATTTAGAGTGTTCATCTAGGTGCATGTCCATTTTCATTCAGTGGTGTTGACATGTCAAGAAGATGATCTCTTTAGGAGATTGATTAGTTGTCTAACTAATGAACTATAAAACTCAGTTTTAGATGGAAAACCAACTCATTAAATGCAGATCAAATTAGGGTTGATTCCTGGGATCCTAGTAGTCTATTTGAATCATGCTAGATTGATTTGTAAAGAGACAAATGGAGCAATCTCCTTATGTTTTTAGTTTTCCGAGGTTAACATTCTTCAATTTTTAATATTCTAGAGATGGAAATTGCTTTGGATTTGAAAATTATATAAAAGGATGCTTTCAATGGATCTCAGTTGTATTGTATTTTTCAACAAGTGATTCCATCTTTGAAGGATGGTATTGTTTCTAGTTGGGATGTCATGGATAAAATATGGGACCATGCTTTGAGGTAATTATTATCTTTCAAGCATTTGGCAGAAGGAATTATATGTATTATTTGTTAAACCACACATTGACTTGAATTTTGATCTCTAATATTTGGGTTATTTTATTAGAAATCTATCTTGGTGATTGTTTATGAGAAACATCCATCTGCTATATGGAAGTAATGGGTTTCAATATATTTAGGCCTTATCAGAATGGAAAGTTTTATTGTAGTGGTAACTCAAAATGCTTTTATCTCAAGAATTCCTTGTACAATTGGTAACTTTGGAAAACATTTATTACTGGAAGGCTATTTCAAGCTGTGAAAATTTTATTTCCTTTTACTCTAGAAACTGCTCCAAACTGAATCAGAATGTACTATGACTTTCATTTAGGTATTGCTAGTTTCACTTCTTTAGTCATGGTTTTTGGCTGAACAAAAAAGTGTAGTATATGTCACCAAAATAGAACTGGTGGAATTCATTTAGTATTTACATTTAGAAATAAGAGATTGCAAGTATATAAGATGCTTCTTTCTGTTTTATTCTAATATACCTATGAGACTTTTCGAATTCATATATAACTAGAAATATATTACTATCAAGCCATTTATCAATTGTATGTTATGTATAATGACACTAGTCCAATCCCTTGATATACATAATCCAAAAATTTCAAAATTACATAGGACATTTTTTACTGACAGACTTCTCTTAAAAGCTTCACGAAAACTGATACCAAAAAACAGTGGGTTAAACATTGATCTGGATTCTGGATGGTGATATTCTCTCTCCTTGGAGCTGCTATAAGAATAAAGTAGACTCTTTTTGCTTCCTACATCTATTCTTTGATGGACATTTGGTGTCCATTTTATACTGAGTTGCGTATCAATGCTTCTACACAACAGGGGATGAGAGATGAACTCATCAATAGGAATATATATTTTAATGTAGAGTGGCATAAGGTGGTGTCACCTTACGGGTCATACCTTCTCTTCAAAATGGAAATCATTCCTTTTAGGTCACACTAAAATAAATGAGGTTCTTTCCAGGATTTAACATCCTCCACTATCAGCATTACTTGTTAACTGAAAAGTATTGAAGGTTGATAAGTTGGGTGTTGTCTTCATGAAGGGTGCATTTCATGAAGACAACACTCAATTTTTTCTTTCAATTTGGTTTGGAAACATTCAAGAATCAAACTAATGGCAGGTCAGAATTGGACCCAAATACCATTCCTTTATACTATTCCGACCTAAACTCCTTTTGACATGACTCCTACAGAAACTAATAATTCAAAGAAGACAATTAGACAAAATTTATGACTTCATAGTTTGATGATTCACGACACTCTAGTCTCATTTTGATTTTTTTCTATTTGGTTGGTTGTATTTTTTTTAATATGTATTTCTGAGGTCTATATCTTCTAATTTTTTTTTACTTTTTTTCATGGAAGAAACACAAAGAAGAAGTAAATAAGATATTGGATAAGATGGGACTTGAAATGCATGTAGAAGTGCAGTGAAGAGGGCCTTCCCATAAATATTTGACTCTTCCAGCATCAACTTTGAAAACTAGTTTAGGTAGCACAAATTATTATTAATTTCCTTCTCAAGTTAAGGGGGAGAAAAGCGAGTGTACTAATTAGAATACAAATCCTCTTAAACGGGAGAATTTTTCAAAATCAGATGGCAGTGATATAGGGATTCAAACAAGAATGCATTATGAGGCCTGAATAAATTTCCAGAATCACTAACAAAGATGGAAGCCACATCAACTCAGAAGTTTTCGAGAAACTTGTGCATCTAATGTAGATGGTTAGAAGTGATGATGGTAAGAAATGAATTGATTTGGCTTTGTGGCATACATCCCTTATAGGTGTAGTTGCAACCACCAATCAATATGACTGTCTCAACTAATTTGTGTAGCTCAGGGTCTTTCCCATTTTAGATGATTGGATTCAAGAATCCCACAAAAGAAAGACTATAGATGCAGGTAATTCAAAGGAGGGTGACAAAGTTATCGAAGAACAATTGTTAATGTTACATTTTCTTGATAGACTACCTATAGATCTTGATGTTTTGAAGACGTGTAATGTTGGGAAATTCGTAAACCACTTGAAAAATCATAAGAAGCAAGAGATTTAGAGGAGGGATAGACTCTTAGTTAATACATGGAAGAAACATGTTGATGCATAACAGTAGAACAAAACACAAAGTATAGATCAATCCAGGGAGCAAAGCTTTATGTTGAATTTTAGCATTAGCATATAACTTAAAAATTTGCAGATAACTTTAAACAATTAATAAGTGCAGTAAAAACACATTCATCACATCAGCACAATGGACACAAGATTTTTCATTAGGGAAACCTTCAAAGGACAAAAACCCCAAAAGCATTAGTATCTCATCTCGTAAATGAGATGACTTAGGAAATTGTTCAAAAGTTCCTCAAACCCAGATTTGGATTTTAACCACAGTTACAGTAAAATTTATCAGTGAAAAATTCAGACTGATAATTCAAACCTAGATCCACAACTTCCAGATCTACAAAAATGCCCAATTTAGGGTTTTATCAGAAAAAACAAGTTTTTCTCTCTCCTGCTTGAAAAACACAGACAACCCAGTTCAGATCTGAATGTACCTAACTGTCTATACCTTTCTTCCGTACAACTGTACGACAATAAGGATTCGTACGGATCTGTACAGATCTGCCCAAAAATTGCCCGGCTGCTCGATTTGCCCTTCTGCCTGCCCAACCGCCCTTCTGCCTGCTCAATCTGCCTGATCTGTAGCGTTACTGTTTCCTGCTGCCCGTCCTTCTGCCCGAAGCCTGTTGGGTAGGTTCAAGGGCTCTCTGTGGCACTTAGGGTCTGTCAGTTGACATCCCAAGGCCCTAAAGGGTCTGCCAACAGCTGCTACAACAGACTGTTAGCAGCCCGCAACCCTCACGGATTGCCCCGGAGGCTGCCCAAGGGTTTGCTAGCAGGAAAACCCTACACGGGTGGCTTCCTTAGGGAAAATGGAGAGAGGGCCGAGCCCTAAACAGTCTGCTCGTAAACAAAATGGAGCAGCCGTGAAGAAGAGGGGGTTGCTGAGAAGAAGGCAAGACTCCCTGAAAAAATGTGAAGAAGGCTGCCCACAAAAATTTATGAGAATGAATTGCTGATAAAAACCCTAGCTGAGGGTTTGCTGAGGATGCCCTAGCTGAGGCAAGAAAACCGTCTTCCTTAGTAAAAATAGCATCTTCACCTGTCAGAGCAAACTTGTGTTTAATAATGAGAAGACTTGATCTTCTTTTATAGTCTTCATTCACCTGTAAGTGGGCAAAAATTAGGAAAGATAAAAATAATAATATTTTAATCTTTTCCTAATTTCACTTTTACCTTCTTACCAAAAAGGTCTTATAGTGACTTTGACTTTTACCCAAAAAGTCCTTATTTATTTTTTACTTTTACTTGTGGTCCTTTTCTGTAATCCAAAAGTCCTTATTTATTTTTTGACTTTTGACTTTAGCCTTTTTCCAAGTGCCCCTGTGGTCCTTTTTGATTCCAAAAGTACATCATCATAAATCAAGAGAGTTACTAATGCTTTTATCTCACACTCTGTGTGACAACTAGATTTGGTACTAGGGTAACTTAACCAAGTGTAGCTAATCCTTGGAGAAATACACAAAGCCCATAGATCCGGGTCAGAGTGCCACACATGCCTAGACCCAGTCTAGGGTTTACAGTGCCTTCCTGGTAACAGACCAGGTGCCTCCACTCTCCAAGAGAGTGGCTACTCAGAACTAAGCTGAGTCTACCAGTGTTAGACTGGTCCACATCGTGGTCTCAGACTAGATGTCTACCATTCAACAGAATGGTCACTCAAGACTGGGTTGAGTCTACCCGGGGAAGAATTGGGTCTATATCATGGTTCGAGACCAGATATCTACCATTCAATAGAATGGTCACTCAACACTGGGTTGATTCTTCACTGTGGTCCCAAACCAGGTGGTCCCATTCTCCTAAGAGAAGGGCTCTCGATGCTTCTTAGAAAAATCAACAGTAAGCAATCTATAACTGAAGTTGCTTATGCCAACACCATTAAACTCTACTGTAAAAATAGGCTCAAACATATTAGGCCAAATAGATATTCTATCAAGATCAATATCTGTCCCCTTAGGGTTTGGTGAGGCTTCTACATTGCTCTCCTCAACCATTAGCACCAAGTGTCATGTCAAGTCGTCCATCATCCTATTTTTCAACTCGGGTTGTTTTAGGAGCATACCTTGCAGTAATTACTGATATTTTTCTTGGATTCACACAAGACTGGTTTCATTTTGGCAAGTTGTTACATCTCTCCACTTGCTATGCTATTATTTTATGGTTCCACTAAAAATAAAGTTGATGAATTATGGGTAAGTCTTATTGAATGTTTAACATATTTTCATGCATAACAAGTTTGGAGTAAAGAATATCAAAATAGTCTACATGAGCTAACATTTGCACTATACTTACAAGTCATCAATATGAGCTAGGCTCTCATTTTTGTCACACGTTCTCACAGCTGGTCATTTGTAGACCGACCTGAGCTTATGCTTATGACTATATTTGTTATTTCCCAACTAGTTAGCTTATGGTTTAGTTTTTCTTGGTTTTCTTCTTTCGTGCAAATATTTATCTTTATTTGATTATCTGATCTCTCTGGTAGAGTTGATAACCCTGAATTTTGTTTCTTCAAGAGCTTTCTTTTCTTCTTCATAATGGAATGATGATGCAAAGAAGTGTTTGGAACTACCCTAACTTCATTGTCTTTAGTCACAAATGTAGAAAGCACATGATCTTTGACATTAGGAACATAATTTTCATGAATATTTTCAAAATCTTTTTCACCCTTCAAATTTTCTTTACAGTTTGAACTCTGAATGCTCTCTTCAGTGTTTCCATGTTTAAAAGATTCAAAATTGCTGACAATGTTATCTGTCACTGTTTTTCTACAATCTAGGAACTCACTTTCAAGCACTAATCGAGAACCTCTAATTTCTTTTTCCATGCGTTGCCTTTTTTGACCAAACTGCTTTTCACTCATGGTCTGCTCTGAAATAATGCCTGTATCTGGTGATTGTATCCTAATTTCTTCAAGATAAGAAGAAAAATTCAAAATATTGTCTCCATCATTATGAATATTGCCTTCAGTCTCTAATGACCTTTTGAAATCTCTCTTTGTTGTCTTCAACTCTGGTTCAGTTATTAAAGATACTGCACCAAAAACATCAGACCTCAAAAGGTTATCAAAATGGCTTGTAGGCACTGCACCAACAACATCAGACCTCAAATGGTCCTCAAAATGGCTTGTAGGCTTCTTTATCTTTAGTATGGACCTCATATTGTCGAATTTAGATGTTGATAATGAACTTTGCTTTTTAAGCCCAACTTGAACTGAATTGAGCATCTTCCTGTCTTTCTTATCAGACGATATCAGGGATGTAGCAGGCTTTTTCTTATTCTCACCTACCCCATGTGTCTTTTGCCAGTTTTCCTGCCTATGTACTTCCTAAATATCATGTTTCTTGGAAAAAGTCTCATAATGCAATTGAATAGATGTATCTTTTTGCATTTTCAAAATTTCCTCTGACTCATCAGCGATCCAAAAGAAAAGAAAACCTGGGGAGGGTCAGGGCAGGGAGCTCTTTTGTGACCAGGAAGCTAAGGTGTGAGCAAATCTTAAAGCTTTACAATTAGTTAAAGATAAAATGGGTTCAAGCCTTGACAATGTATTAAGAAATTTAGTGGTGTTAATACACTTTATGGATAATAATTATTGAATCAATTCATTCAAATTATGCAAGATCCTTAATAAGAATGAAATCCTTTGTCTGGAATAAAATGAAATCGAGGGAGAGTCAGGGCAGGGAGCTCTTTTATGACAAGGAGGGATATTTTTTTCTTCTCCTTGGGAATTTTGTTCACCTGCTCATATTTTTTCCAAGGCGTCAGAAACTCCCAAAGCTTTACAATTTAGGTAAAGCTATTGGTGTCAAGTCCTTGCAATGTATTTACTATTAAGAGATTCAATGGTGATAATAGGCTTGAGGAATAATAATTGTAAAGGAAATTCATTCAAATTATGCAAGATCCTTGACATGGTTAAAGTTTTAAACCGATCAAGGGCAATATTGTCTAAATTAGTTGCTAGATATAATAATAATAATGTACATTTATGGACTTTCTTGCACATAAATAATATATTTTAGGCACATGATTTTAGTTTGATTACTAGTCATTATTCAGTTATCAGAGCACTTCTAGGAGGAGAGGATTGTGCTGGCCTCTTCTCTAATAGTCACAGAACTTGAAGGAGCAGCAACAGGAGAGGAGGCACATTGTTTGCTGAAGAAGAGGGCTGATTTTTTATGTCCAATTTCTACCAATTATAAGACAGTTCTTTGATGTCCAGAATTTCAGGTAAATCTATTTAATTTTCCAAGCCCTAATTTTGTTGTTGTTTACCAGTATGTCTTTTAATCTAGCTAGGCCTGACCAGACCAATTGTGTGGAAGGGTTTTAGAGTTGAAGCCAAGAAGATGGAATCACAAACCATGTTAATGACTGAAGGCCTAAATTAACTGGAAAAAATTATCTTGTATTGAATTCCAGAATAACAACCCTGTTTAAATTTACGAAAATATGGGAGATAGTATCCTGCAAAGGGACAAAGACTGGATAACATAGGTACTGCAGGTCAAGCTAAATATGATGAAGAGTTGTGCAGGGCTTTGGTTAATATTGATGTTAATTTCTGATGAGATTGAGATTATAGAAATTGCACGAAGATGTCATTGAAACAAAGATTTTACATCTTAAAAACAAGTTTTTGTCATTGAAGTCACTGGAAGGAGGTTCCATGGCAGACCTTAAGAAGTCATCAGCTTATAGCAAGTGAGACTCTTGCAAAAAAAGTGTTCAAATCAATTACTTTTAATAACTTACTGAAGTCCTTTACTGCAATTGTGGACATGTCAAATATTGCTCCAAAAGCATGGAATTTGATCAAGTACAACTCTTGCAAGAGGATAAGTGAGAAAAATCTCAATAAGATTCCAAGGATGATGACGCTACATTTGTGGCAAATTTAAAAGAAAAATGTTATCTGTCACTGTTTTTCTACGATCTAAGAACTCACTTTCATGCACTAATCGAGAACCTCTAATTTCTTTTTCCATGCTTTGCCTTTTCTGACCAAACTGCTTTTCACTCATGGTCTGCTCTAAAATAATGCCTGTGTCTGGTGATTGTATCCTAATTTCTTCAAGATAAGAAGAAAAATTCAAAATATTGTCTCCATCATTATGAATATTGCTTTCACTCTCTGATGACCTTTTAAAATCTCTCTTTGTTGTCTTCAATTCTTGTTCAGTTATTAAAGATACTGTACCAGAAACATCATACCTCAAATGGTTCTCAAAATGGCTTGTAGGCACTGCACCAAAAACATTAGACCTCAAATGGTTCTCAAAATGGCTTGTAGGCTTCTTTATCTTTAGTATGGACCTCATATTGTCAGATTTAGATGTTGATAATGAACTGTGCTTTTTAAACCCAACCTGAACTGAATTGAGCATCTTCCTGTCTTTCTTATCAGACGATATCAAGGATGTAGCAGGCTTTTTCTTAGTCTCACCTACCCCATGTGTCTTTTGCCAGTTTTCTTGTCTATGTACTTTCGTCTTAATATCATGTTTCTTGGCAAAAGCCTCATAATGCATGTACTAGTAGGTAATCGGATTATGTGGCCAAGGGTACGGTCTACCCTCCTTGGTTAGTGCCTTCAACATTCAGACCGAGCATGATCGGGTGGCCCTATAGTATATACTGAGTTGTGACATTTGACACTCTTTGTGAGGTGAATTTTTGTCTGTTCGTCCTATTCACACATTTGTAAAGTTTTCTTCGGATAACTCTAAAAATGACATTTTTGTCACTAGATTTCCATCATGGTGTAATGAACTAACACACATAAGCTTTCTCTTATAGTGCCATGTTGTTAGAATGAAAGCTAACTCCAGCTAGATTTTCATCATGGTGTAATGTATTTGATAACAATGTTGCTGTGTTAGATGAAAAACTACCTTATGAAAGCTAATAGACATTAGCTTTACTCACCATGCAATGTTTTAAGAACGAAAGCTAACTCTAGCTAGATTTTCATCATGGTGCATTGTGATTGATGACAATGTGGCTGTGCTAGATGGAAAACTACACTATGAAAGCTTACACAAATTAGATTTCACTCACCATGCAACGATTTAAGGATGAAAGCTAACTCTAGCTAGATTTCTAACATAGTGCAATGTGATTGATAACAATGTGGTTGTGTTACATGGAAAACTACCTCATGAAAGCTAACACACATTAGCTTTCACTCATCGTGCCATGTTGTTAAAATGAAAGCTAACTCCAGCTAGATTTCTATCATGGTGTAATGAACTAACACACATAAGATTTTCCTTATAGTGCCACGTTGTTAGAAGGAAAGCTAACTCCAACTAGATTTCCATCATGCTGTAACGTATTTGATAACAATGTGGCTATGTTAGATGCGAAACTAGCTTATGAAAGCTAACAGACATTAGCTTTACTTACCGTGCAATGTTTTAAGAATAAAAGTTGACAGACATTAGCTTTACTCACCGTGCAATGATTTAAGAACGAAAGCTAACTCCACCTAGATTTTCATCATGGTGCATTGTGATTGATAACAATGTGATTGTGCTAGATGGAAAAATACACTATGAAAGCTTACACACATTAGATTTCACTCACCGTGCAACAATTTAAGGTTGAAATCTAACTCCAGCTAGATTTCCAACACGGTGCAATGTGATTGATGACAATGTGGTTGTGTTACATGGAAAACTACCTTATGAAAGCTAACACACATTAGCTTTCACTCATTGTGCCATGTTGATAAAATGAAAGCTAACTTCCGCTAGATTTCCATCATGGTGTAATGAGCTAACACACATAAGCTTTCCCTTATAGTGCCATGTTGTTAAAATGAAAGCTAACTCCAGCTAAATTTTCGTCATGTTGTAATGTATTTGATAACAATGTGGCCGTGTTAGATGAAAAACTACCTTATGAAAGCTAACAGACATTAGCTTTACTCATCGTGCAATGTTTTAAGAACGAAATGTAACTCTACCTAGATTTCCTTATGGTGCATTGTGATTGATGACAATTTGGTTGTGCTAGATGGAAAACTACATTATGAAAGCTAACACACATTAAATTTCATTTACCATGCAATGATTTAAGGATGAAAGTTAACTCCAACTAGATTTTCATCATGGTGCAATGTCATCGATGACGATGTGGTTGTGTTAGATGGAAAACTAATTTATGAAAGCTAACACACATTAGATTTCATTCACCGTGCCATATTGTTAGAAGAAAAGCTAATTCCAGCTAGATTTTCATCATGATGTAATGAGCTAACACACATAAGATTTCACTCATTGTGCATGTTGTTAGAAGAAAAACTAACTCCAACTAGATTTGCATCATGGTGTAATGTATTTGATGACAATGTGGCTGTGTTAGATCGAAAACTATCTTATGAAAGCTAACATACATTAGCTATTACTCACCGTGCAACGTTTTAAGAACGAACGTGAACTCTAACTAGATTTCCAACATGGTGGATTTTGATTGATGACAATGTGGTTGTGCTAAATGAAAAACTACATTATGAAAACTAACACATTAGATTTCACTCACGTGCAACGATTTAAGGTTGAAAGCTAAGTCCAACTAGATTTCCATCACGGTGCAATGTGACAATGTGGTTGTGTTAGATGGAAAACTACATTATGAAAGGTTACACACATTAGATTTCATTCACAGTGCAACGATTTAAGGATAAAAACTAACTCCAGCTAGATTTTCATCGCGGTGCGATGTGATTGATGACAATGTGGTTGTGTTAGATGTAAAACTACTTTATGAAAGCTAACACATATTAACTTTTACTCATCGTGCAATGTTGTTAAAATGAAAGCTAACTCTAGCTAGATTTCCATCGCGGTGCGATGTGATTGATGACAATGCGGTTGTATTAGATGAAAAACTACTTTATGAAATCTAACCCACATTAACCTTCACTCATTGTGCAATGTTGTTAAAATGAAAGCTAACTCTAGCTAGATTTTCATCATGGTGTAATGAGTTAACACACATAAGTTTTCTCTCATAGTGCCATGTTGTTATAAGGAAAGCTAACTCCAGCTAGATTTCTATCATGGTGTAATGTATTTGATGACAATGTGGCTGTATTAGATGGAAAACTACCTTATGAAAGCTAACAAACATTAGCTTTACTCACCGTGCAATGTTTTAAGAATGAAAGTCAACTCTAGCTAGATTTTCATCATGGTGCACTGTGATTGATGACAATGTGGTTACGCTAGATGAAAAACTACATTATGAATGCTAACACACATTAGATTTCACTCATCGTGCAATAATTTAAGCACGAAAGCTAACTCCACCTAGATTTCCATCACGGTGCAATGTGATCGATGACAATGTAGTTGTGTTAGATGAAAAATTACCTTATGAAAGCTAACACACGTTAGCTTTCACTCATCGTGCCATGTTGTTAAAAGAAAAACTAGCTCCAGCTAGATTTTCATCATGGTGTAATGAACTAACACATAAACTTTCACTCATAATTCCATGTTGTTAGAAGGAAAACTAACTCCATTTAGATTTGCATCATGGTGTAGTGTATTTGATGACAATGTGGCTGTGTTAGATGGAAAACTAACAGACATTAGCTTTTACTCATAGTGCAATGCTTAAAGAACGAAAGCTAACTCCAGCTAGATTTCCATCATGGTGCATTGTGATTGATGACAATGTGATTGTGCTAACTCTAGTCTTTGTGTAATGAGCTGACACACAAGCTTTCCCTTATAGTTCCATGCTGTTAGAAGGAAAGCTAACTTCAGCTAGATTTTCATCATGGTGTAATGTATTTGATAACAATGTGTTTGTGTTAGACGAAAAACTACCTTATGAAAGTTAACAAACATTAGCTTTACACACCGTGCAATGTTTTTTAAGAACGAAAGCTAACTCTAGCTAGATTTTCATCATGGTGCATTGTGATTGATGACAATGTGGTTGTCCTAGATGGAAAACTGTATTATGAATGCTAACACACATTATATTTCACTCATCGTGCAATCATTTAAAGACGAAAGCTAACTCCAACTAGATTTCTATCACGGTGCAATGTGATCAATGACGATGTGGTTGTGTTAGATAGAAAACTACCTTATGAAAGCTAACACACATTAGCTTTCACTCAGTGTGCCATGTAGTTAAAAGAAAACCTAACTCCGACTAGATTTTTATCATGGTGTAATGAGCTAACACACATAAGCTTTCACTCATCATGCCATGGTGTTAGAAGGAAAGCTAACTCCAGCTAGATTTGCATCATGGTATAATGTATTTTATGACAATGTGGCTGTGTTAGATGGAAAACTATCTTACGAAGGCTAAAACACATTAACTATTACTCACCGTGCAACGTTTTAAGAAAGAAAACTAACTCTAGCTAGATTTCCAACATGGTGCATTTTGATTGATGACAATGTGGTTGTGCTAAATGGAAAACTACATTATTAAAGCTAACACACATTAGATTTCACTCATCATGCAATGGTTTAAGGTTGAAAGCTAGCTTCAGCTAGATTTCAATCACAGTGTAATGTGACAACGTGGTTGTGTAAGATATAAAACTACCTTATGAAAACTAACACACATTAACTTTTACTCATCGTTCCATGTTGTCAAAAAGGAAGCTAAATCTAGTTAGATTTTCATAATGGTGTAATGAGCTAACACACATAAGCTTTCACTAATAGTGCCATGTTGTTAGAAGGAAAACTAACTCCATCTAGATTTGCATCATGGTGCATTGTGATTAATGACAATATGGTTGTGCTAGATAGAAAACTACACTATGAAAGCTTACACACATTAGATTTCACTCACCGTGCAATGATTTGAGGATGAAATCTAACTCCAGCTAGATTTCCAACATGGTGCAATGTGCTTGATGACAAAGTGGTTGTGTTACATGGAAACCTACCTTATGAAAGCTAATACACATTAACTTTCACTCATCATGTCGTGTTAAAAGGAAAACTAACTCCAGCTAGGTTTTCATCATGGTGTAATGAGCTAACACACATAAGCTTTCCTTTATAGTGCCATGTTGTTAGAAGAAAATCTAACTCCAACTAGATTTCCATCATGTTGTAATGTATTTGATAACAATGTGGCTGTGTTAGATGGAAAACTACCTTATGAAAGCTAACATACATTAGCTTTACTCACCGTGCAATGTTTTAAGAACGAAAACTAACTCTAGCTAGATTTCCATCATGGTGCATTGTGATTGATGACAATGTGGTTGTGCTAGATGTAAAACTACATTATGAAAGCTAACACACATTAGATTTCACTTACCGTGCAATGATTTAAGGACAAAAGCTAACTCCAACTAGATTTCCATCACGGTGCAATGTGATTGATGACGATGTGGTTGTGTTAGATGAAAAAATACCTTATGAAAACTATCACACATTAGCTTTCACTCATCGTGCCATGCTATTAGAAGGAAAACTAACTCCAGCTAGATTTACATCATGGTGTAATGTATTTGATGACAATGTGGTTGTGTTAGAAGGAAAACTACCTTACGAAAGCTAACACACATTAGCTATTACTCACCGTGCAACGTTTTAAGAACGAAAACTAACTCTAGCTAGATTTTCAACAAGGTGCATTTTGATTGATGACAATGTGATTGTGCTAAAAGGAAAACTACATTATGAAAGCTAACACACATTAGATTTCACTCACAGTGCAATGATTTAAAGTTGAAATTTAACTCCAGCAAGATTTCCATCACGGTGCAATTTGACATTGTGGTTGTGTTAGATGAAAAACTACCTTATGAATGCTAACACGCATTAGCTTTCACTCATTACCTTATGAAAGCTAGCACACATTAGCTTTCAAAATATTGATTTTAAACCTATTCCTCCACATGTGTTGTTACAGTTGGACAATGCAGCTAGTGATAATAAGAATTGTTATGTTTTCATGTTTCTATCACTATTAACTGCACTTGGTGTCTTCATCACTATTGAGGTTGGGTTCTTACTTCTGGGGCACACCCATGAAGACTTAGATGGAACATATAGAAGAATGTCTTCCAACTTGAAAAGTAAAGATATATATTCTTTACGTGAGATGATGGATACATATCGCACAATAGAAGAAAAACGAGTGTTTTGGCCTAAACTTATTCACAAAGTGTATGACTTCAAAAGTTTTCTTAATGGGTACATCGAGGAGGGGAAGGATGCACTAGTTGGACATCTTAATGTCCAACACTTCCAATTTCTTGTACTCAATGATTTTCCAGTTATGAGGTATAAAGAATCCATCAGAGACATTCAGTGGTCAGGACCAGTTGAGTTGTGGAATATATATGATGAAGGTCAACCTATATTGCCCTCAGGTAAGCCATCTTTCGTATGTCCCAAAGACAATGATGTTTATTTAAAAGAACTAAAGGAAGGAATAAGGTCATACATAAAAATGTGGAAAGAGACTATTTGCAGTGCGAATTCACCAATTGTTACTGAGGAATGGAATAAAAAAATCAATTATTGGAAAAGAGTTGTTGATGCATTAGATGGAATCTACAATGACCATACACCCTTGGATGAAATTGATTCTTCTTCTGATGATTTTTGGCCCAAGATGAGGGAAAATGTTAATGTTGATGTAATGCACTCCATGCAATATCAAGTATTATGGATGGGGATTTTGATAATGTGACAAATGATCCGGTATATGTTGGACCCAAGTGCAACAAGCCAAAGCCAACATTCGATTCTAGAATTGATGTTGAGAAAGGAAAGATGTTGCTTGTTAGATCGGGACATGAGGATGAAGGAGAGATGTTTTGGATGGAAAAAGCCACCTCAGATATCTTCCAGGATGATGACAACGAGACCCTTCATGTAAAGATTGATTGGTGGCAACCTAGCTCAGGGAAATACAAGGGAAATTTTTTAGAAAAATATTGGGTACCAAATCCTGATGACACAGAACTTGGATCTATTCCAATTAATACCATAGTTTGGGCATGGATGCCAAAGAAAGAAGATTGCAGGAAGACCAAGATAAATAAATGTGGTGTACAAGCTGTACTTGATCTGCTTGAGCAGATATAAGGAGATTAGGTGGAGATGATTCATGAATATAATTTTGCTTCTTGAATGACTTTTAGTATATATGAAGAAACATTTTTCAATGTTTGTAGTATAATAAATACTCTTCAAGCTACTTTTTGAGGAATTTTATATTATTTACTACATATATGAAAATTTCACTTCAAGTTTAATGTTAATTCATATGATGATACTTTATGTGAATTAGATAACTCCATTCAAATTTTAACTTTTCAATTTGTCTTTTAAATCAACACAACATCTTACTATATCAAATGTGCATAATTATATTCATTAATGCATGTACAAAACCCTTACCTTATTTATTATTAGCTTTTGCTCACTCTCTTCAATACCACTTTGAGCTTTTCATTTTGTTCCCTTGATGATTGGCAGAGTGTCCACTCGAAACATAGGGACGTTTCGATACACAATTTAATTCCATAAACTCTCTTTGTCATTACGATTAACTGTGAAAATCTTTATCCTCAAGATGTACTTGATCTGCTTGAGAAAATACAAGGAGATTAGGTGGAGATGATTCATGAATGTAATTTTTCTTTTTGAATGACTAATTAATATACATGAAGAAAAAGATGTCAATGTTTGTAGTATCTCAAATATTCTCTTCAAGCTATCTTTTGAGGAATTTTATATTATTTGCTACATATATGAAAATTTTGGTTCAACTTCAATGTTAATTCATGTGATGATACTTTATGCGAATGCACCTTTGAACATCTTATAGACTTGCTTTGTGAATAAATGTAAGGCACTTGAAATAAGGTTTGAAGCGAGTTTTCCCTATTATTCGTTATTATAGTTGATATAAATTTAATTGTACTACTATGTTGCATTCAAATTCATAATTATATTTTCTCATGTAGACTTTAAAGTGGTGCCAACTTTGTACTAGTATATTAACTTATACTCAATAAATATAGTACTAACATTTTGAGTGTGTAGGTTTTATCAGTTTGTCATCATTGTGATTGATTTTCAGACCAACGTTTTGAGAGGACACTCCACCCATGCTTGTTACGGGAACCATGAAAAACTCATTGTGGACTGAAAAGATTTCACATAACTTAATCCAGAAAATCAATCATTAAGTAGTAACATCATGTTAGCTTTAATTCATGTTAGACATTATCATCAAATACATTGCATCATAAAGACAATTTAATCCATGTGAGATTCAATGTTGATCGTAATGCACTGCATGTAATATAAGTATTATGGATAGAGATTTTGATAATGTGACGGATGAACTGGTATATGTTGGACCCAAGTGCAACAAGCTAAAGCTAAGATTCAATCCTATGATTGAAGTTGAGAAAGCAAAGATGTTGCTAGTTAGATCATGAATTGAGAATGAAGGAGAGATGATTTGGATGGCAAAAACCACCTCATATATCTTCCAGAATGATGAAAGTGAGACTCTTCATGTAAAGGTTGATTGATGGAAGCCTAGTTCAGGGAAATACAAGGGAAAATTTTAGAACAATATTGGGTACCAAACCTTGATGACACATGACTTGGATCTATTCCAGTTAAGACCATAGTTTGGGCATGGATGCAAAAGAAAGAAGATTGCAGGAATACCGCGATAAATAAATGTGTTGTACAAGTTGTAATTGATTTACTTGACTAAATATAAGGAGATTAGGTGGAGATGATTCATGAATGTAATTTTCTATTTGAATGAGTTATTGATATACAAGAAGAAACACTTTTCAATGTTTGTTGTATATCAAATATTCTCTTCAAGTCTTTTTTTGAGGAATTTTATATTACTTACTAATATGAAAGTTTTGGTTCAACTTCTATGTTAATTCATGTGATGGTACTTTATGTGAATTAGATAACACCATTCAATTTTTAACTTTTCAATTTTTGTTTTTACATAAACTCAACATGTCTCTATATCAAATGTGCATAATCATATTCAATAATGAACCTTAAAATATCTTCTAGACTTCTTTTGTGAATAAATGTAAGGCACTTGCAATAAGGTTTGAAGTGAGCTTTCCCTATTATTTGTTATCATAATTGATATAAATTTATATGTTCTACTCCGTTGCATTCTAATTAATATTATATTTTCTTCTGTAGACTTTAAAGTGGCGTGAATTTTGTACTAGTGCAATATCTTATACTCAACAAAGACAAAGCAGTAACATTTTCAGAGTGTAGGCTTTCATAGCTTGCCATCATTGTGAATGATTTTCTGGATTAAGTTGTCAGTAGAGTTTTTCAAACCAACATTTCAAGTGGAAACTCCACACATGATCGCCGGGGGGAACAATGTAAAATTCATTATGGTTTGAAAAGCTTTCACATAGCTTAATCTCGGAAATCAATAGCCAAATATTAACATTTAATGTCAATACTACATAAGTCAATAATAGTCACAACACAATGTTAATATGTTGTTAAATAAATTTATAAAATGTAATAATTTTTTTACACAAATTATTAATAATTCACTAGTCAAATATTGGTGATTTTTGTTTTTATACATAAATAGAAATATTGATGATAATCAAAGTATATCATTAAATACATTTATAGGTAAAATTTTTCACATAAATCTGTTATTCATGAAATCAACGTTCATTAATTTAGTTTTTAATACACCACCACCAACAATAATAATAATAAATTATGTCTATATTCTAGTTCATAATTTATTTTAATCATTACTAGGGTAAAAACTATTTTACTCTAAGTCATAAAATATTTTCTCTTGTTCACTATCAAGTGGTGCCAACTTCCAAAAATAAAACATCATACTCAAAGAAGACTTAGATTTACTATGGTGACTCAACCTAGTCACATTAGTTAACATAATTTCAATTAAATGAAATTCAAAGATAATAATACCAACAAACATTGATTATTAATGTCATTAAATAACTTTAATAATAATATGTAAAAAAACCTTCTACAATCTATTTTTCGTGATATAATCACTGATCAACCTAACTTTTATTAGAAAATATAAATAATAAAAATAAAAATAAATTATATTTCTATTCTAACGCATAATTGATTTTGATTGTTAAAATAATAAACTTAGCATATTAACGCTTAATATATAATAGTTTTTCTTGTCACTTGTAAAAATGTTTCCAACCTTGGAATATATTACAGCATGATACTCAACACATACAATATTACTCGCTATGTCGAGAATTAAAATTGTTATAGTAACAAACACATTTGTAGTGTCATTAAATAGTTTTTAAATGGGTCATTCTAAAATTGTGCCAACCTTCTACTAGTATAGGAACTCAACACCAACAATGTACTAGTTACCATATCAAATTATAATTCAATTGCTTAATCATAGTAACATATACAATATTAATGCCATTACATAAACTTAATCAAGTTACCATTTAACACAAACTATAGATAGTATTAATAGAAATTATGTAAGGAATCAAAGTCTAAGAATTTCATCATTTTGAAAGAATCAAATTCTAAGACTTTCATTATTTTGATTTGTCACAGAGGATTAGAAAGGTGTAATCTACGTGTTAACACATTCCCTCTCCTCTCATGTTGTAAAGGGTGCTAACTCAATGGAAGAGCACCTACATTACAAGCAGGACGATGGTGGTTCGATTCCTCCGTGCCCTAACAGAAATTAATAGATGATATTAAATCTTAATGATAATATAAATATTGTAAAATATCTATATTTTCAATATAAATATGCTCTTTTCAATTAAACACATTGTTCAAATACTTCACAAATAAATAATGAACACTTGCAATAATTAGTTGAATTGGTTTCCCCCCTTTCCTTTTGTATATGGAAAAAATCAAACTGTATTACACTAATGCTATTCTAGTTCATAATTGATTTTGATTGTTAAAATAATTAATATTAATAAACAAGGGAGGCTTTACTAACATCAACATCATTAAATAAATTTATAGGTAAGAAATTTCTCACGTTAATCTATTCTTCATAAAATAACATTCACCAACTTAGTTTTTAATACACTACCACTATCAACAACAACAACAATAAATTATGTTGCTATTTTAATTCATAATTTATTTTAATCACTAAAGGGTAAACTTAGACTTTAAAGGCAAACTATTTTCTCGTTTTGATTATAAATGGTGCCAACTTCCAAAAATAAAACAACATACCCAACAAAGACAAAAATAATCACTATGACAATATTTACAATTGTTGTAGTAACAAATACAATGTTGGTATTATGTCATAAAATAATTTAATCAACTTAACATTTAATACAAACTATAAATAATATTAATAGAAATTATGTAAGGATTCAAAGGCTATGACTTTCCTGATTTTGAAAGAACTCAATCTAGCAGAAGTTCTAAATTCTAGATCCACTAAATAATTACAAATTTAATGAAATATGTGTTGGTGTATGAATTAGAGGTTTTGGAGAGGGAAATTAAAAGAACCAATGAAAGATTAACCAAAAGAAATACTGAATTATATGACGCTCTTCAAGAACTAAAAGGGAAGTATACTAAGCTTGAAGAAAGAAATCTCAGGTTAATGAAGGACAACACCAAGCTTTGCAGGAAAATCAGGCTGTCAAAATTGCAGAAAAAGAATTCAAACCCTCAGTCTCAAACACATCATAAGCTGGAAACCCTAGCAGAGGTAGCCATGAATCTTTATGATCCAGAGACAGCCTGTGATACTACCACCATCCCAAACCCTATTCAAGTTGCAGAGACCCCAAAAGATCATCATTGAAGCTTTAAAGCATTAAGGTGAAGTGTGATGGTTGCAATTTTGGTTAAATGTTAAAACAGGCTGTTTGGTGGCTTAGGCGAACACTTCAACTGTTCATTAGCCATCGAAAACAGATCTTTCAGTAGCTAACAGGATCAAATTTTTCCTCTACTAGCCAGCGAAATTGCAGACAGGGCAAAGAAGCATATTTTTGCACAGATCTGACTTTTGCTGATCCAAGCACCTCAAGGATGATTTATAATGCTAGATTATAATTAAGGTAATTAAGGGCATTAGTATTAAGGTTTTGTTTCAGTTTTGGAGGTGCCAGGGAGGTGAATAAGATCACATTTCCTGCCTACTTTGGTAAAAGGTGACTTGTCTGCCAAATGGCAAGTTTGAATTTTCCTTCAGTTTCTACTACAGCTGTCAAAGAGTTCGAAGATCAGGAAGATTATTGTGATATGGAGTTAGGCCATCAAAATAGGATATTTTCCTATATTCTAGCAAATATTTATGACTGTCTATCCTTAGTAAATTCGATCCAGCTTTTCAAGATCTAGAATAATTTTTTAAAGGCTATAAAGCTTGTAACTTTTGTAGAACAAGGGGTTCAACTTTTAGAGACTCTTTCAGATATTGTAAGCTCAAGCTTCTTATTTCATGATTAGTAATACAAGCTTCTTTTGCCATTACTTGTTCAGATTTTCATCTTCTTGTCTATTCTATACTTGCATATGAATGTCAAATTCATGTTAGTTTTGTTTGTCTGATGTTTGATAACTGTCAACTTGTCAATACATCCATAAACTATAATTTGCAACTACTTTACTTGGTTTATCTGGCCATTCATATATACTTTGTGTGTATGTTTCTACTAGTAAATTAAGCGTTCTTCGTACATTCATTTATTTACAACTCTCTGAACAGTGATAGTTAAAATCCTTGTCAATCTGGTTGTGTTTATGCATGTCTTGAGTGAGTGAGGTTTGATTTAGTCATCTGACTTGATCCATTTGAGTGAATCATTAAAAAATATTTAAGTTACCAGGCATTTTTAAGCTACAACCTAGAAGAGTTTCATGGGGTGCCAACAAATTGGCGTCATTGCCGAGGATAAGAGATTGAAGCTCTGCTTCCCTGGGAGATGACATAGACCCAACTTTGATGATAGAAAAAGTGTGGACATTATCCTGGTTGTAGTCATCTATATGGAGACTCCATCGGAACAAAGTGGCTCCGAGAAGACCAAGTACCAGAACAAATCCTCAGAGGCCACTTGTGACACCTATTTTAGATTCTGAATAGATTATAAGGAGAGGAAGAGCTTTGCAAAAATAGACTTCCAGATCTACAAGGGAAACTACATTAGGTACTTCTAGAGGTACTTCTTCTGTTGTATGAAATAGACCTCCCTTTAAATATTCTTCTACTGAAGCATCTAGTTCTCAGAAAATTATAAGTGAATCAGAAAATTTGAAAGTTGAAGAATCTTCAAGCACTTCTTCTTTTGTAGATCTGATTCTTGGCAACCCCACTGGGGTAAATCTACCACCTATACCTCCTCAGCTACCACCCACACCAGCAACATCTTCTTCTGCTCCTTCCATACCCACATCCAATATGGCTGCCCCTCTGACTAAGATGGAAAGGATCCTCGTTGCCAGATATGCCCCTCTAAATTTGCTTAAACCCCTTTCTGCTATGTCTACTGGAGATTATCTAAAATATATTCCTAAGTTTATTGGGGAGGGAGATTTTACAACTGAAGAAAATTTAGAGGCATTCTATAGTTATGCTGAGAATATAAACATTGAACAAGAGGATGTGTGGATTAGGGTTTTTGTGTAGAGCTTAGATGGTCAGGCTAGGAAATGGTTCAAAGAGTTACCTGCTGGATCATAGCCGTCATTGAAGCTCTAGATGACATATTTTTGAAGCATTGGGGAGAAAGAAGAGACCACCTTTACTATATCACAGAGTTTAGCAATTTGAGGAGAGAGAATGGTGAGTTTGTTTCAAATTTCACAAAAATATTTAACAAAACGTTCAGCAAGATCCCTACTGAGATCAAATATACAGAGACTTCAGCCAAAATCACTTATGCAAATGCTTTTGACTCCGAATTCAGTCTTCTTCTCAGAGAAAGAAGATATGCTTCTTTATCACTCATGCAAGATGCCGCCCTTGAAGTTGAGTCGAATATTGTTGCATCTCAAAAACTTAAGGGAAAAGTGGACAGGAAGAAGCAATCTTCAGATCCTTCTTCATCAAAAACCAAAATGGAAAAAATGGCCAAGATGTTGGACAACTTAATAGCTGAAATATCTAAAATTAAAGATCGAGGCCAACTACCTGTAAGAGGTAAAGGGCCAAATGACTTTGCTCCTAGAAACCCTAATATTTTCCCTTACAGAAGAAATAACCCACAGGCTTGGATCCTCCAAAGGGATAGGAATCTAGCTGAGGAACAAAGAATCAAAGCTCCTTTCTAAAATGCTGTGTTAGAAGAAGAACAAGAGTTTACTCAGGGAGAAGGAGAAGTAGAAGACAATATCAATTGCATGGAAGATGAAGTTGATCCCTCTTTCTTGACACAAGAAGATTATGAGGAAGCCCTCATGAATGAGCAGATCACTGAAGAAGCCTTGTATCAGGTAGATGATAAAGGAGGGTACAATTTGAGGTCCAAGCCTGTTGCTCCAAAACCTTTGATTGTTACTCCTGTAATGAAAAATCCTGTCCCTACAAAACATTTTGCTGCTCGTGCAAAAAATATTGCCGCTCCTTCAAAACAACAACAAAGGCCATTGCAGCCATCAGTCCATGATCAAATCCAGCTTAAAGCTCCACCATAAGAGGTAAGAACTTCTGACAAATTGTCTTATTCTTTCAATCTTGAATCAGAAATTCAGAAACTGAAAATCCCTTTTCCCTTAATAGAGCTTATGAATAATGATTCCTTTAAGTCATCTATACTAAAGTCTCTTCAACCAAAGACACATGTAGATGATGACTTTGTGAATTTGCAAGATGATAAGCCCATAGTAACCCTAGGTCCTATGGTTGAAGAATTGGATGAGTCCTGTCCACCCTTCTATATATCCTTGAACATCCATGACAAGATCCTTCACAATTGTTTGCTGGACTCAAGAGCATCCCACAATCTTATTCCAAAAGAAGTGATGGATGAGCTTGGGATTAGCATCACCAAAACTTACCATGATCTTTTCTCTTTTGACTCTAGGAAGGTCAAATTCCTAGGCCTCATAAAAGACCTTGTCATAAACCTCTCCCAGCTGCGTTCAAAAGGCATAGTGATGGATGTAGTAGTTGCTGAAATCCCACCCAAGTTTGGCCTCCTCTTATCTTGTTCATGGAGTAAAAGTTTATGTGGTACCCTATAGATGGACCTAACTTATGCTACAATCCCGATGTTTGCAAGAGAAACCAAGAGACTCTACAGAGAAAATCAGCTTTCCTACATCATCAGTAATGAAAGCAATTATGTAAATAATCCCATCTATGTAGTGGACACAGAATTTGGGGCATGTATTCTACAAATCGATGATTCTCAGCCAGTACCTATGCAGCTCACAAAGCCTACCTATCAGCAACCTAAAGAAGTAACCACCTCTGTCTGGAGCATGTTTTTTGATGGGGCCAATACTCAAGCCTCAACAGGTGCAGGTGTAGTTTTGATTTCTCCCTCAAAGGAGACTAGTCATTTGTCTTATAAACTTGATTTCAAGACTACTAACAATATAGCAGAGTATGAGTATTTTCTATTTAGAGTAAAGGCTGCTAAGGAGATGGGAATCATGTGTCTGAAGATATTTGGAGATGCAGATCTCATCATACAGCAAGTGAACAACACTTTTCATGCAAAGAATGTTAGGCTAAAAGCATACATAGATGAGGTATGTAAACTTAGGGACTCTTTCATGATTTTTGACATTTCCTATATACCTAGAGCTATGAACCATCTAGCTGATTCCCTTGCTGTCTCTGCCAGTATGTTCATTCCTCCTATGCCTCCTAAATTGAACTATGAAATCCAAGTCAAGTACAAGACATCCCTACGTGATAATGTTAAATATTGGAAAGTCTTTGAGGATGATGATGAACTTAGTATATTTCTCCAGGTTGTTGATGAATTTTTTGATATGCACATTGACCAAGAAAATCTAAATGTAGAGGAATCCCAGGAGCCTAAGTTGAAGGGGAAAATGGGTAAACACAATATTGTTCAGTTTCCAAGCAATCATATACCTCGGGGTCTAGTACCTATTTATAAGCTTTTTGACCATAATGATGTTCCCTTCAAACCCATGAAAAGGGAGAAAGACCCCACTGTCCATGAGCATAATATAGGTAGCCAAAGTAATCCTAGATTCATAAATTTGTCTACTAAGTTGACTGCTGATCAGATGTCAGAATTTTGCAGTCTTATGAAATAATTTGCTGATATATTTGCTTGAGAATACAGTGATCTGAAGACATATGATACATACACCATTCAAAATAGAATTCCCCTAGAAAAGGATACCGTCCATTTCAAACAGAAGTTAAGGCTTATCAGTCCTCTCTTACTGCCTGTGATCGAGAAAGAAATCAAAAATATCCTTGATGATAAAACATAATCCCCCCGAGGTATTCTAAATGGATTGCAAATTTAGTAATAGTGAGGAAGAAAAATGGCGAGATCAGGTTATGTGTTGATTTTAGAAACCTAAACAAATGATCCAAGAAAGACAACTACCCCTTACCCAAGATGGAGCATATGCTGCAAAGAGTTTTAGGAGCTAGTGTCATGTGATTTCTAGATGGCTTCTCAGGCTACAATGAAGTTTCTGTGCACCCTGATGATCAAGAAAAAACTGCTTTTACCACTCCTTGGGGTACCTTCACATATTCCAAGATGCCATTTGGGCTGATGAATGCTGGGGCCACCTTTCAGAGGGCCATGGACATAGCCTTTGTAGGATTAAAGGACAAGTTTGTTCTCATATATCTTGATGACCTTACTGTATACTCAAACAGTTATGAAGAACATTTGTAGCACTTAAAAAGGGTTTTTTTTTCCTTCTGAAATGTAGAAAGTTTGGGATATCTCTGAACCCAAAAAAGTCTCAATTTTCTCTCAGGGAGGGAAAACTCCTAGGACACATAATTTCAGCAGAAGGTGTGAAGATTGATCCTATTCGGGTCGAAGCAATTTAGAAATTATCCATACCTAGGCCAAAAAAGAATATTCAATCATTCCTCTGTAAGATAAATTTTGTCAGGAGGTTTATTCCAAATTTTTCTAAGTTAGTGAAAGACATAACTTCTATGTTGAGGAAGGAATCTGAAATCAAATGGACAGAGAATGCAAGAGACTCTTTTGAAGCCATCAAGCAGGCTATCATGGAAGGTCCTACTTTAATTAGTCCAGATTATACCAAGGGATTCTATATTTATCTTTTTCCTCCTATGATACAGTGGCAACAGTTTTGTTACAGAAAGATGATGAAGGTCTTGATCACCCTATTGATTTTTTTCAACAAAACATTGAGGGATGCTGAACTGAAGGATGATCCTATCAAAAACCAAGCTTATTCTCTTATTAAGTCATTGAAAGCTTTCAGAATTTATATTCTACACACAAAGGTACTCATTGCCTATGTCCCCTCAGCTTCTGTAAAGGATGTCTTAACCCAGCCTGACATTGATGGCAAGAGAGCCAAATGGATTGCAAGGCTGATTGATTTCGACATAGAAGTAAAGCCCACCAAGCTAGTAAATGGACAAGGCCTAGCTAAGCTTATGGCTAAAGAAAATTGTGATCTAATAGGCATGGATTTCATTGGTATAAGTTCAACAAACTTGCAGACAGAGGTAGCAGCAGAAGAGCAGCATGATAGTCAGCAGGTGGCTGATAATTTGTCTTCATGTGAGTGGTATTCAGGTATTATTCATTTTCTGCAAAATTTAGAAGTTCCCCCTGAACTTAGCATGACTCAAGCACGGGATCTTAAGCTTAGGTCTGTTAAATTTTGCATAGTTAAAAATCCGTTGTATTTGAAAGATCCTTCTGGTATTTTGCTGAGATGTTTAGATGAAGAAGAGTCAGTTCAATTCATGCATCAGTTCCATTCAAGCATATGTGGAGGCCATCATTACTGGAAAACTACAACCCACAAGATTCTAAGGGCTGGGTACTATTGTCCTGTTCTTTCTTTTATGTGTGTACCTTTGTGAAATCTTGTGACAAATTCCAAATATTCATAGGAAAGCAGCAGCTCAAATATTTTCCCCTTAGAACTATTGTAGTGAATGGTCCTTTCCAGCAGTGGGGTCTTGATTTCATAGGTGAGATTAATCCTTTATCCAGTGGTCAGCACAAGTGGATCCTAGTAGCCACTGATTATTTCACCAAGTGGATAGAGGAAATCCCCACAAGGAATGCCACTCATCAAGTCATCATGAAATTTCTATATGAAAACATCTTTATTAGATTTGGCTGCCCAGAAAGACTAGTGACTGATAATGCACCAGCTTTTAAATCCGGTCCATTGGTTAACATGTGTGAGTCAATGGGCATTCAGTTGGTGCATTCTACCTCCTACTACCCTCAAGGTAATGGCCTCACTGATTCACCCAATAAGAGCCTAGTCAGAATCATCAGAAAACTATTGGAGGAAAATCAAAAGAGCTGGGATTCTAAACTAAAGTTTGCTCTTTGGGCTAACAGAATGACCGACAAAAAATCCATAGGGACTTCTCCTTTCAAGTTGGTTTATGGTAATGATGCTATTTTTCCCATTCAGCTAGTTCTACCAGTAGCCAAATTCTTCCAAGAGGAACAGGATGAACCAAATGACATGGTAAGAAGAATGCTTGATTTGGTTGAGTTGTAGCAAGTTAGAGAACAGTTGGTGGAGAAGTCAAAAGCTCACCAAGAGAAGATAAAAAATACTTTTAACAAGAAAGAAAAGGCGGACAATTTTCAAGTTGGAGACCAGGTTCTGAAATGGGATTCTGTCGGGAAAGACAAGGGAAAGCACAATAAATTTGATTCCCCGTGGACAAGTCCTTTTGTGATAAATCAAGTGAAACAAAACAACACTTTCAAACTGCAAAGTCTGGAAGGTGAAGAAATGTTTGATGGCCCTGTCAATGGGTGATTTCTGAAACTCTATTTCATCTAAGGCTTTAAAGCCTTGTCATTGTAAATATCATTTTTGTTTTTGTTTTTGCAAAATAACTCCATGCCCAATGGAACACTAGAAGATAGGTTTGATTTTTGTTTTATAGGAAAGGCATTTGGTATGTGGTTCTTGGAACCTCACAGGGAGGTTTCCATCCCCAAGTAGGAGCCAGATGTTATCTCCTCAAATAAAATAGACTTAGACAATTTATTTTATGTAGTGATAGAAAGTTAAAAAACATTTTTGAAAATTTTAAGGCTCATTGTGAGAGATTTTGGTATTTAATGAAGTCTAAAACACATTGGACTCTGTTTTTCTAAAAAAAAATCAAATCTTAGGTTTTGGTGGCTTAGGAAAACATTTCAGCTGTTCATTAGCCACCAAAAATCCTAGCTTTCGGCAGCAAAAATGAAATTCGGGGCTATTTTAGCCACCTAAATCACAAGAATATTGAAGTGGTCAGCATGTCCTACATATCCAGGAACTGTCAGATAAAAGCGCTATCATTTCCCATTAGCCACCAAAAAGACATGATAAGCAGTCAATTATGATGTGGTAAGAGGTGTTTTTATGATTTCGAGGTGACCTATCTAATCCCAAACCCTCTTTACCTTACACCTGTCCCATATCTATGATCTAATTACTACTAGTGTTGTAATTCCAATTCATATGATCATGTTCCTTGCACTTTCTAGTTTACGGGTTTCATCAGCTAAAACCATTACCCTTTTCAATTCTCAATTGATAACTATATCCTTCAAAATCAGGGCCTTCTCTTAATTCATTCCTCATTCCTTACATGTGTTCTCGCTGAGCCCAAGCTTCACTAATCCCGCGCTATGTTTTCTTCTCCAAAGTTCAAATTTTCAAATTGCAGGTGCAGAGAAGCAGTCCAGAAAAAGAAGAGAGGAGGACCTGACCTAAGGAAAGAGCTGGGTGATATTGGTTACCTGGAATCAAATCTAGAGGTATGTCAGTTGTTCAAGGACGCAGGTTGTTATAGGTTTTGTGAAAAAATCCAAGGATTTCATCAGCAAGTAGGAGAAGCTTTTGCTCTTACGTTTGATGGCACAAAAGAAGTAATCGACAGGGAAGAATTCCAGGTGGATGAAGCTCTCATAGCTGAAGTGACAGATCTTCCAAGGACTAGAGAAAATTGGTTTAAGACCACTGTTACAAATAAGGTTGAATTTAGGTCCTACCTGAAACCTGAGCACAAGAGTATTGTATGGAAGAAGAGCATCCCTACGTCCTGTCTCGAGGAGAAAGGGAAGCACCTGTTGAATTCAATTATGGTCTACATAACCTGTGAGGGCAGATACAATAGGGTAATGATATATCATTTCAAATTAATGAATCACTTCATTAGCAAGAGCTCCTTGAATCTACCTTTTTACCTCTACAAAAGCTTGACTAAGATGGCTCATCAAGTCAGACCCAAGCCAACCAAAATTGCAGGCAGATTAATTCATCATGGCTTGATCAAGCTAATTGTTTCTGAGCTGTTGCAAAGGAGGAACATTGCCTGGGAATACTTCTTGTTCTGGAATGAATTTGAAACAAAGCTGCAGTTAGAAGACAAAAGGACGTCTTCTTCAAAGAAGTCTTCCACTCGCAAAAGTGGAAAGACGAAGAGGAGATCCATATCTCCAATTGCAGTTGATAAAACCTCTCCATCTTCTAAGACTAAGAAGGCCAAAAGGAATCTAGAATTCAGTAAGAAGATCGAGAAAGAAGAGGCTTCTTCACAAGACAAGAATGTCCTCAAACTGCCATACACTGATTCTGAGGACGAATAAGAGTAAGGAGTTAACCTAGAAAACCAAGTTGCAGCAGGGCATGAGGATCTTCCCTCGCTTACACCAAAGGATGATCAAGGTCAACAAGTGGAAGAGGCTTCATCTAGCAATCCAAAGGAACCCAGATCCTAGAAGATCAACCAGCTGCTAAGGCAGGTGTATGAATTAGAGGTTCTGGAGAGGGAAATTAAAAGAACAAATGACAGATTAACCAAAAGAAATACTGAATTATATGACTCTCTTCAAGAGCTAAAAGGGAAGTATACTAAGATTGAAGAAAGAAATCTCAGGTTAATGAGGGACAACAGCAAGCTCTGCAGGAAAATCAGGCAGTAAAAATTGCAGAAAAAGAATTCAAACCCTCAGTCTCAAACACATCATAAGATGGAAACCCTAGCATAGGTAGCCATAAATCTTTGTGATCCAGAGACAGCCTATGATTCTACCACCATCCCAAACCCTATTCAAGTTGTAGAGACCCAAAAAGATCAGCATTGAAGCTTTAAACCATTAAGGTGAAGTGTGATGGTTGTAATTTTGGTTAAATGTTAAAACAGGCTCTTCGGTGGCTTAGGCGAACACTTCAAATGTTCATTATCCACCGAAAACAGATCTTTCGGTAGCTAACAGGATCGAATTTTTCCTCTACTAGCCACCGAAAGTGTAGATAGGGCAGAGAAGCATATTTTTGCACAGATCTGACTTTTGCTGATCCAAGCACCTCGAGGATGATTTATAATGCTAGATAATAATTAAGGGCATCAATATTAAGGTTCAGTTTCAGTTTTGGAGGTGGTAGCGAGGTGAATAAGATCACATTTCCTTCCTACTTTGGTAAAATGTGACTTGTCTACCAAATGGCAACTTTGAATTCTCCTTCAGTTTCTACTGCAACTGTCAAAGAGTTTGAAGATCAGGAAGATTTTTGCGATATGGAGTTTGACCATCAAAATAGGATCTTTTCCTATTTTCTAGCAAATATTTATGACTGTCTATTTTTAGTAAATTTGATCTAGTTTTTTAGGATCTAGAATAATTTTGTAAAGGCTATAAAGCTTGTAACTTCTGTAGAACAAGGGGTTCAACTTTTATAGACTTTTTCAGATATTGTAAGCTCAAGCTTCTCATTTCATGATCAGTAATACAAGCTTCTTTTGCCATTACTTGTTTGGATTTTCATCTTCTTGTCTTATTCTATACTTGCATCTGAATGCCAAATTCATGTTAGTTCTGTTTGTCTAATGTTTGATAACTGTCAACATGTCAATACATCCATAAACTAGAATTTGCAAGTACTTTACTTGTTTTATCTGGCCATTCATATATTCTTTGTGTGTATGTTTCTCCTATTAAATTAGGCGTTCTTCGTACATTCATTTATTTACAACTCTCTGAACAATGATAGTTAAAACCCTTGCCAATATGGTTGTGTTTATGCATGTCTTGAGTGAGTGAGGTTTGATTTAGTCTTCTGACTTGATCCATTTGAGTGAATCATTACCAGGCATCTTCGAGCTACAACCTAGAAGAGTTTCCTGGAGTGCTAATATATAGGGTCATGGTACCCTAGGAAAAGGTTTGGCAACCTCACAGGTGATGTCATGATGGATCTTGGGACTTGAAGGTCTTATTGTGTGGTTATAATGGTGAATTATTGATCCTTGTACCCTTGAAGGAGATGATGTGGTCACTGGGGTATTGGAACCCTTGAAGATGGTTTCTACCCTTTATTTTGGGTTTTGATGGATTGATATGGCACCTTGATGATGGGGTCCTTTGTCATACATGTCATGGTGATGGGGTCCTTGATGAATCCCTTGTGGATTGATGCACCCTTGACAAAATGAAGACCTTGAATTGCGCTACAGACAAGGAAAATGATTTGGTCAAAAGTAGCCCTAGGCCTGCTCATGCAAAGGGTAAAAGTGACTCTAACTTAGCATCCCTAATGACGTGAAACCCTTGCCATGAAGATTCCTTGATGAAGCTTGATGGCATGCCTTGTGCATTTGAAGAACTCCTTGCACCTAAACACAGGGAATATATTTGTGTATTTAAATTTGGTTGAAATAATATAAGGTCGGCTCCACTAAATTAAAAATAAATAAATTCATGACAAGTCGGCTCAGTCAAAGCTAAAAAATAAAAAAAATAAAAAAATATTAATTTATTGTAGGTTGACCTCATAAAGTTATGGATTCAAATCTATAGAAATATGAGTGGAAATGTCTTCATTTTATTGTGGATCTCGGGGGATCATCATTGTGCTCTAAATTTCGGGGTTTACCTGTGCACTAAGGAAACCACAATTAGTGAATGGGGCGACTGTTGTTTAGAATGAATTTTGATGAGTGAATGTGCTCTGAAATTTGGGTGTAGTGTTCATAGACTGTGGGAGCAACTAGTGTTTTTTATTTTGGGTACAAAATCTTAATGTTTTATCTCTAATTTTCGGGCATATGATTGAGGTAGCCTCAGTGGAGGAATGATGTGTTCAATGAATTATGTTGAGCTTTGATCTTGGGTGAAGAATATTAGTAGTGTCTCTTTGGTTCTGAGTTTTAGGAGATCAAATAGATGCGGTTTCAATGAAGTCTCTCTTGTTATTTTTCTATGTTTTTCGTGCATTATTGTTGAAAAGTTATTTCTTTAATATGGGAAGTTATATGAGACAACAAATCTTCTAGAATTTTGGATGAGCAAAATGGAAACGTAAGTAGTAGCTACAACATACTCCAAGTTAATGGAAAATAAGGACTCTAAAAGACATGAACATATCATTGATAAGTGAATAGTAAAGTAGATGACATATTTGATACACCGACGATTTTGGACTATTGAATTAAGAAGGATAAGTAAATGTGAATGAAGGACAATATGACCTATTTAGATCGAAACAAATTGATAATCATAACATATGGATGATGACTTGACATGACATAGCAGTAAGAAGATGATTAAACATAGCAGATGATAAAGAGTAGCGGTTGATGACATGACAAGTAGACATACTTGATGATGACATTATATTGAGTTGGATTAAGTAGGTAGCAGTTGAAGACATCATCTTAAGACATTAAGGAATTAATCAATAAAGAAAATGTGTGACCAAGAAGGAGTGAAAAAATAATGACATGAACATGGAAACAAATACACATATGAGGTATTTCCCAATCACATACATAGTCCAAAATTTGGAGTCTTCTACAACATCACTTTGTTTGCAAAAATATGATGTACAGTAACACAATGATATGATGTGACAAGGCTGGTGACTTTGGTATAGCCATCATACATACAAAGACATGCACTAAGGTAAGATCACTGAACACTCTATGATATGCACAGTGATGAATGTATGTACAGTGATGTACACATAGTTGAACAGTGATGCATGTACAATACAGGGATGTCCACTGAGTACAGTGAAGTGTGAAGTAAATCCTTGTGATATATAATTATGCATACTATGATAAAAATATGACGTCCTATGATGCACTCCTATATACCATGATGATGCTGCTACCTTATGATGATGATGTTGCATACCTTGTACTATGATGATGCTGTTGATGCATACCTGATGATATTCTTGATGATGAGGTATCCTTGTTAACATGATGATGATGATGCATGCTATCCTATGTAGTATGATGAACACTCCATGATGATGATGCATGCTATGCCCTAGAAGATGACATATGAAGAACTAGATGACATGTTCAGACCTTGATGTTTGACAGACCTTGATGATAATGATGTTGCATACTTGATTTATACTTGCCAATACTCTTGATGAAGACATGAGAATACATAGATGAACAAATTCCTTGATGACTTGGCATGAGGAATATTCAGTAAAGATTGACCAACAGTATTGAGCAGAGATTGACTAACAACATTGAGCAAAGATTGACCAAGAGTATTGATGAGAAGATTGACAAGATTGAGTGAGCAGATGAATGAGCTGAGGTTGATGAGCAAAGATGATTATGCAACATATTGATAGGAATCAAATATTATCATCAATCTTGCAAGTACTATATTGCACTTGAGGATTGGACTCCTCAACCCTTTGTTAGTTGGAGCTAAAAAAACCATCCTGAGTCCTATTATGATAGTTGACGCTCTTTTCATCAATTTTTTCTTATTGTAATCGAGAAGATTGTAGTCTTCCATTACCATAAATAAAGCTTAAATTACATATATTCTTGTGTCTCTTTTGATGTCATTGTTGTGCTTATGACTAATGATTAATTTAGATGATGCATATGATGATAACATAATGCTTGATATACTCTGATTGATTAATTGAATATAAAAAGGTTTAAATTGCTCACACACTAATTCACCTCATTCTCATTGATTAATTTGGATGATGCATATGATGATAACATAATGTTTGATATACTCTGATTGATTAATTGAAGATAAAAAGGTTTAAATTTCTCACACACTGATTCACCCCCCTCTCAATGATTAATTTGGATGATGCATATGATGATAACATAATGCTTGATATACTTTGATTGATTAATTGAAGATAAAAAGTGTTAAATTGCTCACAGTACACTGATTCACTCCCCTCTTGGTGTGGCCATTGTGTCCAACAATTGGTATCAGAGAATGCCTTCCTCACAAGCCTTGCAATCTTGAAGGAGATCCATGGATACACAATGTAAGCAAAAGTAGAGTCATCAAGCAATGATGTTCCTCTACTTGATGTTACAGACTATTCGATTGGAGGAGAAAGATGAAGACATATTTGAAGAAGTTTAGTGTTTGGAAGATTGTGATAAATCCACCCGCTCCATAAAATAAGAAGGGCAAGGCAGTTGCACAAAAACAAGCAAAGAAGGACAATGCTACAACCTTGAAGTTCCTCATTGATGGAATTCCCAGATCAGTGAAAGAAAGTGTAGGAGAGTACACTTCAGCCAAAGACCTATGGTTCAAGTAGAGTAATTGCAAAACAATGAAGACACTTTAAAGTTTTAGAGACATCTAAATGATTTGAAAGCAATTTATTTGGGAAATTGAGAATATATCAAGATATCATGTTTTGCTTCGTGTTTATTTTCCTTATTGGTTTCGTGGTCTTTTTTGGTTGGTCTTTCCTTAGTGGAAGACTAAGGGTCTCCCTATTATGCTTCTCTTAGAGTTGGATTAAAGTGACAAGAACTCTACTTGGTATGAAAACCACCGTGTCTATGGTGGGTAGATTCCTTGAAGTGTCATCAGTCCAGTTTCTTTCCCTCTACCGCCCTAGATAAGGCAGTGTACCGTGGAAACTACAATCTGTGTGATAACAAACATCAACTAGGAACCACAAGAGCTAGGTAGAAGAGCCTAATTATGGCAAGAGAAGAAGTCCAACACCTAGTAACAATGGAGAGCTCCTATGAAAGGAAGGTCTCCTCATGCAAGGTTAACAAAATACAAGCAAGAAACCCTAACACTTTAGAATAATGTTCCATGAAAGCACCATTAAACTATGTTATAAGTATAACTTACCAACATTTAACAAAAATGAGAAAGATAGTGCCTTAGATCACCTTTGTGCTTGAGTTATTACAACCATTCTTTCACATCAACCAATAGCATGTATCAAATAAACCCATGTTAGTATGGCATAAAAACATAATTTGATAAAATGAAAATGTATAATAAGTATGACATGTTAGTATGCCGAGAATAGTTGTTATTGTTGAGTCTTTCTTATGTTGCCAAAACTTCGCCGCAAGCTCCTACGAACTCACCAAGATATGTTATTTCTCCTAGAATTGTTTCACTGTTGAGATATTTGTTGCACGCTTTGCAATGGATTGGAAATCAAGTGAACCCACTGGGTTTCTCCCTTCCTTTCCCCGACGGGTACTCTCCTTCCCCCAGGAACCCCGAGCTCGATGGGGCTGAAAATACATGACTAGAAATGTAAATACAACAAGAAGTTGTTGCTCGGAGGATCTCAATTCCACCCACGTTTTATTGAACCACACTCTTCCACAATCGCCTCCAATTCACAAAATCGATTTGTGCTCAAACTATGGCAGTACTGAAGAAGATAATCCCTGATTATTCCTTATCCTTATCCTTTATTCATATTTATGTTAATAACAATGCATCCCATGCACTACTTCAATTAACTCATTCTTTCTTTATTTATTTACCCACCTTATTTTAGTTATCTTAGGTTATTTGTTGTTTTTCCCATTTCGTTAGGATTTTTATTTTTTGCAATTGATCTTTAATTCTATTTATTTATTTATTTATCATTATTTATTTGTTTGTTTGTTTATTTATTTATTATCATCTATAATTATAATTTAATTTAATTTATCAAAATCTACTAAAATTATTTATGAGAAAATGTATATTATTTTCCTTGATTCAAATTGATTTTGATTACCACTTCATTGTCGTCGCGGTTAGAATTATCAAGGTGTTATTATTCCAGCATGCCCTTTCGATAATTCCCACATATGGGGAGTTGGTTATGATGGTTGAGCCAATGTTACCTCAGTTCTCCTATCCTATGAAGAGCTAGGTAGTTCCCGAGGAATAAGGCAGTATCCTTATTGTGCACCCCCTAGTATAATCGTCATGAGTGATCGATTCATGGCCTACCCTCATTGCACACACATCTAATGAATTGGATTTTCCTCACTCTATTCAAAGTTCATCGCACCACCCATTTGATAGAATTACACGTATAATTTTTCAGCCCTGTCACTTGATGTGGGTTGATTGACAATCATATTCCCATCACCTGCACATAAAATAACTTGTGCATCAAATCTATATGCAATATTTCAACTATAATGTCATACATCCAATCGACCTCAACAATCGAGGCTTCTCGACTCATCTAGAGTCCATGCATGCCATTGCATCAAACATATCACAATTTAATCATATTATAAACAAGATTGCTAGAGTATTTGCATATTGATAATTTCTTGTGTTTCATGTACTTTCCTTTCCTGTCACAGTCGACAGACCATTAGAGTACATGCTACATAAATTTTGTCAATCATTCATTACTATAAAAAATTATACAACATTTATTCCTCATTGATAACTTCACATGATTTTCATTCACATTTAAAATCGTAATATCATTGCATTCACCAATGACCAAATGTCGATATCATTTTCATAATCATAATTTACTCATCATATTATCAATATGTCACATAATTCTTCTTAAGTAATTTCTCATTAGTAGTTAATTTTTTTCCAGCTATATAGGTCATCCAAAACCGGATTCCCTCAAAAAATACATCCATACAGAGTTTTTAAATATCAAATAATAAATAGCTGGGTCATTCGTCATAAAATTCCCTCAAAGAATAGTTGTAATAATCTCAAAAAGTCTAATAGAAAACAACATGTTACATACACCCCCACTTTAGGAAAATTTGTCTCGAAGTTCTAGAATAAGTACAAAAAAAGTTTATGCACCTCTGATGCATCCTCCCAGGTCGCGAAGTTGGGACTATAACTATCCCAATGCATCTTGAACTGATCGACTAGTTAATGTCACACCTGTCGAGTTCGTCGATCCAAAATACAAACAGGTTCAACCACAAGTTCCCCCTCATATGAAATATGTAAATTTATCAAGTCCACAATGTGAGATGGGTCTGACATATAGTGGCGTAACATAGAAACATGAAAAACATTATGCATCTGACTCAAATATGATGGCAATATGAGATAGTAAGAAACCAATCCCAATATTTCGACAATCCCAAACGACTTTACAAACTGCGATGACAACTTGGCTCCCTTTCCAAATTTGATGGAGCTCTTCTATGGACTCACCCACAAGAATACTCTATCCCCAACCTGATAGATTCGATCTATTCTATGCGCACCAACATAATTTTTTTGTTTATCCTGAGCCTCTTGTAGTCATGATTGGATGGATTTCATTTGTTCTTCCATCTCTTGGATCATCTCTGGACCTACTAAAATTCTATCTTCCAATCGATCCATCTCAATGGTGTCATGCATGGTTGACCATGAAGAAATTCAATTGGTGCCATCTGAATGGAGCTATGGTAGATATTAGTGTAGGAAAATTCTACCAATGGTAAGTACTCCTCCCAATGATGTTGTTGATCCATGACGTACATGCCATCATGTCCTATAGGACTTGATTAACCCTCTTAGTATGACCATCCATTTCATGATGGTATGCGGTGCTAAAATTCAGATGCCTACCTAAAGCTCCCTGGAAACTTGTCCAAAATTTCCCTATGAACATTGATCCCCTGTCAGAGATAATTTTCTGAGGTATGCCATGAAGTCACACTACGTCATTTATAAAAACCCATGCAATGTACGACACCTGATAAGTCGTATTTACTAGAATGAAATGTGCACTTTTAGTTAATGAATATACTACCATGAATATGAAATCATGCCTCCTAGAGTTCCTCGACAGCACGACAATAAAGTCCATATATATTACCTCTCACTTAGATTCAGTGATGGCATGCGAATGTAATAGTCCTACTGGATGATGATGCTTGGCCTTCACAATATGGAATTCTAGGAACCTTTCTACAAACTCTGCCACATCCTTCTCCATACCATGCTAGAAAATAGTGGTTGTAGGTTTTCTTACATCTTTGCCACCCCTGGAAATGCCATATATGTCGTTCAATGGGCTTTCGAGAGGAATCAGGATGAAATTTCAGACCTCCTCGTTTGTCGAAATGTACACACATTGGTTGTATCTCATTAATCCATCATTATCCATTATATATCCTACAAACTTAGGGTCTTCCACCACTCCCCTTTCTATTTCTTCTATGACTTACTTGTACCATATATCTGCTAGTTGCAACTTTAGGACCTTCTCCCTTAAATTTTTGGTAACCAGCAATACTGAGAAGATACAAGGTCACTGAATCAATTCATATCCTACCTTATTCATCGTCCCCTTGATGTATGAGATGTAAAAATCATATTCGCTCAACATATCTGACCACCTCCTTTTCCTGGCATTGAGGTCACTCTGACTAAAAATATACTACATACTATGGTGATATGTCTTCAAATCAAATTTTATACAACCAAATAGTGTCTCCAAAGTTTCAAAGCATAGAATATTGCCGCAAGTTCCAGGTCACGCGTCACATAGTTCTCCTCATGCGGTCTAAGTTTCCTAGAAGCATAAGAAATTGACCTAACTTCCTGCACTAATACTCCCACAATCACTTCTTTAGACGCGTCAGTACAGACCAAAAATTCCTACTCCATGTATGGTACCTTCAAAATCGAAGCTATGGTTAGAAACTCCTTAAGTTTTGCGAATGCTTTCTTACAACATTCAGAGCAAACAAAATTCATATTCTTCTTTGTAGTTTAGTGAAGGGTCCTGCAATCTTTGAAAATCCTTCTACAAATATTTTTTAATACCCTTCTAGTCCCATGAAGCTCCTCACTTCATGTACATTTATCGGTGTCAACAATTCCAAGATTGCCTCGATCTTGGATGGATCGAATGTTATGCCATTTCCTGAGATGACATGCCCTAGATAAATAATCTTTGTATGGAAGAATTGGACAACTTTGCATACAATTTATGTTCCCATAAACATATTAGAACCATCTTCAAGTTCTCTTCGTGCTCCTCAACATTCTTTGAATAAACTAAAATGTTGTCCAAGAACACTTGCACGAATTTGTCCTAATACTTTTGAAATACAACATTCATTAAGTTCATAAAGGCACCTAGAGCATTCAATAATCCAAATGGTACGACGAAAAAATCGAATTGACCATACCTCATTTTAAAAGTTGTCTTGGGAATTTCCTCTTCTCTTATCCTCAACTAATGGTATCCATATCTCAAATCTATTTTTGAAAATATCACCGCCTCTTTCATTTCATCGAACAGATCATCTATCCTAGGAAAAGGATACTGATTACTGATAGTAGCCTTGTTCAATTGCGGATAGTCATTACAAATACTCCACGACCCGTCCTTATTTTTAACAAATATCACTGGTGCTCCCCACGATGACATACTGGGCCTAATGAATCCTAGATCCAAAAGCTCTTGAAGTTGTATTTGAAAGTCACACAACTCAGGTGCGGTCATGCGATTAAGGAGATTTGGGTATTGTTTCAGTTCATGGCTTGAGATCAATAGTGAACTCTACTTCCTGCCTTGGAGGTATTCAAGGAAGTTCCTCTGGGAACACGTCGGTGAACTGTGACAATAATGGATGTCGAATAACATACATTGTATCATACTTCTAATTTATAGTCGTTAATGCATATAACCGAAATCCCTTACACATGCTTTTCTTTAGTTGCAGTGCATAGGTTAACCTTAGAGATACTCCTCTCTTGGTACCTTCTAATACTTGCTTATTCCCAGAGTCATCTTTAAACATTAGTTTATTCTCCTTGTAGTGTAAAACCTATGAATGGGCCTCCAGACAATCCATTCCTACTATGATGTTGTAGGATACTAATGAAGTGATATATAGGGAAACCTTGGTGACACATACCCCTCGGTCTAATTCACAGTTTGGGACTAAAAACCCAACCCCTTGGGTTATTCCGAAATCCAATTTTTTTGCGTTGAAATGTCATTGCTTAATTGCCATCAATTTACTTCTATTCATTGCTCTAGGTGAAATAAAACTCTTAGTAGCTATGGAATCAATTAATATAGAAAAAACATACCATTTATTGTACATATAGTTTCCAGCACCGTCTCCTGATGTTCGCTTGTCGATTGTTCACAGCTACATGAATCCGATGAGCCTGTCCCATGTCTCCCACTGTATCCAGGAGTTGTCCTTGATTCCCCCCCCCTTTGTATTTATGGGAAATTCCTCTGTCGATGGGGTCCTCGACATGTACAACATGATCCTCCTGGCATTGGTCCCTGCTAAAACTGTTGTGGAGGACTGCCATGGTGTTGTTCTTGTTATGCCACTAGCCTGTTTCCTTGAGGTGGGTTCTATGGAGGTAGTGCTTGAAATGGAGCCCTCGACCCATAATTTCCATGTCTATGATTTCCCATCCTAAGGTTAGGGTACGGGTCTCTATGCCACGTCCCCGACCTTGAGTTACTCATAGGCTGTAATACAGGCCTTTGGTCATTCTGCCCCATAGGTCGAGGTTACCGCTGAGGGTCGCATCCGATAACTTCTTCCTCTGCTATAATTTTTGACTGTACAGTCTCATGCAGTGTGCGCAGCATCAAAATTCACACTTTAGTATGAATGTTGTAGTTAAGGCCATAAATAAATTTGTTCACCCTTAGTTTCTCAGTACTTAGATGCAACACATACCACAGAAGTTCCATGAATATCGCTATGTATTTTGGTATTGACCGGAGTCCCTGCTTCAGTGCATTGAACTTGTTTAATTTTCTTTCCAAAAATTCTTCTTACATATACCGTTTGGGGAAATTATCCTAAAATAACTCCCACGAGACTTCAACAAGCTCTAAACCCAACTGCGGCATAACCGTTTTCCACCATAACATGACATTTCCCTTCAGTTGTAGAATTTCCATATGCACCTTCATGTCTGAGGAGTAGGTGTGCAACACAAAGCACATGGCGATGTTTTCCAACCATGCCTCTGCCGACGTGCCGTTCAAGGCACCATGAAATTCCAGGAATACAATTTTTTCCAATTCTCTTTGTGCTGACACCAGTGGAGGTATTGGGGTCGCGACTGTCGAATCCGTAGTTCCTTGGATAACTTGTTCTATCCTAGTAACCAGTGCATCCTTAATTATTTATAATGAGCGCATTATATCAATTAATTCACCTCCAGGTATGATGGCTTCCTCATTTTCTTAAGGTTGTATTGGAGGAGGGGAAGGGGTGCACACACTACATATCCTTGTTCCGCGAGTTCTTCCTCCCCTTCCTCTTCTTCCTCCTCGGCTTCCTAAATCCATCTTGTACAATTTGCAATGATCTAAGCATCCATAACCAGACCTGGGTAAATGTTACAGATATCACTAAATCTTAACTATTAAAATGTGCAAAGCATGTCGATCAAAGGACCAAGTGTAGAACCTCTCTTTGATACCATATGCAACATCCTCCTGTCCGAATGACAATTTTTTTTCTTCGTTACTTATAAATCAAGTTGTAAAAATAATATATATCAACAATTGCATTTGTTCCCTATCGACTTAACTTGACACAATGTTAATTTAGCGAAGATCTAAGACTTTCCAAAACCTCTATTTAATATTATTACATATTTATTACATAACAACCTACACATTCATCTTGCCATCAAGTCTATAACAACATCTATGTCATCCAAGTCACCCCACCCTTAATACATAACCTCTCCTCTTTTACTACCACCTTATAGAATACTTTATGATTCCCTAGACATATCCATATATAAACCTTAATAATTTTCATAATAATTTGAACATTGATGTATCTACATGTTTTGTGGTTACACCTACACCACGGTCTTCTTTCTTTTTCATGATATGAAAATGTTTTTAACTAATTCATTAATTCATTTTTTTTATTTTTTATTTATTATATTTTTTTATGTCAAATAAGTCTCGTTTCAATTCCTATATGAGGTATAAAAAATAATTTAATATTCACATGGATTTATAAAACATGTATGGTTTGAGATGTCATGACCATCTTAACTTTCTAAGGGTAAGTATAATGTCAAAAAATGTTTTTATTTTTTATTTATTTCTTTTACCACATAAGTTAAAATGCAATTAATTTCTTGTGTTCACTTTGTAGTGTCATTATCTCTTGCTTATGTATGGATGAGAACCACGACTTTCTCGAGGACTTGAGGTGTGCCATATCTAAATTATTTGCATCTCTAAAATGGACCACATTAATAGAGATTGACATCGCTAGCATTCCACAGTGACGTCAAGAGATAGTTGAGATTGTTTGTATGTTTGAGAAGGAATTGTCGACGGATTTCATGGACTTGTAGGTTCATCTTATAATTAACCTAGCTAGTTGATGAGGTTGAATTAGTCATGGTGGTCTCGTGTCATTAGATTCTCTTCTTATAAAGATACATGAAAAAATTGAAGGGATTTGTTCAACAATGGGAGAAACCCAATGGATCTATGGTAGAGTGATGCACAGTATATGAGTCATTATATTATGCCAATGAGTACATCAAGAAAATCAACCACACACCAGGTGCAATGATTTGGTATGATGAACGCGATGAAGACAAAAGGGATGGGAAGCTACTCCAAACGAACAAAAAAAGGCACATGATGAAGAGTAAGTTAGTTATCTTTCAACATTTATATTCACAATGAACTTAATAATCTATATTTGATCTCATACATACTATATGTTGATTTGATTTTATGACTACAACAATGAATTTAGAAATTGAACCCACTAATCAATTCATTTTTTACAATGCGGAGGAAACACAACCGTGGGTTGTATTGTATGAAGAGAAGAGGAGGAAATGGGACATTGATAGGAAATAATTTAGACGAATGAATGGTAGAATGATGCCTTATCCATATCATTTAAAAGAAAATATGCCAATGAGTTATCCAACCAGTAGGGTTTCTTATCAAGTTAGAGAGAAATATGGTGCATCTGGTCATTTCATGTAAGTTGAGGAGGATGCACTGAACATAGGTTTTGTGTGCAACAAATCACCAATAATATGTTGTTATACATTTTTAACTTTATAATGCATATTTGAATTATAACATCTATATTTTATATATTAATGGTCGGGTTATTACACATATGACATTGTCATTTTTTCACTTTTTAATAGGTGCATTTGTTCCCATCTATATGGGACATATGGGCATCATTTTCACATTGAGGATTCCGATGATGGACATCTTACACAAGACTATGGAGTGGAAGTCAAGTTTGACTAATCCAGCTATGCTATTCACTGCAACAAAAACTTAATAGGGGGGAAGTTAGGTTATGTCAAAAATATACAAGAGATCATTCAAGTGGAATTCTCATCTTTCCAGTGTGTTATTTTTAGGTGAAAATAGTGGGACACATTTTATACGAATAATATAAAGGAAAATCGTGGTAGTGGGATGATATGTATCAACATTAGAAGGATGTGGGATGAAACTAAGGAGCCTTATGTTTTCCCAAAACATTGCAACCAAGTGTTTTTTTACCTATATGTGTTGGATAGGGACTGATGGTTCGTATTAAGACATAAACCTATATCTAAACATATTTTTGGGAACATCACTACTATCATTCCAAGTGAGGAAGATAATGGGGGTGATGGAAATAGATAGTGACATGTACATGTTTTATTTCATCATTTGAAGTTTTGATATATCATGTTTATTAATGATATCTTTAATTCTTTAATTGTATTGTTTCTTTTTCATGTTATGACAATGAAAATGGAAAGTTGATAACCTAATGTTTTTAAACAATTTGAGTTGGTAATAATCAATCTAATGCGAAATTTGTTTGTTTATCAAAACAAGTTATACAAGACAAGAATCTGACATTGTTCTCTTTTTGTGGGAGTTCAATTTTAGTAGTTGCTTTTACCTTCGTTTCAAAAAGTGTGTACAGTGGTATCACCATTTTCATTTTTGAGTCATTTTTTTTTTTCGATTTTGAATCTTTTTTGTGATTTAAAAAATATTTTCTATTTACAAATGCGTTTTTTCAAATTTAACAAAAAAATATGCATTTAGTAACTAGTTATAATGAAAAATATGTACATTTTGGAAATTTTTTTCACATTTAGAAGCTAGTTATAATGAAAAATATATACATGTTGGAAGTTTTTTCTTTAAACTTCCCTCTTAAATAAGTCATTTTATGGACAAATTTGTAGAAAAATGAGAAAATAAAAACATTTCAAACCATTTTTAATGTATTTTCATTGATTTTATGTATAAAAGGGATATTATTTAACATTATTTTCCATAAAGTGACGATTCACATAAAATTAACAAAACATATACCATATATTTCTAAACAACATATTAAAAACATAATATCTATTTTTAAAATAAAATCTTAAAGTGAAAATATTACAAAAATATCTTATAAAAAATTTGCCAAATTCAACATTTTTCTCAATGACATGAAAATATTTAAAAATATTATGCAAATCAAAATATTCATCAAATTGACATTTTCTAGAGCTTGGCTCTCTTCTTGGACCTCATTATACAATGTCATGAAAAAACATCCCTTATCAATCTCAAGAATATAGCCACTTTGAAACCTGAATAATGCTAGATATACTTTAAAAAAATCACACTCAAAATTAAAAATTATGAACTAAACGTTAATACACACACACACACACACACACACACATATATAAACAAGAGCCATGATGTGGAATTGTCCCTGACCACAACAATTACTTTTGAAGAGGAGCTAATTTGAAATTGAAAACAACCACCAACCTCATTTGCATTTTCATAAGCCAATAAATGCTCTCAACAGAAAAATATATGGACAAACATTCTTACAACTTCAATAATGCACAGAGAAAAATAATAATGGACCAATCATTTAATATTTTATTCTTAAAATGTTTTATATTTTGGAAAATTAGAATATTGATGAGAATTCCTTATTCTGCACATCTTATTTTAAACCAATTAGATTTACAAAGTCTTATGGATGGTGTCCTTATCAGTGTTTGAATATAACTATATATATATCTATTCCACCATTCTTTTTTAAAACAGAAACGGTTATATTAAGCGGCAGTGGTATAACCACTGTAAAGGACCACAAAGTTCAGATGCCATTGAGGAAGCGACAAACACAATTCCTAACACAACCCTTATGGAAGTGGCAAAATCCAGTTACCTTGGGGAAGCGACAAACCAAGTTCATAACACAGCCTAAACAGACCAGTATTCCAAAAACTACTAAGAGAGTTTTACACAGGAGAAAATTAATAACGAACGACTATAGCAAATAGACATATCAAAATTAAGAAAGTACATGATGCAATGAGAATTTTCTCCATGGCACGAGGAGGGGCTGGGACATGCCTTCACTTCCAACCTCGCCACTTTCACTTCCATTTTTTCTACCTTAAGCCCCAGTTCGGCCAAGAACCTGATAAACACCTGTTCAGTCTTCTGGATCCTGAGTTTGAATTCCTTTCTCAACTGCATCATGTACTGGTCCACATTCTCAAAATGAGATCCATCCTCCGTGTCCATACGATGCAGGAGGCGATTCATTCTTTTCAGCTTATTCTTGATGTCCCTAATTTCGTCTTCAACGTACAGAGCAAGCAGAGAGGAGATAGAGGATTTCAATGGGGAGTCCATGATTGCACGGAGGATCAGAGTGCTAGTCGAGTCAGAGAATGTAACAACCTTGCAAATTACCCAACGATGTTGAAGAGACAACCATCTGCCACCTTGAAAAGAGCTAGGATCATCTCGTGTCATTATTTTAGGTGATGCAGACGTACAAGAGATCTCCATAAGTACATAACTGAAGGGATATAGGGTCAGGGTGATGGAGGATGGAGTAGACAAGGTACAGGGCCAGATGGGCCACCTCTCCATCTCATTAAAACTAGTTCGTTGTGCATTCCTTCCACGATGCGCTGTCTTGGATACCCAATGCGTGCCATGAGATTGGATGGGACACACATTAAAAAATAGAATGAACCATGTGGAGGTCCATGCAAGAGGTCCCTACAGACATAAGATCTCGGTCATGTGGAGGCGAGAGCTAACAACATTATGGGACAGAGAAAATATTCCTTTGGCCATTCAACTCAAGAATACCCTGGCCCAAAGAAGAGGCATGATTTGCTACTGAGTCAACTAGACTATTATATTTCCAAAGAACATGGTAAGCTTCGAAATTATGAAAGAAGGTGGTGAAACTATGGATCTTCTTAAGCAACTATCGTATCTTCAAATCCTTAGGGGGGGGCTACTAGAATTGAGTGCTTGGATAAAAATTCTAGAGTCGTTAGTCACCATTATGTCTCTGATGCCCTGATCTTTGGCAAGATTGAGACCTTGCCAGCCTCCTCCATATTGTTTGATTCGAGTCCAAGTCCCCATGAGAAGGACAATTCATGTTTTCCACCCAGGGAAAAAATCACCCCCCCCCTACCTCCCCACTATTACACCATTCTTTAGCAATGAATATAAGACCAAATTTCAACAGAAATAAAAATTCAACGAGGAAAACAAGGCCCAGGCTATTGTTTTGATGCTTTTACAAAGAAACAACGAGGGAAGTGGTGGCTTCACCAGTATTTGAACATCATTGTATATATCTATCCCACCTTTATTTATCCATGAATATAAGACCAAATTTCAACACAAATAAAAATTGAACCAGGGAAACAAGGCCTAGGATTCTAGTTTGATGCTTTTATAAAGCAAAAACAAGGGATGTGGTGGCCTCATCAGTGTTTGAATATAAGTATATATATCAATTCCACCTTTCTTTAACCCAAGAAGATAAAACCTACTTTCATCACAAATACAAATTCAACAAGGATAATAAGTACTGGGATTTTGTTTTGATTCTTTTACAAATAAACAAGGTAAGTGGTGGCCTCATCAGTGTTTGAACATCACTATATGTATATATTCCACTGCTCTTTAGACTTTAAGATAAAACCAACTTTGGACACAAATAAAAATTTAACTAGGAAAACTAGAACTGGGATTTTTTTTATGCTTTTACAAAGAAACAATAAGGAAAGTGGTGGCCTCATCATTATTTGAACATCATTATATGTCTATTCCACCATTATTTATCCATAAAGATAAGACCAAATTTCAACTGCAATACAATTTCAATAAGGAAAACAAGGCTTGGGATTTTGATATAATGCTTTTATAAAGAAACAAGAAGGAAAGTGGTGGCCTCATCAGAATTTCAATATCACTATATCTATGTCATGTCCCCATCTTATTGAACACCAAAAGTGTTGACCTTTCCAAACACCTAGGGATTCAAAAGTGAAATTAATTAATTAACCTAGGGAATTTTGTTAAATTATTAGTTATGAGGTTTGTACTTAGGAAATAAGTTTCCATGTAAGGAGGGCGCATTGGGGCAAGTCAAATTTCCTAGGTTTATAATTAGAAACTATCAAAGGGACTGACAAAAGCAAGCAGTCAGAAAAGAGGGAAAGTAACCGAACGCCAAGAAAAGATGTCATAAGCAAAAGCAAACAACTCTAGGCCTAAGGAGGGAAACATTTCTATTTAGAGGATTAGTCACAAAAGTAGAAAGTGCATAAAAGTTGTCATAAGAAAAATAAGGCAACTATGGGCCTAAGGAGGGCACAATTTCCATTTAGAGGATCAATTACAAAAACACAAAGTGCAGAAAATATGACATAAGTAAAAGCAGAAAAATTTGGGCATAAGGAGGGCGTAGTTTCTAAAGGTTATTGACATGGAAACATCCCACATGAATTATACCAACCATTTTATCAAGGAGGGCACACCACTTGGCTAGGGTTAGGGTTTAGCAAGGGAAACTTGCTCAACAAGTCACCCATGGTCTACTTAAAGATGATTTGAGCACCATTATTCAGTTTGGTTGATGTATGCTTTGGTATTGATTGAAGCTAAGCTTCAACACTGAGTGATGAACCTCATTTCTCTTTGGTGATGCGCCCCAAGTCCCATGTTTCTCTCTTCCCCTTTTCTCCCCATCTTCATTGCAGGTCATAATGAATCCAAGGAGAAGACACATAGAGTTGATTCATGATATTATAGCAGCTTCCATCCATCAATTACTATGTATCAGGTGTCATTAACAATTCCATAAGTTTCAAGTACTCGAGGGTTTGAACCTTCAAGTTTTCCTTTGATTTTTGCCTCTAAAATGAACTGTATTAATGCCTAATGTTGAAGGGAGTTTTATGGATTATGAATGAGATTAATTTCAACATATTTGTCTGTAATACGATGTTATAATCCTTCTATGTAAATTTTATTTCAATCTGAATGAGTATGGATGAGTTTTACTTGTTTTAGCCAACGTAGTCTACATTTGCATTAAAAAATGACTAGTTGTACCATAAATTTCATAATTAGACCTATGAGAATCCAAAAACCACCATTATTGTTATGATGGGTCCTTAACAGGTATATCTAATTCTCCCAAGTCCAAAATAGAGAATTCATGACCCCCTTACCTTGCTTGGGAGATCCTGAAGATGGAGCTAGTGAGCTTCCCTGTGAGCTAGTCTCACCTTTTAACCTGTAGAATCAATTTTATTGAATATTATATGTATAAAACCTGCATATACATTCTTATACTTTCTAATAACCACATACCAGAGGAATATTCAATTTCCTCAAGCCACTGGTTGTTGGAAGTGAAGGTTCTTCCTAGTTTGCACGATTGGGGCACCCAAAAGTGTGGGAGTAGGCTTCAACGGAGTTGATTCCAAAACCTAAATGGTCCCAAATTTACATGTTCTTAGGGAAATAAATAAATATATCCAAAATTTGTCTTTGGGTTTCTTCCCTTATCCCTCTACCATTCCCAGTTCTGTCAGCAATGCCTGCAATTTACCCTACATAAAGAAGTGGATGGTTTAACATTAAAGTTTTATTTCATATTCTAATTCATATCACCTGAAGAGAATATTATGATATGATATCAGATCAGGGATATTACAGTGGTATCATGGCAATTTCCTCCACTCCCGTGGAAGGTAAGCTCTCATTGAAGAAAAATTTGCAAATCACTAAATCAAGTTGCAATTATGATGCTCCTACCAGTGATCGAACAAGACCTTGAGTAGTATGAAGAAGGAGACTATGAAGATCCCTCATGCAGTATCTCATGTAGATTCATTAGGGATGATGTTGATGACTTATTTCTTCCATCATATGATGAAGTCATATGGAAGAAATCTACAAGTGTTGTGGGTCAAATGTTCGGTGGAAATAACTCTAAGGAATCCTCCCAATATTTCATGGAATACTATGCTTTAAAAGAAGAGATAAGGGAGGTATTATATTTTCGATATTACTTCTACCTCGAGATACAAAAGTTATTCACATATCCATACTGCTTGTCAAGCATGGAAAATATTGCACATATGGTGGATGAAGTGTGCAAGGAAGTGGGGACTAGATGTTTTCCACCTGGAGCCAAAAGAGATAAAGAGGTGAAGCCTATGCTATGGAAAGAAGAGATCCAAATATTTGTTGGTTCTAGCAAAATTAAGAAAGAGGAGGATGATGCCCTAAATCCATTCTCAATTAGTGAAAATGAACATGATTCATTTAGTTCTTCAAGTGAACAAGAAGAAGAAGAGATTCCCGAGGTGGAGTGCAAGCCACTACTAGGTGACTGCATGAAAGAAGAAAGGGAATATGTATGCAATTCCAAATTCTTTGTGGGTGATCTGCAGATCCTTGCTAAGGATGTTGGTTCATGTATGGGTGGTGAGACATATTTTGGATCAGATACAAAAGAAGTTCATAAGTCATATTTACAGTCGCCTCTTGAGCCACACAATGAAGAAGAAGACAAGGCCACACCACTTGGGTGTGAACCAGAGAATTTGGTGGAGGAGTAGGCCACCATAGTATTGCTACATGAATAGGGTAATATGAAGAAAATGTATGATAAAGTTTCTGATTTTTGCAGAATCCATGTTTACTTACAACCACTTGATCCATGGGAGGATCAAAATACTTCACTTGCATATGAGGACTGCAAAATGAAGGACAATTGTGAGGGAGATGAATTCACTCCTAGTTTCTCTGTTGGTGATCACAAAATCAATGCACAGAAGGGTGATGTTGTCAATGGCGATAAGGAATATTTTGGATTAGATACAAAAGAAGAACATAGATTAGATCTTAAATCATAATTTGAACTTCCTAATGAAGTGGAAGACAAGCCCCCACCAGCTGGGTGTGAACTAGAAAATTTGAAGGAGAAAAAATTGATGTAAAGGGATGCACACAGTTCATATTTTTGTACTCTCTTGCAGTGTAATGAAGTTGCAGCCACATCAGAGGAGAGGATTGAAATAAATGAGAATACAAATCCCACTATCATAATTGAGGAGAGCTATGAACCATATAGTCTTTCAAGTGGGAAAGCATAAACAAATATTCATTAAGAGAAGTGCAAGTCACTACAAGATAATTGTAGTAACGAAGAAGGGAATGATTTTCCTCAATAACTCCACTCATTTTCCTAGCCCTTGAAGATAGATTAAAGAATATTCAAGAGGCCTTACACCTTCTCCATGACACACATGATTCAGTGTCACACCAGTGTTGGATAGTTGCTTCATTGGAAGATCAATCTTCTCTTGAAGCCAATGAGGAGATTCATAAGACATTGTGTACAATACAAGGAGACTTCTTACAATTGCTTTCTGATAGAGATGAACTGTTTGAGCTTGTTGATGTATTGCATGGAGAATCCTTGAAGGATGAAGAATATGTTTGCAATATCACAGAAGAAATATTGACCATCCAAGATTCCTTGAAGATCACTCAATGTGCACTCCAAGAGTCCAAGATGGAGATAGATCAACTTCATGAGAAGTTGCAAAGATCTTACCTACCCTCCTACACACCATTGAACCATATTCACAAGGCTGATTGCATTCTTTATCATATGGAGGGATCTCATGAGATGGTGGATCATGATATACATTTGGTTTTGGATGTTGTAAAGGAACCTCATGTGGAGGAAAACCATGAGGAAGGAGCATATTTGCAGATTCTTGTGAAAAGCTATGAAGAAGAAAATATTTTTCGAGCACTCATTGATATTGAGAGGAAGGATGAAGTGTTCTTATCTATCAGAAATATGGCTAAGGACATTCCAAAAGAATCAAAAAACAAATATGATTATCTATTCATGGATTGGGTTAATAAATATATCACTAAAATAGAGGATCAAGGATGCACTAGAATTGTTGGCATCAATAGAGGGTTGTCTGACACACATGCTTGGAAGGAGACACCTTATGACATAACCTTAGGGATGGTAAAATATGATCCATAGGAGGTGGATGATCACATTCCATATGGATTAGGAAATAAAATTATTTACTCATCCATTGATTGGGTGGAAAGAGACACCTTTGGAATGAAGACCTTGGGAGGTAAAGCATTTTATTTCTACAATAATTTTTTTGTTGTGACTCACATTGTATTGAAATGCGAACAACATAAAAGAATTATTTTTTCATCCATTATATACCTCCCATACACATGCACATGAGGTGCATTCTGATTTGCATGTGCTTGAGGAATTTGAGGTCAATCAAGATGAATAGCAAGCACTTGCATGTTTACTAAGAAATTATGAGTTGCCTCTACGAAAATTTTGTTTAGTTTTAGAGGAGGCACATGACCACACTGTCACTAAGATTACCAATGGAGGAAGTTGTGCATCCATTATCTTCATGCATGAGTGTTTTAGGGAGTTGGTTCACAATTATTCACCCCACACTTCTATTTCAACCACATTATGTGGGGATGAAAATTGGGTGAACGGATTTTTTCTGTTGATGCCAAAGGAGGAGCATGAAACTCCCATTCTTCTCATTGTGGGATTGATGGTCAATACATGTGATTTGACAAGTGCATGAGTAGTATTTGAATTATTCCCACTTGAATCATTCAGCATGGAAGTTTGTTTGTCCATTGATTGGGTAGCTAGACACATGATTGAGATGTGTGCTCTAGAGGGTAAACATCTTGCTTGCATCCATGGAGAGACATTAGACACATTAGAGAAATTGTATGAGAAGTGGCATGAGCATGTATGACTGCTATGTGATTCTCTTAGTATGAATGGAAGGGCATGTGATAACCACCCGTGTCTTCACAGCAACAGTGATGTGAGTTCCAACGCTATATTGCACATGGATTTTCATACTTTAGAGAGGCTCAAGGTGACTTGGTCCCACATTAAGAAGTTCCATTCTTGGTGGGAGAGTCTCAAAGACATTTAGTTTGGCATGGGGAGTGATAAATTGTCAGTGTGGTAGTATGATTTTCACATCCTCATTTTCATCTTCTATGATGATAAAATTTTGTTATTGTTACTGATGTTTGGAAGGGGGCAAGTAATACCATGGGAGCTTGGAATTATTTGGAATGACATATTTCCAAAGAGGGAAGTAACATTTGGATCCTTGTAGATGAGGTAGTGAGATCCAAGAATTCTACTAAGTTACCTTAACTAGGTTGACAATTTTGTTGAAATAAGTGGTCATTGGGGAAATGACTATAATCGGACTGGTGCAACATAAACATTGTGTACAAATTTTGCAGCACTCTGGAGGTTTTTTGCTTGAGGACAAGCAAACTTGGGAGGGGAGGAGGTCATGTCCCCATATTATTGAACACCAAAAGTGTTGACCTTTCCAAACACCTACGAGGTCAAAAGTGACATTAATTAATTAACCTAGGGAATTTTGTTAAATTATTAGTTAGGAGGCTTGTACGTAGTTTTATTTTTGTCATTATTAATTACTATACAAATAAATATGTTGAAATAAGTTTCCATGTCAGGAGGGCGCATTGGGGCAAGTCAAATTTCCTAGGTTGATAATTAGAAACTGTCAAAGGGTTTGACAAAAGATAGTAGTCAGAAAAGAGAGAAAGTAACCAAAAGCCAAGAAAATATGTCATAAGAAAAAGCAGGAAACTATGGGCCTAAGGAGGGTGCAATTTCCATTTAGAGCATTAGTCACAAAAGTAAAAAGTGCAGAAAATATGTCATAAGCAAAAGCAGAAAACTCTGGGCCTTAGGAGGGCAGAGTTTCCATTTAGAGAATCAGCTACAAAACAGAAAGTGTACAAAAGTTGGCATAATTAAAAATAGGAAAGTTTGGGCATAAGGAGGGCACAATTTATAATTTGGAGGAAATTTTATTGATATGGAAACATCCACATTACTCATACTTACCATTTTATCAAGGAGGGAACACCACTTGGCTAGGGTTAGGGTTTTGCACGGGAAACTTTCTCAACAATTCACCCATGGTCTACTTAAAGAAAATTAGAGCACCATTATTCAGTTTAGTTGATGTATGTTTTGGTATTTATTTAAGCTAAGCTTCAACAATGAGTGATCAGCCTCAGTTCTCTTGGGTGATGCGCCCCAAGTCCCATGTTTCTCTCTTCCCCTCTTCTCCCCATCTTCATTGCAGGTCATATTGAATCCAAGGAGCAGCCACATAGAGTTGATTCATGATATGATAGCCAATTCCAGCCATAAATGATTATGTATCAGGTGTCATTAACATGTCCATAATTTTCCAGTACTTGAGGGTTCGAATCTTCAAGTTTTCCTTTGATTTTATCCTCTAAAGTGCACTGTATTGATGCCTAATGTTAAAGAGAGTTTTATGGATTAGGAATGAGAGTAATTAAGACATATTTGGATTTAATATGATTTTATAATCCTGATATGTAAATTTTATTTCAATTTGAATCAGTATGGCTGAGTTTTACTTGTTTTAGCCAACCTAGTCTAGATTTGCATTAAAAAATTACTAGTTTTACCATAACTTTCATAATTGGACCTATGAGACTCCAAAAACACCATTATTGTTTTGATGGGTCAATAACATGTATATATAAGTCTCCCAAGTCCAAAACAGAGAATTTTGACCCCCTTAAGTTGCTTGGTAAATCATGAAGATGGAGCTAGTAAGCTACCCTATGAGTTAGTCTCACCTTTTTAACCTGTATAATCACTTTTATTTCATGTGATCTGTATGAAACCTCCATATATGTTCTTATAATATATTATAACCATATATTATAGGAATATTCAGTTTCCTCAAACCACTGGTTGTTGGAAGTGAAGGTTCTTCCTAGTTTGCATGGTTGGGACACCCAGAAGCGTGGGAGTAGGATTCAACAGATTTGATTCTGAAACCTAAATGGACCCCAATTTAAATATTCTTATGGAAAGAAATAGCCCTGTCCAAAATTTATCTCTTGGTTGCTTTCCTTTTCCCTCTACTATCCTAGTTCTCTTAGCAATGCCCGCAATTTACCCTGCATAAAGAAGTGAATGGTTTAACATTCAAATTTTATTTCATATTCTAATTCATATCGGATGCAGAGATAATATTCTGATCTGATATGAGATCATGGATATTACAATCTATCTATCTATTCAAATACGTACTATTATAATTCTTTTTCATGACAGCAAGCAAACAAACATACTGAAATCCCTACTTCACGATCATAAGTGTAATCTACTAAATCAAAGTTGAACAAACATTATAAACAACAGAATGAGCTTTGAGCTCATTATTTTTAAGCATATTCAGAGGTACATACATAATACAAAAATATTCAATTCAATTTGTGGGAAAGAGATAAAGGTATTGCAATGGTGAGGCCTCTGAATACATCCAAAGTAGCAACTCTAGTTTTGGTTTCATTGGTGGGTATTGCAAGAGTCGTCTTCCCATATTGAATAACAATAACATTGGATCTCTCTATTTTTTATTGTTGTTGGTAACGATTTCCATTGAGACCCTGCATGTTCTTTAGTATGCAACTTACAGGAGGACAACATACTGTTAGCACTGCTTTTGTGCTAAGTAGGTTGAGAGGTATAAAACAATGTAAGAAGAAATAAGGTCTATCAATTTTCATATCATATGACCATGCAGGGTGTTCATAATTTTTTTGCAGATTTTTTGAAGGTTATATCTAAGCAAAATTCCTAAAATAATTGAAGGATTCTAGATTTTTCAGTTTTAAAAGAGTACGTGGATGAGAAAACTTGTTCTAAGTTGTATATTGATAGGAAGTGAAGAGATTAAATGAACATGTTTAAGAAATTCTTGAATCAACGAGAACAAGTTAATTGGAAGACACAATTGTTTGTTGGAGGAAGAAGGAAGGGTAGATCTACGGTCATGAATAATTTCGCTGATTAAACATGCAGGGAGAAATGAAATTCTTAAATCAGCGAAATGGCGTAAAAGGTTTGTGTTTCAATGGCTGAGATAAATGACTAGATCCAATCAACGGTGGAAATCCATTCCAACATTCTAACTTGCATGATGTAAATCACTTTTTGAATTTGTAGAACCTGTTAAAACACATGCAGGTTTCAATGGCCATGATTGACGGTGACCTAGATCAATGGCAGAGGTGAATTCCGCTGATCTAAGATACTCGGGAAAAGTCTCTTTCCAAATTTGTGGAATGGTGTAAAGGGAGTGCATGTTCCAATAGTGGAGATCAAGTCGGGGATAAATCTATGGCGGAGAATGATTCCTCGGATTGAACATGTGCAGAGAAAATCACTTTTAAAATTTGCGGAATTTGGTAGGCCCTTCAACTTTGAACGACGGAGATTAAAGGTTGCTTTTGATCAAGGGCTGAGATCAATTCCAAAAATTATAGTTGCATAGAGAAAGGTCGGAGTTGATATTTTCAAAATTAAGTATAGTCCACACATTTCAACGATTTATATGAAAGTCAAGATTATATTAACGGTTCAAAATAGTTTCGCCAATCCAAAGTGTAGGGAAGGAAATTTTTGGTGGGAGTGTGGAAAGTGTAAATGTTAAAGGTGATCAAGGGTGCATATTTAAGTTGAAAATGAATCTACAACTATAAATCAATCCGGGCATAGAAGCTATAAGGAGGATAGAGAAGGCCATATAACTAGAAATCAAAGTTTAAGACAAAAAATAATGGATGACTCAGATTGGTGGAAGTTACATATCAAGGATGGAGATTTGTTCTGGTATCCAAAGTTGCATGAGAAATAAAGACGAGTGAAATAAGAGGGAATAATATAGTGTGGTTAACCAATGGTCAATAATCAAGGGATCAGATTGAAGAACAACAGATATACGGGTGAGATTAGATTTGAATGAAAAAGATGCACATCCAATATGAAGAATAAAATAATATAAGGACAAGCACGTGGATTCAAACTATTTTTTTTTCTTCTGAAGCTTTGGAAAACAAGAATTCAAACTATGGGGAAGGCGCCATCATGGAAAAAATTTGGAAACATATGTCAGCTGACTAGGTAGGTTGATTTCTCAGTTGAACTAATATTTCATGGTTGAAATGGAAGTTTTGGAGGTTTACAATCTTGAGGATCAGAATGTTGAATAATTTCTTGAAGATAAATATTTTGAAATTTTCGACACTATCTTGCTAAATGATAATTTAGAAACTACCAAAAACAAGTTGAAAATTCTCAAAGATCAGGGAATTGATACTCATGGAGTATTCAATTCATATTTCTTCTATTTTTCCGTTGAACAAACCCCAAATTGTCCATAGTTCGTTGAGTGGTGCGCCAGTAATTATTCTCCTTCTAAGGGGGTAAGAATGGATGCATCTAGGTCTAAAATTTTGTGTCTAGTAAATTCCCTTGTCATTCAAAATACTCTGTTAATTCCTGCTAATTTTGTCCAAATGTCGAAAGATTACAAAGAAGAAAATCTAGTCCAATTTTTTCGAGAGTCTTCAGTCAAACAAAAATAAAATTTATTCAAATCCTGATCAAACCACGATAGTCTGTTGTTAAATATTCCTTTTCCCATTGATTACAACCTATTTAATGAAGAAACCCAGTTTCTGTTAACCTTGGCAAGTCAATTTTTGGGGTTGGATACAAGTAAATGCATGACAAAAACCTTATTAAGTATATTGTTGACCCTTAGTACTGTTCAGGTAGAGTCTGAGTAATTGAGTTAGACCATGTAGTCATCGTGCCTTAAATTTGATGAGTTTTCAGTTGAGAACACCCATTCTAGGATAATAAACTTCCATGGGACAAGATCTTTCAGATTTCAATATTTTTTGCTGAGGATGTTTTTAACATTCAATGAAGATAATTTACAACTCCCAGAGATGGTAATAACAGATGAAATGAGCATAGATTATTGTAATTTTATGAATTTTCTCATGGCACCAGTGTATAATGTTTTCTTTCAAGAAAGATTACCCATAGTATTACCTGAGATGAAAGAAACATTACAGTTTTCACCTGAAAGAAGAATAGGGGATTGGTTCCTATCTGAACATGGCACAATGATGAAGGTATATGGGTTTGTTCATAAACCCTATATCCTACCAGCATTTTTGATAGTAAGAGTGTTCGCATTGTAACTAATTAGATAAAGGTTGATAGTTGAAGATTTTTACGGAGAGAAATTCCTATGGCTTGGGGTACCACAACAGACAGCTTGACTCCAGAAATCAATCCTTTCCAATATGCAATATAAAGTAAATGTCTAACACTAAAGGATCAGACCTCGTACCTTATTCCGGACGGTTGAAGTAGATCCCCATTGAGCTTTCCAACTTCATATTGAATTGATAGATTACTTCCTCAACAACAAGTAAACAATACAAGCATTCTATATATCATGGTGTTAGATCTATTCTAGCATATATAATCAACAATGTATAAGCATTTGAAATAATCCCATGGATAATATATTCATTCAAACACACATTATTAGACAGGAAAATATATTTCTATTAATATAAACCAGAGATTACAAGATACAACCTCTGATGACACGTCTGCGAACCAGAGAAACTGAATCCCCCACTTGTTCCTCCACCACTTCAATCCTCCATTTATCGATAGCAAGCTCACAAGAAAAATGAAAGCTTGGGAAGAACACACTAGTGCTCCAAGGGACAAAGGGATACAGACTCAAGCATAAGTTCCGGCAACAATGGACTATAGTTTCTTTGCTCTCAATTCTCTGATATGCCTTCAATGTACCATAGAGTTCCTTATATAGCTTTTCAAAGGGGTAATGAAAGGTCAAATCCGAGCAATCTCAAGGCATAGGGAAGGCCAGGAGTCAAGTGAGTCGGATCCATGTAAAGGAAAAATCCAAAAGGATTTGGATTTTGTACACATCCCGATGTACGCGGTTTTAGTGGTCAAACCCGTGTATATACGCGCTTATAGGTTTAAAAGTCAAGTGTATCATTTTTCACATGTTTTTAGGGATGGTCAAGGAAACATCAAAGGACAAAAAATGGTCCATGGGGTCTAAGGAGTCTGCAGCGGGACAGGGGAAGGCCATACAAAGTCATGTGATTCACTTGAAGTGGTAAAATAAGCTATAACAGATGCCCCCTAATGTGTGAGATCAGAGGGGTCATACGATGGCCAAAATACATTATAAGTACATCCCAGAAGTGGAGTGATGAAGGATCCCAAATGGAAGACCAGCCATCCAATCAACATAGTACAATAATACAACTCTGCATATAACTGCAAATACATATAGCAGTCCTGGATACATAAGAGTACAATGGCCATGAATAGGAATGATACAAGATATCACATAAGTGGTCATCGCCACGTACAATATACATAGATCAGAATCTCCATGATGAAGATATACAAACGACCATGATATCCATAATGGATGAAGATATATAATAGATCAAGATCTTCATGATGGCTGGAAATGTCTGACATATATTGGAATCAAGTCATGAGAGCTGAAATCTCATGAACATTGGCACGATCTAGGAGGTAGCATATAAGAGATGCCACCAATTTGGAAGGTCTTCTACACAAACCGCTATGAGTACATGTCCTACTATGCGAATAGAGGTGTCGAGGTAAAACATAGTAGTCCATCGTCTGATTACCGGTCATTAATGTATACCATTAACAGACGCAAGATCACCCACCGATAATGAAAATGGGAATCAAGGTACTAGAGTGCAAACTAACAAGTGTGAATAAATGTGTTGAGGTCGAACACTTGAGAGGATCCATCGATCAGGGGACATTGATGTATTCCCAAAGACTGTCGATGGTGAGAGAACCTGCCACTGATGATTGCAAGTCTCAAGGCACTCAAAATGACTCTAGATTCCAATCCCAGAATAAATGATCTGAAGTCGATGGGATGAAATCTGTTGGAAGGAGGGAATTAAGGAATCCCCCATCATCCAACACGAGGTACTCAGCAAAGCTGTATAATGTGGAAGGACTCGATCATAAGGTGCACGAACCAGTAACTGTACTGGGAATGGCCGACATGCAAAGTCAATATAACTAAGGAATGGTCGACACAGGCTTCAACTTCCTTCGAACAAGAGAATAACGGTGTATGGTAACTGAATAGAGGCAACATAAACTCGATATACAAACTAGGACATCTCTGCAACATAGGAGGCATCAACAGAGGCTCCATAGGGACTGGAAGCTTAACCAGTCGGTGGAGATAAACTCAGATAAATGAGTACAACTCCTAAAGTCAAACTATAACCCAACCAATGGATGTGATATACAGTGCTCTGTTCGAAGGCGACACGACTTGACAGCTGCCACGGATAACATCTTTCCTTGTCCGGCTTTTTGGTTTTTTGATTTTTTTTTGGACTTTTTCAGTTATTTAAAAAGCTTGAAAAAGAATAAAATGGCTTTATAGTTACAGAGTAGGAGGAGACGAGTGTCATAAGGGAAAACAAACTAGTTCCAAGTAGTGGAACATACATATGCTCAATGCAAGGATACATGTGTAGGATATCGACACTCAGGGGAAAATCCCCTCCCGGTAAAAGGGAAACAAGCTGCGAGGATATCAAATATGGCTCTGCATGGCTAGACATGAGACAAGCTCGAGCTATATGGATGAAACGCAATGTCAGGGAAGCCGGCATAAAGCTCAATAAGGCAGGAAAAGCTCATGATAATGCATTCACAACTTGACATGAGGGAGTCCTGAGGGAAATAGGCAAGCAAAAGATCAAGAGGAGTATGAGGCTCTTGCAAAATGTCATGGCAGTACTATACAATGGACTCCCACACCCTAAAGGAGAAAACGTTAGCATGGGCACCAAATGCAAATAAGGCACTAATTAGGGTACCCATGTTAGGTGAAGCTCTACCACTCATATCATGCCACTTCTAAAGCATCAAGAAGGTTCCGTGACATAATAGAGTGGGTTTGTACCTAAGGTCATGATGAGATGGTCATAAGGTCATGCAAAATGCAAACGGTGATGAAACCTAACCTATATGCAAGTTTAGACATGATACTTGAGATCGACACGAAAGGATCAATCCAACGGCCGAAACGACACTGAAAAAGGTCCTCTACATCATGAATTATGTCAAAAACAGTCCAAAATGGTTAGAAAATGTCGAAACTATAGGAAGGGGGGTAAAAATTTTCAAATATTTGAAAATTTTCTATAAATAGTAAACAATTCAAAATATTATAAAACATTTGAAACTTTTACCCATTTGAGCTCAGATTTTCAACAGCGAATTCCAGGAGATCCAGCCGACGGAATCCACTACCGTTTCTTCCAGGTATTTAGCCATGCTCTTCTCTTTCATTTTGATGCAATTTTTATGAAATTCCATGGTCAATTAAGCTTTCTAGGCCAAACTAAAATGAGCGCTGCGGCCCACGCAGAAATCGAGGGTTTTCCCGCGTATAGGGCTAGATATACGCGGAAAATGCCCCCAAACCTGTGTACATACGCGGTTGTTTTGAAAACAATTGCATATGAGGCCGTGCATAAGGTTTTTTCAATAATCTAATGGGAAAATTTGCAATTTCTTGTGTATGATGGTCCTAGAGTGGAGAGAGCATGAACATGGTGAGGTAGAGGAAGCAGTAAGGGCCAATCTAATGGCTCAACAAGCTTTATGTGCATACAGACTCTACAAGTTTTGGTGTCTTGGTTGTTTGAGGGCCAAACCAAGACTATTATAGATGCTGGTGGATTATTGGGATCCAGATTCAGAGTCCTTCCAGATAGGTGGGATGTCCCTCACAATAGAGTTGGAGGACATATACTTCATTACAGGGATTTCTAGACGAGGGGAAGTAGTGAACCTTCGTTCTCGTGGTGGGCCAGGAGGTGGCCTGACTATCGACGAGTACATTGCGGTGTACTACTATCCAGACATAGAGAAGGTGGGGAGTCAGGTCCCTACCAATGCTATACAGGTGCTGGGCCTAAAGGCCATACTATTGACATTGTGCAGGATAGCAGGCTTGGCATCACTCCACCAGGCCTCGCGGCCTCTGATGTTCTATGCAGTGGAGTGCATGAGACCCACGATTTACGACTGGAGCACTACACTACTGAGCAACATGAAACATCGGCTCAGTGAGTGTAAGGCAGGTAGAGTGCGGAACTTCGGGTTCAGTAGTATTCTGAGCACGTTTTTCTTCGAGCGTGTTCCAGGATTGAGCCCCAGAGTGGACGTTCCTCTTCATGGAGTTCGAGACCTGGCCCAACGACGTTGGGCAGATGCTATGCACAGACTAGGGGGTGGTAGGGTGGCCAACCCATATGTAGCTGACTTCTTTCCATGGTGGCGATGATAGATAGTTGCCATCGATGACTACCCCTATGCAGGGATAGATTTTCAGGGGGACCCGGACATGCCGCTACCACCAGGATCGGCATATGGTGATATAGGTAACGAATCTTGACCCTCTCTTTTTAAAATTTTTTGAGTTATTTAATTTTTTTGTGTTTTCTTGATTATATGGAATCAAAAAGACATATTTTTGTGTGACAATACATAGTGACATCTACCATTTATGTGCAGATGTGGGACAACGATGGCCAGAAGGCTTCCCACATCATAGACGAAGGGGAAGAGGAGATGATATCACGGGTGTGGATGTGGAGCGGATGCTCCAGAGCATTCATACCAATTTTGTGAGACTGACACATAGGGTTCCCATGGCGCAAGTCGAGGACTTGCCTGAGGCTATGCAGCGACAGGTGGTGGGTGTACCACGTGCATGGGTGCAATTATTTCGATGGCTAGCTAGAGCCGTAGTGACCTTCCATGATCACAACCCTCCTCCTCCTCCACATGATTAGACACCTGGGAGTGTATACATTTTGTACTACCGTGTATTATATGTTGGTGGCTCGAGAGCCCCAATTTTGTATCATGACACTATGTATTATCACATTTTGGTTTTTATATATAAATTTTTTATGGTGATCGGTTTATTTATTTACAAGTGTAAAAATTGTGTTTTGATTAATTTACTGTGAATGAAACAAATGCCAATCTAACACGTAGTTAGCATACGAGTCAACAACTTGATTATTATTTCTTGGAATATGTATATATGTTATATTGTCAAATTTCCATTCTAACAATCTCACACGTAAGAATCTTCTCAATAACGTCGGATCTTTAACATGGTACAAACCATTAAGCTGTGACACTACTAACTCCGAATCAAGACGTACCTCAAGAGAGAGAACGCCATTTGAAATAGCATCCCGTAGAAGCTCAATGACAGCACTATATTCAACAACATTGTTGGAAGATGGCCGTAGACATACGCCTCCTGAAGACAGTACCTGACCCATAGGAGTATAAATCACCCAAGCAGCAGAGGCTAAGTGTTGAGTGTGACGGCTCACACCATCCACGAATCCTATGTAGGTGGAAGATTCCATTGACATCTGTCAAAAGAAACGAAAACTAATCACAAACCCGATCATGATAAGAAAAAGACCTAACTATGCAAAACTGTACAATAATATACAATAAGCAGCCTTGGCTGAAGATTATGCATAGTATTTCTTGAGATAGAGCCCATTTCTAGGCTCTGCCAAGGCCGTTCCTTCATAATCCACTAACTCATATGCACCCTTCTCTAACACACGCTTGACCACGTAAGGACCCCGCCACATAGGATTAAATTTCCCTGCCCCCAAGGGTTCTTTCGGTTGATCCCAAAAAAGGACCAAGTCTCCTTCACTAAACCTCCTTGGACAGACAGACTTATCGTACTGGACCTTTACGCGATGTTTATTGACTTCTAGAGCCACCAAGGAATCTCGACACTGCTCATCAAGTTGCTCAAGGTGAACCAAATGCTCCTCCAATGGTGAAGTGTTTGGTAAGATTTCTACAACTAGCTTCAAATAAGGAATCTCGCATTCAACCGGCAATATCAACTCCATGTACAAGTTGATATGGAGAAAAACTAGTGGCATTCTTAACAACGGTTCGATATGCCCACAAAGTAGGATATAACATGATGTGCCAATTATTCTTGCTTTGTGAAATGGTTTGTTGGAGAATGGATTTGAGTTATTTATTCACTGCTTCTACCTGTCCATTCGCTTGAGGGTAGTAAGAAGAGGAATGCTCTTGCTTATACCCTAACTTCGATGCCAACTCTTCCATCATACGGTTCTGAAAGTGCGAGCCATGGTCAGTGACAAGCTCTTTCGGAATCTCGAACCGAGTAATAATTTGGTTGAATACGAAGTGAGCAGCTGTCTCACCATTGAATTTTACTGTAGGAATATCCTCAGCCCATTTGGTGAAGTAATCAACAGCCACTATAATATGATGGTGCCCCCCAGCTGAAACTGGGTTGCAATCCATAAAATCGAGTCCCCACTTAGTGAAGGGACTGGTGGTGATCATGGGATGTAACGGGGCAGGTTTCGAGCGCATATTATGTACAAACACCTGGCAAGGGTGGCACCTCTTGACCGCATCAACACAATCCTTAAAGATCGACGACCAGAAATAACCTGCTCTTAAAATATTTTGAGCTATAGAAAGCCCAGATAAATGATCACCACACGCCCCTCCGTGGCAATCATTCAGCACAACCTCAGCCTCTTCATGAGTTAAATAATGTCATAAAATGGAATCTACCCCACGGTGGTACAAAGTGTTATCCACTATGAGGTAGTTCTTAGAGACGTGACGTAATCGTCGTCGTTCATCTCGCGAGAGGTGGTTAGGGGTCTTCAATGTTTGTAAATATATTATGATATCCCCATACCATGGGTCTAAAGTTGATATTAAGAAGATGTGTTCATCGACAAATGTATCTTCACAAACCAACTCCTTGGCCTCGCTCAGGAAATCCGATATAAGCTCTGCAAAAATTAAAGACTTCTTCGATTTTGCCAAAACAAACTCAAGATTGAATTCTTGCAGAATGACAATCCATTTATTATATTTTACCCCAATCATCCTTTGGGTGAGGATGAATTGAAATGGATTGACATGGGCTATAACCAAGGTTTGGCGAAGGAGAATATAATGTCTCAACCACTGAACCGCATGTACGGTTGCAAAAGCAAGCTTCTCGACATGAGAATAATGAATCTCTGCGTCAATAGGGTTCTGGCTCAAATAATATATGACATGATCTTGGAGCTCCTCATCCTCTTGAACCAAAACCATACCAATTGTCTCTAATGACGCGGCCACATATAATAGAAAATCACGGCTATAGTCCGGGGGTCTAATCACCGGGGCCGATGCTAGGGCTCGCTTTAGTGCATTGAAGGAATCCTAGGCTCACTCTTCCCAATAAAAGGGGGTGTCCTTCTTTAAGAGATGCATGAAGCCTCTAGTCAAATTGGAAAAGTTGACAACAAATCTTTGTAAGAAGTTTGCCATGCCTTGCAAACACTGAAGATGACGAATATTCTTCGGGGGAGACAACTGAAGTATTGCCTCAACATTCAAAGGGTCGACTCTTATACCCTCTTTAGAAATGATGAATCCTAACAAACGACCTGACTTCACACAAAAGATGCACTTATGAGGATTTAATCTAACTGAATAGTGCTGGCATCTTTCGAATACCAACCTCAAGTGATAGGGATGAAGCATTCTCATACGAGAATGAGCAGCAAGGTCATCCAAAAATACTTCGATAATTGACTTGAGATTGTGGAAGATCAAGGTCATTTCCTGCTGAAATGTAGCTCCAGCGTTTTTAAGGCCGAAAGGAATTTTTCGATATGAAAACGTTCCCCAAGGACAAATAAATGCAGTCTTATGTTGGTCCTCAGGTTTAATCTGTATCTGATTATATCCGGAAAATCCGTCCATGAAGGAAAAAACCTCGCTACTTGCACACTCATCCAAAATCTGATCAATAAATGGTGTGGGGAAATTGTCCTTAGGACAGGCACGATTCAAATCGCAGAAATCAGTACATATGCGGATCGCTCCCTACTTCTTATCCACCGGAACAGGGTTTGAAACCCACTCCATTAAGGGAACGGGATAGATGAAATCATCTTTCAATATCTTCTCTATCTCTGCCTTAATCACGGGTGCTTTCCTTGGATTCACCACACGTAACCGTTGTCGAACAGGCTTAGCATTGGGTTAAGTCTTAATCTCATGCTCGACAATACGAGGGTCAATACCTGGCATCTCGTCGTAAGACCAAGAAAAAATATCACGAAATTCTTGAAATAGCTCGGTGTATTCTAGAATCTCAGCATGGGAACATTCCGCCCTGATATAGACATTCTCTATCATGCCAGGATTGCGAGAGATGTTCATAGGAATCGTTGAATATATGTTCGCCATGTTTTCATCAGCCATCGGACCAGGAGAGCTTAATGGAACCATACGACTACCAACTCTCTGACTAAGAACCACCCTAAAATCCTCACGCTCCAAGGGGTCAAGCTCAGGAAGAAAGTACGATCTATGATGGAGTTCCTCCCATGGTGGCTCAACTCCCGATATAGCCTCAATAATCACTTCATTCGAAGGGAAAACCGTATCAAGGAATTCGTGTGCATTAGAATACTATACTGCCCATGACGGCAGCACATAAGGGTCCTCCTCTTTTGTCCATGAAGAGGAAGGACTAGGCTCTGCAACACACTCAAGATTAGCTTGATAAGCTATCATAGTTGCAGGCAACGACACATCCATCATGACAGGCTCACTTGAAGTACTCGGTGTAGGAAGAATCCAAGGATATTCCATATGACTCGTGTGAAAAGACACCGATCTCGTAGATGTCGAAGCCTCATCGAAACTAGATCCGATCATAAGGATCGGTGCAGGACAACTAAAGCTTCCCGTGAGGGATGGATACATGCCTACACCCACACTCCCAGTTGCCAGCTGAGAGTGTTCAACAATCGGGATCGAAGCTTCCAAAGATACAGTAATAGATGGATTCTTGAATGTCATTTGATTAATCGTTACGATCTTCCCGTTATGTGGAAAGCATACAATGTGAAACATGGAAGAAGCAACGGCTTGCATACTATACATCTAGTTCCTACCTAGCAAGAGATTGTAGTCAAGGGGCGCATCAACCAACTCGACCTCTATCGCAACGGTCTTCCCTCCCAAACAGACTTTAAGGGAAGGAAGGATGCCGTGTGGCCTAAAAGATCTCCCATCGAATGCAGTTAACATGGTCGCTTATTTAGATAGCTCAGGGGAACCCAGACCCTTCCAATAGGATAAAGACATCATAGAAGTAGCAGCGCTTTCGTCAATCACAGTGCGCTTGACGATCATATTAAGACATTCTATGTGAATCAAAAGAGACACATAGTAAGGCAAGCGAGGTTGAAGTCCTACGGTTTCAAATTTGATCACGGAGGAAGAATCATCATCATTCACACCAAGGGCAGAAAGCAACACCTTCCTTTGCGAAGGACAACTCTGAAGCACTTCCAATGCAGACATCGCATAAGGAGTGTGGCCTAAATCCTCGACAACTGAATAATTCTGGGCAACTCGGGCATTTGGATTATGCCCCGAATGCTTAAGGACTCCCTTAGGAATGCAAGGTGTAGCTTCAGGTTTATCCATAGGTTTCTCAATACGTAAAGGAGACCCTGGTGGATCAGGCTCTTTTCCTGGGCTGGGTTATGACGAACCATAATCTTTCGCACGGGTCACAACTTTTGCAACACGTACCATGTTAATACAACCATGAACACTACCCTCCGACGGATCTTGATCACCACCAGACTGGTCATGGGACCTCAAGTTCATATTTTGATTGTGCAGTAAAGGGTTAGTTAGCATAGATGGGCCCTGTGCCAAGAATCTCGAGGCTTCCTCAATACGAGGGCACAAGTAAGTGAGGTGATCGTCCTTACATAAATTACAAGGGAACTTAACCTTACATTTATATTGCTTGTCCCCCCCAGCATTCCAACCGTTCTTGTCATTACTATTAGCATTCTCATTCTTATTCCCACCCTTACGATTATTTTTACCCTTTTTCTATTCTGTCCGGGCTACTGGTTACCCTTCTGGTTTGATGATTGCACATAAAGTACATTCTCTGTTTGGGTAGGTTGACATGAAGCTGTAGCTTGTCCTGAAGTAGATTGGTTGATTGACAATTGACTAAATTGTTTTGCAACTGAATCTGCAGGTTTCGCACTTGCACAACCCACAATGCCATCAGCATGTGGTCCAGGTTTGACTTTGGGGTCGAAACTAGAACGCGGAGCGTTTGGAATAATCTCATATAACAAACCGGACTGAGCATAGATCAAGTCTAGTTCCTGCACCCTAAAAATCACTTGTTCCTCATTCTACACTCTGGATGTGGAAACATCCTTCGCTATATATGGCAATAACGACTTGAGGAACCACTCGAGGAGGAACTCTGGTGGTATAAAGGCTTCAATTAACCTCTTCCGTCTACACCACTCTTGAATATGATCATAGATATGTGTGGCTTTATCTTGCCGAAATGTCGAGAAGAGTTCAGTACCAACGTCATAATGCATTGGTAGCTGGAAGTGGTTAAGAAAAGTCATCGCAAGGTCGTCGAACAAAGTGAAAGCTCCCCTAGGTAGCTTTATATACCATTTCCTGGTAGGCCCTATAAGGGTGCGTTAAAATAGCCTCAAACGAATGGAGTCTTGATGTAAGGAATTCAAAGAGCACCATAGGTGAAATGTAGTAATGTGTTCGCTCGGATCCTCTCCCGGTTTTCCCTCAAACTTAGGTATGTCCGAAGGAAGCTTGGTAGGGACAGCCGGCCAAGCCGGGTCATGAGCTACAAGATCGTTCGTTAATCTCAATAAGTCAGGAAGATTGAGCATTGCGAGGAAAGGGAGCCTAAGATGATGAGGTCGATGGACCACTCCCTGATTCATATAGGTATGATTACCACCATGGCCTTGGCCATAGTGCCTTCCTCCCGTATGACCCATATAGGGTGGCGTGGAAACACCATAGTGTGGTGGACCTTGACTAGTAGGAGATATGAAGCCATAATTAGGAGAGTAAGCAGGTTGTTGATACCTGCCCCCATAAGGTGAAGGACCCTGTCCATACTGCGTCGCATAATAGGGTCCATAAGTCATCACATGCGATGTCCCATGGGACACTCCGTAAGTAGGAACATACGTTCCGGAAGTAGGAATATACATGACGGAAGTAGGAATGTGACCTCTAGAAGTATGATCATGACCTCCCGAAACAACGGGCAATGCATGAAGTTGAGACACAACTGGTCTAGTAACCACAGTACGGACATAACTCATAGAAATTTTTTGGCCTGAAGGACCACGTGAATAAGGTGGAGGGTGAACATTTGAAGAAGTAGGGACCGAGGACAGAGGGACCTAAGTAATAATGTACATACTATTCCCTATCATTACCCGTCTCGGGTCTGGTATCCTAATAGGATCGCTAACCCTAGACCTAGGAGGAATATGTGATGTAACTTCCACCACTGGGATGGAAGGTGCAATGTGACTAGTGCTCCCAAATCTCTCTGCATGGTAAGGAATGAGAGTGCCCCCAGGCATAGTGTTAGGATTGAACTCAGATTCGACATGAAATGCCAAATCATGTGTGGGAAAACGAGACATAGCATAACTACCATAGCTAGTGCTTGTGGGTTCAAAATGAGTCTTGGCATCCTCCGACATTCCATACTGGTAATGCATCAATGGGGAATCAACCCTAGAGTGAGTAGGTCTATCATGAAAGGTTCCTATCTCAGAAATCACAGGCCCTAACTCAGCCAAGTCGGGCGAAGGATCGTAGGTAGGAATAAACTCCCCATTGTCAACACGAATGGGAGAAGGTGGTTCAAGAATATCCTCTATATGGTCTCCCATGGTGTGTGAATCAATGTGTGAGATAGTCCTCCTGGACTGTCTAGGTCTCTCTCCCAAAGGAGGAGGAGAAGTAGAAGGCGGAAGTCCTGCTAAACGACGAGAACGGCGGGGAGTCGCACCCGAATCCACAATGACTCAAAAAATAAAAAAGACTCTCTATTTACACAAACCCTAGGCAAACTATCGTGCACAGAGCAACCAATAATAAAATCTAAAGCCAAATGTAAGAAAAAAAGGGCTGGATAAATGAGCTCCCGAATGCAACAATTATGTCTCACCTAGGAGAGGCTTGAGACTCCCATACACAACAAGCGGAGGTACGTAACCAATTATTGTGGCCCTCAGCTTCAATGTGTAAAGTGACTGTGCTGTTCGACCCCAACCTGGCCAGGACACCTGCAGAATAACCCCTGCAAAGTACCCCCTCGATATCCTAGGTAAGGCCACTAAGGTCACCTCAATATAATCAATGCTCAGGCGGACAGTCGCAGGCGGGATTGACCGTATGGGCAAGGTATCAAAGCCTGAAACTCTCGAAAGAGCCCCCAGATACGAATACAATCCTGGAAATATATTCGGTGCTACTCAATTATGACTAGGGGTCATCCCAATCAATAACTGCTCACACTGCCTCGTGCTTAACTCCCTTTTGAGAGGAGGATCCTGAGAAACACTGGTTATACCAAGGATTTCACACACTCACCTGGACAGACACATACATGTTGTTGTTTAGTGGTATTGGAGAATTTACTCACAATGAACTATTCCAAGACCCTAAAACCTAAGCTTGTTGGTGCACCCTAAAAAAGAAAAGAGTGTAATTCATTTTAATTTAGCGTTGATTTTAGTTGGCTTTATTACTCAAAATAGGGATATGACCGTGCAACTAATGGTGCTATGGCACAACATGAAGTAAAATGCACACCTAATAATCAATGCAAATGCATTGTGTCCATGAAAATAGGGTATGCTACTACGCGAAATGCACAATTTTTCTTCAAATGATGAATGCAAGTTTTCCTATATGAAGTCCTAACTAGTACTCCAAAGCAAATCTAGTGCAAGTACAATGCAAAATGAAAAATGCAATGCATGATGATAAGGAAATGTTTTTGGATTTTTTGAAATAAAATGAGATACAAAAAGCAAAAGAATGATTCTATGACCCCTAGACTTTGCAAGCATACTCAAACAACACTCAAGCAAAGCACTAAGGTAAAAGAACTCTAATGCACTAATCCCAAACAAAAAATTGAAAATGCCATGACAAGAACCTTCTTAAAAGAAAACATTTAGCCTAAAAAAAAACGTTTCTGGTCAGAAACAGAGGTATAAACAGACTCAGGAAGTGCCAAAGGAGACTCAAAAAACATCAAACTTCACCCAGCAACCATTTAACTTCCACTAAAAGGCAAAACTAAGGGAATATGCGACTGTTCGCAGTAAACCTGTGTGTATACGCGAAAATCGTAGAGAAACCCGCGTGTATATGCGACTGTGAGTTAAAAACTCGCGTACAGGAAGAAAGGTGCATACAATCAAGGCAAACAGACAAGCTGAGACAAACTTCACACCAATCAGACACTACCAGGCATACATGCCCTCAGACCCGAAATAGAAACAAGAGAGAAAGAGCAATTCAAATTCATTGAATTTCGATAAAACAACCCCGAAAGGACAACTACTAGGAACTCCCTAGCGGAGTCGACAATTCTGTTACGGAGAGAAATTCCTATGGCTTGGAGTACTACAACAGACAGCTTGACTCTAGAAATCAATCCTTTCCAATATGCAATATAAAGTAAATGTCTAACACTAAAGGGTCAGACCTCGTACCTTATTCCGGACGGTTGAAGTAGATCCCCGTTGAGCTTTCCAACTTTAGCTTGAATTGATAGATTACTTCCTCAACAACAAGTAAACAATACAAGCATTCTATATATCATGGTGTTAGATCTATTCTAGCATATATAATCAACAATGTATAAGCATTTGAAATAATCCCATGGATAATATATTCATTCAAACACACATTATTGGACAGGAAAAGATATTTCTATTAATATAAATCAGAGATTACAAGATACAACCTCTGACGACACGTCTGCGAACCGGAGAAACTGAATCCCCCACTTGGGCCTCCACCACTTCAATCCTCAATCTCTCGATAGCAAGCTCACAAGCAAAAGGCAAGCTTGGGAAGAACACACTAGTGCTCCAAGAGACAAAGGGATGCAGACTCAAGCATAAGTTCCGGCAACAATGGACTATAGTTTCTTTGCTCTCAATTCTCTCATATTCCTTCAATGTACCATAGAGTTCCTTATATATCTTTTCAAAGGGGTAATGAAAGGTCGAATCTGAGTGATCTCAAGGCATAGGGAAGGCCAGGAGTCAAGTGAGTCAGATCCATGTCAAGGAAAACTCCAAAAGGATTTGGATTTTGTACACATCCCGATGTACGTGTTTTTAGTGGTCAAACCCACGTATATACGCCCTTATAGTTTTAAAAGTCACGTGTATCATTTTTCACATTTTTTTATGGATGGTCAAGGAAACATCAAAGGACAAAAAATGGTCCATGGGGTCTAAGGAGTCTGCAGCGGGACAGGGGAAGGCCATACAAAGTGTGATTCACCTGAAGTGGTAAAATCAGCTATAACAAAGATGAGCATTTCATGAGTTATAATAAGATTTTAGAAATTAAGTTTCCATGGACAGTAGGTCCTTTGGTTATAAGGAGAAAATAAGATCTTCCAATGATTGAAACCATGCTCATAGAAATGATATTTTCAGTGGAAGCTGCTATTAATTATGACCCTCACCATATTATCTCAAATAGGAGACAAGAAAATAAAAATAAACAATTTGAGCATTCTAAGGTGGTAGAACTGTCATAAGAAAAAAATTAGATGGATTACCCCAAGGATATTAATAATGGTGATAATATGTAAGAAGATTCACTTTCATCTGCACTGGGGAGCTCTTCTCCTCAACAGGACCTTTCTAGTATTGTTGCTGCAGCTACTCATGTCACTTCATTGACTTGTTTTTCTGAAGAAGTTAATAAGAAAGATTTATTAGAAGCCATGGATATAGATGAGGAAGATATCGCTAGAACACCCAAGAGAAAAATATTGAAAAATTAGGACAACTTGTACCAGTCACAAAGGCTAAAGGAAGAAAGAAACTTGTGAAGGTCAAAGGCCTAGCCTTTGAAATCCAGGAGTACACATTTGATAACATTCCTGAAGGAACTGCAGATAAATACAAGTCCAAGTATGAATTGATGGACATATATAATGGTGTCGGGGAAAAAGATTCCAAGGAAACATTGAAATTATATGATGAAGTGAGAAAATTGTCTAGTCAAGATGTATCCCTCGTGACTGTTAGGGATCAAGTTAAAAACACATGAAATTTGGAAGTGACTACAGGAAATAAAGTGGATGAAATGAGGATGGATTTGAAGAATATTCCTACAACTGATATGATACATTTACATAGAGAAACAAGTGATAGCATTTATACCGTTTTGTTAAAAGCAACATTGCAGGTGTCAAAGTTACAATCAAGTAAGAAAAGAGTTGAATATTTACTCAGAAAGGAGAAGGTGGAGAATAAATCCCACCATACACAGATTAATAAGCTTCAAGTGGAATTATTCATGGTTGATAGTCAAGATGATAAGGGATCTGCCACATAGAAGTTGTTAAAAGAAAAAGAAAATGCAATTCAATTGTTAAAAAAGAAGCTGAATATCCCATCTACTCGACTTATACAAACTTTTGAGTTGGCATAAATTGAAAATAAAAAGAAGCTTTGAATACTGAATTGATTGATTGTAAACCAAGTTTTCTAAAGTTGGAGGAAAAAAAAAATCGGAGAAAGATGCAGGACTTTGGGATGAGAAAGAAAAGGATTTTGAAACAAAACAAGCAGTATTGGAAAATGAACTAAAAGAAAATAGTAAGGAGCAGCAAGCGCAAGTTATTTCACCTTATGTACAATCTGGTGCATATTCTTTGTTTTGAGCTATGTATCAGGTGAGTCTGAAAAATTTATAAATCACTGGTTTGAAGAACCAAAATTTTTTAGAAGACATAGATGGAAAAAGAGAAAAGGAAAGAAAGACATTGGAAGACAAACGTAAGGAGCTGGTAGAAAAGAATAATAAATTGGCAAAACAAGTTACAGGAGAGTCATCCTTATAGGGAGCTAAGCATCTCATATGAGATGTACTGATAGCAGAAGCAACCAATCTCAAACCTTATTTGTATTTTATTCTAGACAAGGAAATTGTTACACAAGTAGCTAGACAGAATGTCATGATGGTAAAGCAGGTCTTAAATAAAAAAACCCATAGACACAACTCATAATGCAATCATTTTTTTGAACAGTTTCACATAAGATGAAATAACAAAAGAAAATATTCAAGATAGAATCTTAGTTATCACATTTGTAAGAAAAGTGGTGAATGAATATCATCATTTGGAAACAATTCAAGGAAAAATTGATATTATGCATCATCAAATTAAGGAATTAATTGAACTGTTTAATCCTTTATTCAAAAGAGGAATTCCTTTCTTTTGGGAAGAGAAAGGAGGAATGTGGTCTCAGAAAGAGTATAATGATAGATTAATTAGTTACAGATTAGATCACAGGAAGTTTGATGATATGCAACATCAGTCTTTGTTTGGAAAAATAGTGATTGACAAATTGGCCAGAGATTTTGAGAGGCTGTTAGACTTCAAAGATACATGTACCAAATTTCCATATTTTTCTTATGCAGAAAACGTGGAGCTTAGGGTATTGGAAAAGGAGATGATCAATTTGGATCTTCCAGCTGCTAATCAATGGAAGATAATTGAAAATTACAGGAAAAGTAAATACAAGTTGCACCAATGAGGACATGAATATCACGAAGATTTTAAAACTGAAGATTGGTTTTTAGTTATTTAGTTTGTATTTAGAAGTAGTTATTAGTCAAGAAGTGTCGATGACACATGTAAAAGCAGTTCAAACTACTTTTAGCAGTTAGTAATTTTGTTGAGCTCATGGAGCAATGTATAAATACTTCTACATTTTATGAGAAAAGGGTTGAAAATCGTGAGACTTTTGCATTATGTAATTTTGAAATTTGTCTTTAATAAAAGTTGCAAAGTCGAATGATGGCCTTTGAATGCAAAGATTCATGTATATTTCTTAGTTACAGTCTATGATTTCTCTTCTTTATGTGCATGTCCTTCTTGTTAATCTTTCCATTATGTTTTCTTTCATATCTGAGATAAGCATGTGATAGTTTTCATAATTCATACTTGGTTATGCTCTGGCTATCGTTTTAGATATTCACAAATAGTTTCTACCAAAGTTAATACACAATTCATATAGTTGGTGCTCCGTGTTAATGGACTGTCATAATTTCTTCCTTATCACCAGACCAAAAACATATTGACCGTAACCGAAGCATTATCTTGCTTTTTTAGACATTTCCCATGCAAACTGCTCTATGTTTCTTAATAATTGTGACTCCATAGCCCAATGTACCCTTACCCTGTTTCAAACACAATAATATCTAAATTTCATTTCATGTCTATATTTGGCCTTATTATATATCTGTGAGAGATCTCTCTCTAGAGACAGAGAAGCCAACTCCCTTTCTTAAAGTGGTTCTGTTGTTACCTCGGGGTTCACCTTCCACAATCTTGGGTGCGATTTTGAGTGCTAACAAATTGGCGCCGTTGTCAGGGATGTGAAATTGCAAACCATTCCTGGAAGAAAACACAAAGATTCTAAGAAGAAAGGGTTTCTGGGGGAAAACATATACTCCTGCAGTTGAATAAGGTTGTATATTTTCCTTGGTGACTCCAAATTGGTTTTGATTGAATTATAGAAGGAATCCTTGATTCCAGGTGAACAAATACACGAGATAATCCTCACACTGAAATATTACAAGGTGTGGATAACCCCAATAAATTGCTTAGAAATAAAGAAAAATACCAACTAGATATTCCTCAATTTGGAAATTCATCTACTCAAGAATCTCATAGCATTCAAGATTATGTGTGGGAAACCAATTTTGAAAGGTCACTATTAAAGTATAAATCTGAATCTTACTTTAAGAACATAGAATTAAATCCTAGTAGTTTAGAGTCATATCTGCTTGAATCTCTTTGGAAGAACCTTCAAAACTCTAAGAAAACTGGTGCAAGAAACCTTACTTTTCATAACTTTCAGCCTTATATCCCACAAGCTGTTCAAAACCCTCTAGCCTTCCAAGAACCTCATGTATTTCCAAATCTACCTAGACCAATGGCGGCCAGATTTTCCCCTTTGGCTTTTCCTGCTACATTACATGACCTCCCTTTGAATTATGCCCAAAGAATTACCTTGTATGATGGTGAGTGTAATTTCACAACCAGACAATATGTGGACAATTTTGATGAATTCATTGATTTGGAAGAGGTTGATTATGAATATTTTAAGATGAGACTGTTTGCAAAAGGATTGTCTACGGAATCCAAGAAATGGTTTAGATATTTCCCTACTAGATCCATTCTTACATTCCAAGCATTCCAAACTGCATTCTTAGAAAGGTGGGATGATAAGAAGAGTCCATTACAAGTACCGTCTCGATATACAAATATCAAGAAAGGGGGTTTTGAATGTGTCCATGAATTTTCAAGCCGTTTCATGAGAGTATATAACTCCATCCCTGCTGATATTAAACCTCTAGTAGGCGCTGCAAAACTCCACTCTGCTGATGCTTTTGAAAGTGATTTTTCTTTATTATTGAGAGAGAGGAAATCAACTAGTCTTCCTGACATGTTTAAATATGCATTAGAAATAGAATCCAACATGATGGAATGTGGAAAGATGAGGCATAAAATAGAAATTGATAAAAGGAAAATTAGGAAAGAAATTTCACCTTCTACTTTTGTTGCTTCCTCTTCCAGTGATATAAAATTTGAGATGATATTGAAGGAAATGGAGAAAATGATGGATAAACTGACTATAGATAACATACCACTGAATAGGGAACAAAATGAGACTCAAATCAGGAATTCGAATTTCAGAAGACCCAATCCTCCTCAACCCCCACAAATTAGAAATATGGCTATAAGGAATCCTAGAAATCCAAATGACCAGCAAATACAACCACCTTTACCTGAAATCTATGTTGATGGTGATGGTGAGGCTGAACCTATTGAATATCAAATCCATCATTTCAGTGATTTGGATTCTAATATATACCTCACAGAAACAGAACATAACATGTATGCTCAAGAGGATGATAATAAGGATTTTGAGGTAGAATCAGAACAGTACCAAAGGGGGTACCTACATGCTATGGATGATGTCCAAAGAAAGATTAAATTGAGGAATAGAGATGTTACTGTCAATAAAAGAAATCTCAATCCAAATCAGCCTTCTTGTAGTCAACAGAACACCGATAAGAAAAAACAAAAACAAAAAGAACAAATTGTATATAAATATCTTGTAAATAAAGTAGAAAAGACAAAAGAAGTTAAACAACCAACACTGATAGATGTGGAAAAAACTGTTTCAACTTTCAACCTACAAACATATCTCTCAAAGGTAAAAATCTCCATCCCTTTTAATGAGTTTCTAAGAAACAGAGAATACAAAGACAAGATAACATGTATGGTTAGGAATCAGGGAGAATTTCAACTTGATATCTTAGAAGTGAATGATGATGCTTCTACTATTGTCTTTGGGTCTAAATTGGAAATGGAGATGAGGATGAAGTTCCCCCTTTTCACCTCAGTCTAAATGTACATGACATGGTTGTGCACAATGCCATGTTAGATTATGGCGCCTCCCATAATATGATGCCAAAGGGAGTGGTAGAAATTTTGGGATTAGAAGTTACTAGACGATATATAGATTTGTACTCTTTTGATTCCAGGAAGGTAAAATGTTTGGACTGATTAAAGACATGGTAGTAACTTTGACATAAATTCCCTCTAAAACTGTGGTAATGGTTGTTGTCGTAGAAGAAATTCCTCCTAAATTTGGTGTGTTACTGTTAAGGTCTTGGACCTCTAAATTAAAAGGAAGTCTGCAAATGGACATGCCCTATGCTACCATTCCTATGGATGGACGGAATAAAAAGGTTATACAGTGAGAAAATATACCCATATGTAGTTAGTAGCCAATACAAACCGAATAATCATGTTATATATGCTGTTGATACTGACTTGGGATCTTCCATTTTATTTAATGATGTTTCTCCCTGTGATCTTGAAATTCCCGCACCTATTGAAGTTAAGGAGGATGAAGAGTTTGCAAAGAAACAAGAAGATTTAGAGTAGAAATAAAAAGAAGAAGGTATCTGGACCATGTATTTTGATGGATCAGTGGCTAAGGTTGGTGCTGGTGCATGTGTGTATATTATTTCTCCCATTAGGGATTTTAAAGGTTTGTCTTATAAGCTAACTTTTGAATGTGCTAACAATGTGGCAGAGTATGAATATTTATTGTTAGGGCTACATGTTTTGAAAGATATGGGATCCAAAAGGTACAAGTCATGGGAGACTCAGAGCTAGTAATAAATCAGGTAAATGACAGCTATCAAACCAGACATCCCATAATGCGGGCTTATAGTAATAAAGTGTGGGATATGCTTGGTAATTATTTTACCAAGCATAAAATCAGAGTAGTTCCCAGATATGAAAACACAGTGGCCGACTCTTTCGCTGTTGCTGCTGGTAAATTCAAAACTCCCACTGCTGGCCAAAGGAAGTATAAGGTTGACATTGTAAACAGACCCTCCATACCAGATAATTCTGGAGAAACCGAATCCGGTTGTCGGTTAGTCGAAACCGACTATCATTTTAATAATGAATATGAATAATAATAATATATTGGATGATGCTAATAATTACAAGGGAAGCTCACCTTTATAGGCTTTGAGCGTGTAAAATGAAGGGTTACATCCTTTCATATGATAAGTAACTAATATAAATAATATTTTATTTTATATTTGTTACATTGGAGCAACCGAATCCGGTTGTCCGTTAGTCGAATCTGACTATCATTTTAATAATGACTATTAATTATTATATATATTGGATGATGCTGATACTTACAAGGGAAGCTCGCCTTTATAGGCTTTGAGCATGTAAAATGAAGGTTTACACCCTTTCATATGATAATTAACTAATCTAAATAATATTTTATTTGTTACATTGCTACTCCCTTTAAGGAAGCTTTGTCCTCAAAGCTTAAGTATTTTCCTAGTGTCGTTCTTCATTCTGACTCGATGTCGGTATTAGAATAGGACGAGGTCTCTTGTGCAGAGACTTGCACTTCCTTTCCATTGATGATTTTGCATTGTATTGTCTCATTGTTCCTACATTTATGGCCTGGGGTCCAGTCATCACCGCATCGATGACATATGTTTTACTTCTTTTTCTTTTTATTATCAGAGTAACCGTTAGATGGATTTGAGCTATATTCCATTTCATAGGCATATGATTGAGGTTTGTGGCATTGATGGTCGGGAGACCAAGTATCTACACAGTACCTACATTGTGTCTCTTTTTCTTGTCGATAATGGCTATCACCTTTTGTTTTTATTCCTTCCAATTTGCGTTTTGCGGCTCTTGCTTTATGTCTTGCTACTTCTACGTTAGGTATGTCATGTAACTTTAACTCTTTTTGGAGGTATGGTTTAAGACCCCCTAAACAGGTTTCGATTCTTTGCTTGTCAAACAACCCAACTACTCGTGTTTATAAGGATTCCCATTAATGAGTGAATTCCTCAATGTTTCCGACTTGTTGTAGTCTGGTAAGTTTACTGAAAAATTCATCTTATTTGATTCCTTAAAAACTATTAAAAAAATCATTTTTGAACAAGTTCCAGGTGTAGGTAAAATTATCTCTCTTCCACCATAAGTACCAATTATAGGCATACCCTTCCATATGCATTGACGCATATTTCACCTTCTCCTCGTCATATTGAATGTTGTAAATGTTGAAGTATTATTCTACTTTGTTTATCCAAGAAATGCATTGGTCTTCACTCCCATTGTATTTCGACAACTCTATTTTTGCCTTAGGTGGTTGCACTTTGTAAGGGCGACGTTGATTTCCTTTTGCCTTATGGTTTGATCGTGGCTCGGAACTACTGGATGATGAAAGTGACATATTTGAATTGCTTTGTTGTTTGTAGTGATTTTTAGTTTTCTTACTCTCTACTATTTTTCTGATAGCGTCTATTTTGTTGTTTAATCGTGCCTCCATCTCTGGCAGTGCTTGTGTTTCTATCTCTTGCTTAAGTGTCACATTGTTAATCTTTATTTCTTTTCACAATTATTCTTGATTCGTTGCGAGTGTTTCCTGGGTGGCAACATGAAATGAGGCATCTAACATGTCTCGACTGCTGACTTGGTCCGGACTAGGTATGAGCCTTTGTAACATCTCCATTAATGTATTATGGTTCTGCGTCATGGTGCTCATGTTCTGTGTTAAGGTGTTTATGTTTTGAGTCATGGTACTGATTTTTTCATCCAAATATTTTTGTTTTTCATTCAAGATGTCAAATTTTTCATCCAGCCTTCTTTCTAGTACCAGAACAAGCTCATCTTTGAGTAATGTATTGTTATTTTTCATCTTTTCCTTCAAGGCTTTTAGGTCAGCGACAAGGGACCTGGTGTCCTTCTCCACTTTTTCGATTTTATCTTTCAGTTCTGCCATGGTCTTGGACCTTATATGTGGAGGTGTGTATTTCAACGCTATTTTTGGCCTTTTGAGGTGAAAATTTGAATAATAATATATTAATTAATTTTTTTTTTCGTAAACTATATAATATTTGTATATAGTTTTTTTTGACAATTATAATAATAATAATAATATATATATTTTAAATATACTATTATAAATATATTACAATGTGATATTATATTATATTATATATTATATAATATAATGTATTGTTTGTTTTGTTATTTTGCAGGTTAGCGTGGAGATGGAGGGAGCGACGACGTGTGAGGGGACGAAGTTGTGAGGAGGTGGTGAGGGCAGGGAGAGTTGTGCGGGTATGGAAGGTTGGTGGATTGGAGGTGTAGGGAGGATTTGAGTGGGTTGGCGAGCGGGAGGGGGAGTCGAGTTGAAGAGGAGGTGGCATGAGGATTGTGTGCAGGTTGTGGGAGGCAGTTATGCGCAAGCAGGAGGAGCATCGAGGGATAAGCACGAGTAGTGAAAGAGCTGGGGGAAGAGGGGATCAAGGAGAATGTGGGAGGAGGAATGGATGTTTGTGTGGGAGAGAGGTGGAGCAAAGGAGTGTGGGAGGGTTGGAGAGGAGTGTGAATGGGGAGGGTGAAGCGTGGAATGTGCACAGGGGCTGCATGGACGCGCGCGAGGGTGTGGGGAAGCATGGAGGATGTAGCAGGTGGATGGAGAGACAGAGGTATGGGGAATAAGGATGGAGGAAGAGCGTGGTAGTGGTAGCATGCGTGGAAAAATGGGGAGGCACGATGGAACGATTGTATGAACCTGGAACCTGGAGAGGATGAGTGATCTAGGAAGAGTTGAAACCAAGCTCTAATAGTAGGAGGAGTCAAATCCGAGCCTCACCCGAGGAGTTGACAAGCCGAGTCCAAGCTCAGAGTGCAGGAGAAAATCCGCTCTGATACCAAATGGAGCAACCGAATCTAGTTGTCCGTTAGTTGAATTTGACTATCATTTTAATAATGAATATGAATAATAATAATATATTGGATGATGCTAATAATTACAAGGGAAGCTCGCCTTTATAGGCTTTGAGCGTGTAAAATGAAGGGTTACACCCTTTCATATGATAATTAACTAATCTAAATAATATTTTATTTTATATTTGTTACAAATTCCAAATACTGGCAGGTATTTGAATATGATATGCAGATTAAGAGATTTTTGTAGTTGTCTGGTGAGTTTGTAAATACTCTGGTAGATAATGAAAATGACAATCTTGAGAACTTTCAAGATGCCAAAGATAGTGAAGAAAGAATTGCTGAAAACATAAAGTACAAAAACTCCCTTGGGGGGAAGGATATAGTTCAGTTGAAGGGTAATCATATCCCCAGAGGCTTTATCCCTCTAGAGAAGTTGTTTGACCAAAACGATGTCGCTAAGAATCCAAAGATGAAGTTTGCTGATGATGCTGTCGAAGATAAAAATATAAGGACCAAAGAGAACCCAAAGATCATAAAACTGCCAAAGAGCTTGTTTGTCAAAGAAAAACAAGATTATATCAATTTGATGAAAAGGTACACTGGCGTATTTTACTGGAGCTATGAAGATCTTAAAGAGTATGATACCTCCATCATACAACATACTATCCCTATAAAACCTGGTGAGAAACCTTTTAGACAGAAATTGAGAAGAGTTAATCCAATGTTGTTTCCTGTCATTGAGAAAGAGATCAGAAAATTGTTAATGCCATGATCATTTTAACTCTGAGATTTTCCAAGTGGGGTGCAAATATGGTACCTGTTAGAAAGAAGAATGGCGCAATCCGGTTTTGTATAGATTTCAGAAATCTTAACAAAGTCTCTTTGAAAGATAATTGTCCTTTGCCCAATATGGAACACATTTTGCAGAAAGTGGTGGGGTTTGAAAGGATTTCCACCATGGATGGTCTTTCAGGATACAATCAGATAAAGGTGTTACCTAAGGATCAAGAGAATACTTCCTTAACTACACCATGGGTTACTTTTATGTATGCCAAGATTCCTTTTGGTCTAATGAATGCAGGGGCCACTTTCCAGCGTGCCATGGACATTGCCTTTGCAGAGGAAAAATCTAAATTTGTAGTTCTCTATATGGATGATATCACTATGTACTCTAGATCTGACAGGGAACATATCAGGCATTTGGATAAATTTTTCCTGAAATGTAAGAAATATGGAATATCATTAAACTCCAAGAAATCAAACTTTGCGTTGGAGGAAGGAAAATTGTCAAGACACATCATTTCAAAAGATGGTATAAATATTGATCCAGAGAGGATCAAGGAAATCCCGAAAGTTGAAGAACCAAGGAGAAAAAAGGAAGTGCAACCCTTCATTGGACAGGTAAATTTTCTAAGAAGGTTCATCCCTAGTTTTCCTGAGATACTAATGAATATCACTAACATGCTGAAAAAAGACCATGAGATTAAATGGATAGTGGATGAAAGGAAAAATTTCAGAGATATAAAACAGGTTATCATAGAAGCACTTGTTTTCGTAAGTCCAAATTTTAGCAAATATTTTTTAATATTTTCTTATGCTTCTGATCACACTATTACTGGAGTGTTGTTACAGAAAAATGATCAAAATGTTGAGCAACCTATAGCCTGTTTTATCAAAGTGTTAAGAAATAGGGAGTTGAAATATGACATAATGGATAAATAAGCATATGTTATAGTCAAATATCTGAAATATTTCAAATTCTATGTTCTTCATTCACACATCATTGCTTATGTTCCTAGCAGTGTGGTGAAGGGAATCCTCACACATCCTGATCCAGATGGAAAAATAGCAAAATGGAGTGTTGTGTTACTAGAGTATGACATTGAGATCAATCCCATCAAACTGATTAAGGGTCAAGGACTGGAAAAGATGATGACAAATTCCAAATCTGAATCCTTGCAACTAAATTTCTTGACCAACCATTTGAACCAGCTTGACACATAGGTGCAGGTAATGCCTGATTTCTCCATATCTCCATGGTATTCTGACATTGTGTATGTGTTGCAAAATTTACAGGCTCCTGTAGGGTTAAGCAAAACAAGGGAAAGGTCAATGAAGCTAAAATATGCCAAGTTTTGTCTTATGAATGAATATCTATATTGGAAATATCTTGGTGGTGTTTTATTAAATTGTCTTTTGGAGAAGGAAGCCCAATACACTATAGAGGAGTTTCATAAGGGAGATTGTGGGGGGAACCATTCTTGGAAAGTAACAACAAACAAAATTTTGTGAGTTGGTTTCTACTGGCCCTCATTATTTTCTGATGTTAACAAAGAGATCACTAAGTGCCACCAATGCCATATTTTTTATGGTAAGAGGAAACTTGTTCCACTTCCTCTTAACCCAATATCTGTAGAAGCACCTTTTCAACAGTGGGGACTAGACTTCATTTGGGAAATAAATCCAAACTCTTCAGGACAACATAGATGGATTTTGATGGCCATAGACTATTTTAAAAAGTGGATTAAAGCAATACCTACCAGGAGGGCTACTGATGCAGTCATTAAGGGTTTTCTGGAAGAAATTTTTTTGGCTCTGTTTGGGTGCCCCAGGAGGATTGTGACAGAAAATGCATCAACTTTCAAGTATAAGAAGATGATTAATTTTTTCATAAGTATCATATCAGCTTCAAACATTCTACTACCTATTATCCATAGGGGAATGGGCTAACCGAATCTTCAAATAAAATCCTCGTAAAGATTATTAAGAAGCTGTTGGAAGATAACAAGAGAGACTAGCATACAAATATGAAATATGCTTTGTGGACTGACAGAATCATCACAAAAAGGGAATTGGAATGCCACCATTCTAGTTAGTATATGGAGATGAAGTGGTTTTTCTAGCATCCTCGGGAGTGCCAGTCATGAGGCTATTGTAGGAACAACGGAATGAACCAAATCATATGCAGCAAAAGAATCAATCAAATCATAGAATTGAATGAGTTAAGAGACAAATCCTATGGTAAATTACAGATACATCAAGAAAAACTGAAGAATACTTTTGATAGGAAGGTCAAAGAGGATAAATTATTTGTCAAGTATTTGGTTATGAAGTGGGATTCCCCTAGGGAAGATAAGCATGGAAAATTTGATCACATGTGGGATGGTCCTTACATCAATGCAACATACAGGGGAGAGAATGCTTTCATTCTGCAATATCAGGATGGATCTCAGCTGAAAGGAGGTCCAGTAAATGGAATATTTCTCAAGCATTATTTGACCTGAAGGGAAGAGGTAAACTTCTGTATCATAGTTGTATATATTTATTTATTTTCAAACATTACAAGTGGTGAGCCAAAGGATTTGAAGTCCTAAGTCAAGGCCCTAAGATCTAGAGGGGTAACCATGTTCCCTTTTCCTTGTTTTGGTTTATAGAAACAACAAAAATAAGAAGTTTTGAAGTCTAAAATATGGGGAGCCACCCAATGGATTTTGCACCTGGTATACAGGGTTATTTGCTAACTCACAAGGAGGATAACATCCCTAGTTTGAGCCACTTGTTAGCACTGCTTTTGTGCTAAGTAGTTAGAGAGGTATAAAAAATTGTAAGGAGAAATAAGGTCTATCAATTTTCACATCATATGACCATGGAGGGTGTTCATAAGTTTTTTGTATATTTTTCAGTTTTAAGTTATTTATAAGCAAAGTTCCTAAAATAATTGAAGGATTCTAGATTTTTCAGTTTTAAAAGAGTATGTGGATAAGAAAACTCATTCTAAGTTGTATATTGACAGGAAGTGAAGAGATTAAATGAACAGGTTTAAGAAAGTTGTGAATCAGTGGGAACAGGTTAATTGGTAGACCTAATTGTCCATTGGATGAAGAAGGACAGGTAGATATACACTCATGAATAATTTTGTTGATTAGACATGCATGGAGAAATGAAATTCTTAAATCAGTGAAATGGCATAAAAAGGTTTGTGTTTCAATGGTTGAGATCAATGACCAGATCCGATCAACGGTGGAAATCTATTCCAGCATTCTAAATTGCATGATGTAAATCACTTTTTGAATTTGCGGAATTGGTTAAAACACCTGCAGGTTTCAATGACTGAGATTGATGGTGACCTAGATCAATGGCTGAGGTGAATTCCACTGATCTAAGATACTAGAGAAAAGTCACTTTCTGAATTTGTGGAATGGTGTAAATGGAGTGCATGTTTCAACAGTGGAGATCAAGCTGGGGATAAATATATGGCGGAGAATGATTCCGCTGATTGAACATGCGCAGAGAAAATCAATTTTAATATTTGCGAAATTTGGTAGGCCCTTCAAACTTGAATGACAAATATTAAATGTGGCTTTTGATCCAGGGCTGAGATCAATTTCGCAAATTAGAGTTGCACGGAGAAAGGTCGGAGTTGATATTTGTGAAATTGAGTATAGGACAAGCATGTGGATTCAAACTATTTGTTTTGTTTTAAGCATTGGACAATGAAAATTCAAATTGTGCGGAAGGCACCACCATGGAAAAACTTTGGAAACATCTGTCAGTTGACCAGGTAGGTTCATTTCTCTATTGAAGTAGTATTTCATGGATGAAATGGAATATTTGGAGGTTCAGAATCTTCAGTATCAGAATGTTGAAAAATTTCTTGAAGATAAATATTCTGAAATTTTTGACATTATAATGCTAAATGATAATGTAGAAACCTCCAAAAACAAGTTGAAAATTCTCAAAGATCAGGGAATTGATACTCATGGAGTATTCAGTTCATATTTATTTTATTTTTCTGTTGAACAACCCCAAAATTGTCCATAGTTCATTGAGTGGTACGCTAGTAATTATTCTCCTTCCGAGGGGGTAATAATAGATCCATCTAGGTCTAAAATTTTGTGTCCAGTAAATTCCCCTGTCATCCGAAATACTCAGTTAATTCTTGCTGATTTTATCCAAATTTCAAAAGAGTACAAAGAAGAAAACCTAGTTCAATTTTTTCGAGAGTCTTCATTTGAACAAAAATAAGCTTTCTTAAAAGCCTGCTCAAAACCCAATAGTCAGTTGTTAAATATTCCTTTTCCCATTGATTACAACTTGTTTAATGAAGAAACCCAGTCTCTGTTAACCTTGGCAAGTCAATTTTTAGGGTGGATACCAAAAAATACATCACATAACCCTTATTAAGTCTAGTGTTCACCATTAGTACTGGTCATGTAGAGTCTGAGAAATTGAGTCAGTCCATGCAGTCATCATGCCTTAAATTTGATGAGTTTTTAGTTGAGAACATCCATTCTCAGCTAATAAACTTCCACAGGACACGATATTTCAGATTTCAATATTTTATGCTAACAATGTTTTTAACATTAAATGAAGATCATTTACAGCTCCTAGAGATGGTAATAACATATGAAATGAGAAGATATTAATGTAAGTTTATGATTTTTCTCATGGTACTAGTGTATAATGTTTTCTTTCAAGAAATATTACCTAGAGTATTACCAAAGATGAAAGAAAGATTACAGTTTTCATCTGAAAGAAGAATAGGGGATTGGTTCCTATCTAAACATGGCATAACGATTAGGGTATATGGGTTTGTTCATCAACCCTATATCCTACCAGCATTTTCGATAGTAAGAGTGTTCACATTGGAACTAATGAGACAAAGGTTGATAGTTGAAGATGAGCATTTCCTGAGCTATAAGAAGACTTCAGAAATTAAGTTTCCATGGACAATAGGTCCTTTGGTTATCAAGAGAAAATCAGCTCTTCCAATGATTGAAAGCATGCCCAGAGAAATGGTATTTTCAGTGGAAGCTGCTATTATTTATGACCCTCCCCATATTATCTCAAATATGAGACAATCAAATAAAAATAAACCATTTGAGAATTATGACGTGGTAGGATTGTCTGAAGCAAAAAATTGGATGGATTACCCCAAGGATATTAATAATGGTGAGAACATGCAAGAATATTCACTTTCATCTGCACCAGGTAGCTCTTCTCCTCAGCAGGATATTTCTAGTATTGTTGCTGTAGCTACTCATGTCACTCCATTGGCTAGTTTTTTCTGAAAAAGTGAATAAGAGATATTTCTCAGAAGCCATGGATATCGATGAGGAAGATACTTCTATAACACCCAAGAAACAAAATATTGAAAAATTTGGACACCTTGTACCCGTCACAAAGGATAAAGGAAGAAAGAAATGTGAAGGTTAAAGGCCCAACCTTTGAAATCCAGGAGTACACATTTGATACATTCCTGAAGGAACTACAGATAATTACAAGTCCAAGACTGAATTGATGGACAAATATAAAGGTGTTGGGGAAAAATCTTCTAAGGAAACATTGAAATTATACGATGAAGTGAGAAAATTGTCTAGTCAAGATGTATCCCTAGTGACTGTTAGGGATCAGACTAAAAACACATTAAATTTTGCAGTGACTACAGGAAATAAAGTGGATGAAATGAGCATGAGTTTGAAGAATATTCCTACTATTGATATGATACATTTACATAGAGAAACAAGTAATATCATTTATACTGATTTGTTAAAAGCAACATTGCAGGTGTCAAAGTTACAATCAAGTAAGAAAATATTTGAAGATTTACTCAGAAATAAGGTGGAGAATAAAGCCAATGAGATGTAGATTAAGAAGCTTCAAGTGGAATTATTGGTGGCTAACAGTCAAGCTGATAAGGGAGCTTCCACATAGAAGTTGTTAAAATAAAAAGAAAAATCAATTCAATTGTTAAAAAAGAAGCTGAAATATCCCATCTAATCAGCTTATACAAACTTCTGAGTTGACAAAATTTGAAAAATAAAAATAAGCTTTGAATATTGAATTGATTGATTGTAAAGCAAGGTTATTGAAGTTGGAGGAAAAAAATAATGGGAGAAATATGCAGGACTTTGGGATGAGAAAAAAAACAAGCAGAACTGGAAAATGAACTAAAAGAAAATAATAAGGAGTAGCAAGTGCAAGTTATTTCACCTTATGTACAATCTGGTGTAGATTCTTTGTCCCAAGCTATGTCTCAGGTGAGTCTAAAAAATTTAGAAAACATTGGTTTGAAGAACCAAAAAAAAAATTTCGAAGACATAACTGAGAAAAGAGAAAAGGAAAGAAAGACATTGGAAGACAAATGTAAGGAGATGGTAGAAAATAATAATAAACTGGAAAAACAAGTTATAGGAGAGTCATCCTTATAGGGAGCGAAGCATCTCACATGGATGTGCTGATAGCAGAAGAAACCAATCTTAAACCTTATTTGGATTTTATTCTATACAAGGAAATTGTTACACAAGCAGCTAGATAGAATGTCATGATGGTAAAGAAAGTCTTAAATAAAAAACCCATAGACACAGCTCATAATGCAATCGATTTTTTGAACAGTTTGACAGAAGATGAAATAAGGAAATAAAATATTCAAGATAGGATCTTAGTTATCACATTGGCAAGAAAAGTGGTGAATAAATATAATCATTTGGAAACAGTTCAAGAAAAAAATGAAGTTATGCATCATCAAATTAAGGAATTCATTGAATTGTTTAATCCTTTATTTAAAAGAGGACTTCCTTTCTTCTGGGAAGAGAAAGGAGGAATGTAGTCTCAGAAAGAGTATAATGATAGATTAATCAGTTGCAGATTAGATGATAGGAATTTTGATGATATGCAGCATCAGTCTTTGTCTGAAAAAATAGTGATTGACAAATTGGCTGGAGATTTTGAGATGTTGTTCGACTTCAAAGATACGTGTACCAAATTGCCAGAGTTTTGTTATATTGGAAACACGGAGCTCAAGGTATTAGAAAAGGACATGATCAATCTTGATCATACAACTGCTTATCAATGGAAGATAATTAAAAATTACAGGAAAAGTAAATACAAGTTGTGCTAATGAAGACATGAAGATCACATAGATTTTAAAACTAATGATTGGTTTTTAGTTATTTAGTTTGTATTTAGAAGCATTTATTATTCAAGAAGTGTCGATGACCCATGTAAAAGAAGTTGGAACTACTTTTAGCAGTTAGTTATTTTATTGAGCTCATGAAGCAATGCATAAATACTTCTACATTTTATGAGAAAAGGGTTGAAACCCGTGAGACTTTTGCGTTACGTAATTTTGAGATATGTCTTAATAAAAGTTGCAGAGCCGAATGTTGTCATTTGAATGCAAAGATTCATGTATATTTCTCAATTACAGTCTATGATTTCTCTTCTTTATGTGCATGTACTTCTTTTTGATCTTTCCATTATGTTTTCTTTCATATTTGAGATAAGTGTGTGATAGTTTTTAGAATTAATACTTGGTTATGCTCTGGCTATAGTTTCAGATATTCACAAATCATTTCTACCAAAGTTAATGAGAAATTCATCTAGTTGGTGCTCTGTTTTAATGGAATGTCATCATTTCATCCTTATCACCAGACCAAAAACATATTGAACGTAACCAAAGTATTATCTTTCTTTTGCATACATTTCCCATGCAAATTGCTCTGTGTTTCTTGATAACTGTGACTCCATAGCCCAATGTACCCTTACCATGTTTCAACCAAAACAATATCTAAATTTCATTTCATGTCTATATCTGGACTTGTTATATATCTGTGAGGGATACCTATCTAGAGGCGAAGAATACAACTCCCTTTCTTAAATTGGTTCTGTTGTTACCTCGGGGTTCACCTTCCACAACCTTGAGTGCGATTCTGAGTGCTAACACACACTAATGCAGAATAATCATTGAATTATTCTTAATATCTTCTCAATGAATAATTGAAACAACCTTCATAGGAAGATGTCAGATCACATGGTCCATCGAGGATTAAATTGGAGTGAAGGAGACTTCCCATTAAAGTTTGAAAAGGAAGAGCCAACTTTTTTGTTTGACACCAGTATGTAATATCTTGAATCTCATATTAAAATAATGGATAATATTTTCTATATTCAAGATAGAAACTTGTATTCTAGGTAAAAACATCAAAATTCTTGAAAAAAAATCAAAATTCTCCATGGATTTCATTAAAAGATCAAGGTTAGAGGATGCATTTAACAATAGTTTTTTACATTTGGCATAGATATGCAGAAATATAAAGCAATACTTTCATTTATAATTGAATTATTCATACGTAAAACCCTAACATTATTGATAAATATGGTTGGATTTAACCAAGTTAGAAACATGCCATAAAACCTAAAAACCTCATAAGATTAAAATTGGCCTCCAAGAATGACAATCATGCTTGGAAAAAAATTCTAAATTCTCCATGGATTTCAGAGAATACATTTAACAATATTTTCTTTCATTGGGCATAGATATGTATAAATATACATCAATACTTTCGTTTATAATGGAATGACATCAATAATAGTTTCAGAGCAGAAAATACTTACTTCGTGATACTCTTGCTGCAACAATATCTAACCAAAGCTTAGAAAACATATGTCAGTGTACAAAGCTATGGATTGTTTTGGGGGAGGAAATAATGGATGTGTCTAATGGTATTAAAACATAAATCTTATGATATATTATCAATGATTCTTCTTCCATTTACAGGCCTGGCACCTGAAGCAGGAGATATGTTCGCATAGAATCTTAATTAATCAATCGAAGGTGCATGAGAAGGATTTTTGAAGTTAGCAAACAAAAATTTGGAATTAGAACCAAGTATGTGTAGCATTGGTTCTTTCTTAGTGGCCAACTATATAACCAACAAAATGATTTTTTGTGGAAAATGTTGGAAATTGCAACAAGGGTTGTTTAAGAATTAATTCCAGGGACAAATACAACCAGGGAATAATAAATGGACGATCACAACGAAGACATATAGGAGAGTCACAGAGAGCGTCCAACATTATATCCATGACTCATCAATGAAAATTACTAAAGTTTTTCTTCAAAGAAACAAACAATCCTGAAAAGTGAATTTAACCAAAAAATATATTGACAGTCTTCCATTGTTATAACCATTTACTGGTCTTGCAAAGAAAGTTCAGCCATACTAAGGATTCTATGTGAGCATATTATAAAGGAAAACAAAATGAATTGCATCTACATAAAAGGTGGAGTCCCCGAAGTTAAAAATGACTGGATATTCACAGTTACTATAACATATTGCAGGAAACAATGGCATCATCATAATCATACAAACCCCATTAAACAGACGGGAATCCAGAAATGAGAATTTTGCATTCCCTATTAATATGGAGGGCCTTAATCTTGAGGACCACATTCCACCACACCTACAACTAATATCACGCTCAAAACTAAAAACATGAAATGGAAGAACACATGTCCAACTCAAATCATAGGAAGTAAAGACACCAATTAATTCTGCACCTCAGGTTTGCTACTTATTATGCTGATCTATTAAGCTTCCTCTGCTACTAAATAACGTATGAACTTAATTAACAAAATTCAACAAAGAAAAAACAACACCCAATTTTTCTTGCACGCTAAAATGCAGAGGATTCCAATAGACAATCCCCTCATACTCTCAAAATACTTTAGCATAACTTGGTTTCCATAATTAACATATATAGGAATTGGTCAATGTTTTCTAGTCATAATTATATCAAGAAAACTTAAATCCTAATAAAAATAAAAATAAAAACCCTAAATCCTCCTTAGATGCTACAGTCCAAAGGAAGAAGGTACAATCTTTTATTGTTAGTTTCTCTAAGAGCTTAAATATGTCTAATATTCTAGGATTGGAAAGCCAAAAACAATCCCAATTTTAATAATGGCTTTTGAATCCCAAACAAAGGAGGTTCTCTATAAAATTTTTAATCTAATCATTATGAAAATTGAAGGAAACAAATAAAAAGAAATTATAGGAATAAGTCCAGAATTTATATATCATAGAATGATGAATTACAAATACTAAAAGTCTCTTACCTTCTTGTAAACATATACACACCCAAGGTATTGAAGACCGGTTTCAAGGAACATATGTATGAGCAGATTTTTGCACACCCACAAATTAATCCATACGTTAAACATGGTGAAGAGACTAGAAAAAATATGGAATACAATTAACCATTTAACTCTGAAAGAAACATAATGAAAACATAATTCTAAGGTGATGGATTACCTACAAGGGATTCACTCCTCAGTGGCCAATTAAAATGATATATATCTCTCCAATTGAAAGGTATACAGACAAAAATCTGTTGATGTATTTTGTAACTTTGGAATGTATTCACTTGTATATTTCTTATTTTATTTCATTATACACCGATGGAGACATTTGTTCCTCTGATTGGGAGAGTCATTAATATAATAAAGTCATGTAAATTCATTGAGGTTAACCCTGTGTTGTAAGTTGGGGCAATAGTCCCCACAATTGAGTTATATTAGGGTTATTAGACTCTGCTAGTGAGGTCGGCCCTATAGAGTAATTTTCAAGTGGAAAACAAGTATAAATTGAGAATGAGACTCTCTATTTGAAACACAGACTCTCTCAACAATAGCTCATGAGTGAGAGAGGAGGAGCTTGCACAAGTGAGAGAGAGAACAACTATCGAAGATCATATTTGTATCTTTAGGTTTTACTTTTTCTATTGGTGCTCATTCTATCTCTGAGAAAGTTGTGGGGTTTTCTCCTTTATTGTTTTCCAGAGGAAAATTATTTGTGTCTCTTATCTCTTGTGATTATTTCTATACATTTTATTCTATCAGATAAGATCCTAGATAATATTGATTAAATGATAAAATTCTAACATGGTATTAGAGCTAACCTGAGAAGAAGGCAATGTGTAGCTGCGGGAACTAGGGATTCCTAGTTGAAGGTGTTCTCTCCACAGATCGTAAAGAAAGGAGGGATAGTATGACACACCTCACTAGGGTGCATCTATTGGTGGTATCAGTTTCTGAATAAGATAAGTTTCACTGTACAACCAAAATACAACTACAATGGCAGCAAATGGAAATTAGGGTTTCATGCTTGAAAACCCTAAAATACAAAAACTAGTAGTCTTGGTACATTCGCTATATATTAATATTGGAGAAGGTTCAGGAGCTGAAACGTTTACAAGTCGACAATAAATTCCTGATGAACCCTATGTAAAAGTTGCATCCTCATATTTGCTATATGCTAGGGGATATGATTCCTCCAAATTAAGGTTCCGTCCTCCTCCAGAATACAGTCATAAACAGGTTACCTAGGGAGATTTGCTATATCTCAGGCTAGGAAGTTCCAAACTAAATTTGGAAATATGTTTCAAATAGGGCATAGATGGTACTTTCCATGGTAAAATTTTCAGACCCTAAAGCTGAAACAGTGACACGTAGAAGTCCGTACAAGTTCGTTATTCTGAGCAGTATTGAAATAAGTCACCTTTGGAAAATGCGTATAATCCCCAGTTGGTGAAACCAATTCTGCTATAACTTGTGGTGTTAGAAATAGGACAAACAAGGATACCTCAGTGCGAAGTTTTAGACACAAAGGAGCAGTAATTTCGGAGATACCGCAGAAACAATATCAAGAATTTCTGCAGAAGAAATTGGAAAACTAGGGCTTCCTATTCTGGGAGCTTCCCTCCACTGTTTTTAGGAAAAATGTACACTGGAAAAATTGCCTTTAAGAGGCCCATATTTCTATCCAATCAGAATTTTTAAATTCTAATTTTTGAAAATTAGGGTTTCTCTGACAAACCCTATATTAACCAGCTCCAGAACCAGGACAAACACCTCAAATTGGTACGATCTAGATTTTTCCAATTTACATTTGAGGTTCTCATTTCAAAATGACTAATCACACTAGCTTGATGACAAGCTTGGTGAAGCTGAAAAATTCCATGTATGGAAGTATAGGAACTCCGCAATCCTTGAAGAAATTGACTTAGATTAATATTTCAATAAACAAGTTCTAAGAGCCAGAGGAAGATGAGGCTAAGGGTAGAGCCAAGAGAATCATTGTAGATTCTATTAAAGATGAGATCATCCCTCATGTGTCATCCTTAAAGATACCAAAAGGAAGTGATCGATTCTATGGCGAAGCAATCGAAGAAGATTAATATATTGTTATAACCACCTTGAATGGCCTCCGAGGATCATGGGATTCATTCATTCAAGGAACGTGTTCCAAAAGAAAGTGATTACCTTCAGCAGAGTCTGGGAAGAGTGCACACAAAAAGAAGCTCGACTCATAATAAGAGAAGAGAAGATAGGAGCAACTGAATGTCAAGCTCTCATGAAGATCCCTCAAGCAATGAGGAATATGAAGGAGTCAATTCTTGAAGAACCTCTTATCCATCTTAGCATTTGGATAAGAAATGATGATGTTATGAATGAAGAAGATGATGAAGCTGAAGGCTCAAGGAGTCTACCCACGAAACAAATAAAGATAAGTATTTGAATTGTCTTTTCCTATATATCTAGTTGTTTATATGACATTGTTTAGTTGTGAAATGTATTATGCATGATAGAATGTCCGCATTAATGAACAATATACTACTAATATGAATGTTATGGGTAAGTAGCCTATATTGCTATACAACACTCCATTGCTACTTATCTAGGATGAAACCTCTTTGCTTACATATTGGGATTAGTGCACAATCTCAATAATGTTATGGTAGAGATGGAAGGCATCTGAATTTTTTTTGTGTATACGAGATATGGATGAATGTTTTATTGGCTAAAATAGTTTTGTGATTGTATCTTTATGCATAAGAATTTTCAATTGTGAATATGCCTTATGAAATGTTTCTAACCATACAACTGGTGCATTTGACTTGTAGGAAATATCACGTACAATCACCTACAAGAAAAAAAGGATGAGACTTGTTCTGAAGAAGAAGTGATGACAGTTCAAGATTCGTAGCACGAGGATTGTCACAGAAAGAAGGCATAGACTACAAAGAGACATTTGCAGCCACTGGGAGTTGAGACACATGACAAGAAGACTCATCTGTGCAAATTAAAGAAGGCCTTGTATGAGCTCAGAAGGCACCCATGGGATAACACCTACATGAGGAGCTTGAAGATCACCTAGAGTGATGAAGATATTAACCTTTGCTACAAGGTTGAAGATGAAAGCCTATAGAGGATGACAAGCTCATAGATGGGTGTGCAAAGAATTTTTGAAAAGGCTCACGATAGGTGATCTTGGTATCTAGTGACCCTAGATGGATACATAGAATATTAGTAGTATAGGAAGCTACTTGTCACTCCAGTACATAATGTTTCAATACATAGAGTACGAAAGGAAGAGGGAGAATGATGCTCCGCTTCAAAGGGAGTGACTGCAGAAGATTTTGAGGTTCGACATGGTACGATAGGATGGACAGATTATTGATGGCTCTAGGATTTAATGAGAGTAAAGCATATTCCAACCTTTTCCTCAAGGTTGAAGACGAAAGACCAGTGAAGCTCCTGTTATATGTCGATGACCTATTCCTGACAAGAAAAGAGGAACTCATTACAGATACAAGAAGGAGACTTGTTGTCAAGTTGAAGAAGGAGGACTTGGGTATGATGCATTACTTTCTAGGCATGCAGGTGTGGTACAGTGCAGATGGAATCTCCCTTGGACAAGGGAAGTATGCAGTGGAGATCTATAAGAGGTTTGGGATGATGGAATGCAAGGCCATGGCATCAAACCTAAAGCTATTGAGTGATGCTTCATCAGAGACGGTTGATTCCATGATGTATCATCAGATGATTTACTCATTGATGTTCCTGACGAATACGAGACCAAACATATGCTTTGTTGTGAACAACCTGAGTGAGTTCTTGATGGATCTGAGACATCCTCACCTGGTTGCAAAGCATGCAGTGAGGTACCTGAAGGGTACAGTTGAGTATGATATGAATCAGAAGACTAACCTACATGGTTATGTTGATTTAGATTGGTAGTTCCATTGAGAAGAAGAGAACCTTGGGATGATTCTTCAATTTGAGATCTAGTATGGGATACTAGTTTGGCGGGATGGAGTCTTGCATGGCATTGAGTACTGCTGAGGCAAAATATGTTTCCACTTGCTCGGCTATTTGTGAGGTAGTATGTTTCTTTTGAAAACTACTATTTGATTTGATTGATCTGAATTTCATTTTTGTATGGTGCAGAGAGGAGTAGTGAAGCTCCAATATGTGATCCACATCAAGATCTCTCGAAAGAGGGAGTGACAAGTTCTAGCATAGCCGGTGAGGCAGGTTGTATGAGCATAAAATCTTAGCGAAGCTTGTAGGTTTCTCAAACATAATAAGTCATATGGGTTTTCCTTGAATGTAATCAGTACTGGCGAAGCTCGCAGGTTATCCTTGGACGTAATCAACCCTGATGTGATTCTATGCTAGAAATGGCCAGAGTGATGTTTGAGTACTTCAAAGAGAAGCTTGGTGTTCTTCAGATCAATATTCCTTCCAAGGGGAAGTGATGAGTCTGAGAGCCTTTCTGACATGGTGGAAGGATGGGCCTCTCATGGTCAGATGTAAGTGTAGATCCTTTCTAACATGGTGGTAGGATGGGCCTCCCATGTTCGGATGTAAGTGTAGATACTTTCTGACATGGTGGAAGGTTGGGCCTCCCATGGTCAGATTTAAGTGTAGATCCTTTCTGACATGGTGGAATGTTGGGCCTCCCATGGTCAGATGTAAGTGCAGATCCTTTTTGACATGGTGGCAGGCTAGGCATCCCATGGTCAAATGTAAGTGAAAATCCTTTCTGACATGGTGCCAGGTTGGGCCTCCCATGGTTAGATGTATGTGCAGAGCCTTTCTGACATGGTGGCAGTTTGGGATTCCCATGGTCAGATGTAAGTGTAGAGCCTTCTGACATGGTTGGGCCTCCCATGGTCAGATTTAAGTGCAGAGCCTTTCTGACATGGTGGCAGGTTGGGCCTCCCATGGTTAGATTTAAGTGTTGGGACTTTTTGACATGGTGTCAGGCTAGGCCTCCGATGGTTAGATGTAAGTGCTGGGCCTTTCTGACATGGTGGTAGGCTAGGCCTCTCATGGTCAGATATAAGTGGTGAGACCTACATCTAGCATGAAAAAGGGCTGGATTTGTAGAAATTCCTATGATGAGTAGAATTGAGAGATAGCACCATTTGATCGAGATAGAAGGAGTAGTGATGATGATTATCTAGCTTTAATGATGATCCAGCAATGAAGACTTGTGCTAATGAACTGTGTCAAGATAATACCTTCCTAGTTAAGAGGGAGTGTTGATGTATTTGTAACTTCAGAATGTATTTACTTGTATATTCCTTATTGTATTTCATTATACCTCGACAGAGATGTTTGTTCCTCCAATCGGGAGAGTCATTAATATAATAAATTCATTTAAAGTCATTGATGTTAACCCTCTATTGTAAGTCGAGGAAATAGTCCCCACAATTGAGTTGTATTAGGGTTATTAGACTCTGCTAGTGAGGTCGGCCCTGTAGAGTAATTGTCAAGTGGAAAAAAATTATAAATAGAGAGTGAGACTCTCTATTTGAAACACACACTCACTCAATAGTAGCGCATGAGTGAGAGAGGAGGAGCTCGCACAAGTGAGAGAGAGAACACTTGTCGGAGATCATATTTGTATCTTTGGGTTTTACTTTTGCTATTGGTGCTCATTCTATCTCTAAGGAAGTTGCGGGGTTTTCTCCTTTATGGTTTCCCTGAGGAAAATTCTTTGTGTCTCTTGTCTCTTGTGATTATTACTGTGCATGTTATTATCTTAGATAAGATCCTAGATATATTGATTAAATGATAAAATTCTAAAAAAATCCTCTCATACTAGGATGCTACTAATACAATATTCAAAAATCCAAATGGAAGAATTAACACCTTCTTAATAGATTGTATAACTCATCACTAATAAACTACTTTAGACGTCTCGAAAGTAGGTATCTCACATATGAAATGTTGCGTATGGTGTTGTTGAAATGTAGAGGATAATGTGAACTTGGTTTTTGTACTTACAGTAATTATTGTAATGGGAATTTCTTGAGAAAATTGCATGTCACCCCACTTGTTATTCAAAACAAAGACCAACATTAACCTTCACCATCCGTTTACAAGTGTATGTATAGTAGTCATTGATGAGAAAGCCTTATCTCCCTTGCCTTTAATGCAGCAGAAGATAAAGGAGTGGAAAAACTTACCACCACACCAAATGCTGAGATAACCTCACCGCTAGACCTTGAGAAAGGAAAATTGAGGATGCCGTCAACTATTTTTTCCCAATCAGAAAATCAAAATTTCAATTTTTTTGATTTTTTGATATTAGCAACTATGGAAAATTTTTCAAATATTGCACTGTACAAACATGATTAATACACCTTTGCAATTTATATATCCCCTTGTCGGGGACATAAAAATATACAAACGATCAAACTTAAAATTATATGTGTGTGTGTGTGTGTGTGTGTGTGTGTGGGAGGACTTTTAAAATTGAAAATATTTGTCCTACTGATTTAGTATTATTATGTCATTTTTCACAATGCGATATATACCACTTATCATGAAGAAAAAATAAAAAGTGAAAAGTATAAATTGTAATGAGACACATTATTTATCATATGGAAAAAGGAAAAGAGGGAATGAAAATATAGAGGCAAGTATCTTTTTCACAAACAAATAGAAAATAGAAAACAATAAATATGTTTATGCCTGCTCATTTACCACACAACAGAAATTATATGAGTACAGAGTTGATTTAGGAAGGAAAACATGGATGTAACTTTCTAATACCCTATTATAATTACCATTTCTCCCTTAGTGGACAACTTCTTACTTTGTATTGTATCTAGGTGCACTTTATCCCTACCAAAATCTCTAATGGGAACTTAATATGGCCACCTGTTACCTTGAACTTAAGGTCACTAAAACTCGATAATTTGAGAACTCTCGTTCTCCAATGACACAACCATAGTGATGGCTCCATAAATTATAAATGACATAGCAATATCAATTAAGAGAATCACAACATTTAAATTTAACATTCACCCATATAATCAACTATAATAATGTTGAACATTCTCCCTAAATCTAATGTGAAAATGCACAAAATATTTACAGGCATCAAAGTATTTTTACTCATATTAACAAGATCAAATGGACTACCACTACAAAATTGCATGTCGCTAAGTCATAGTGCCATTCATTTATTAGACTTTATATCAATGGAGAAGAATATCCATGATAATTCCCTTCAATATTTCTCTAGAAAAATTGAAATAGTCACATATGCATTACCTGCCAACAGATAATGGACTTCCAATAGATAATATGTTGCATAAATATACACATAGTGCATAGAGAAAAATACATAATCCTTCAAAGTTGTATGAGAAACAATTATTTGATGCTAAATACAATAACCCAACAACAATTTCTAACCATATCAAAACATTAAGAAAATTGGAAGGTTGTATGAAGATTTTCAGGACATTTTATATAGGAAAATTTTTGAATTGCCTATGCTCCAGAAAAAATGTAGATTGGGAATTTTAGCTAAAAATATTTGTACAGTGAAAGTTTGGGCATGAGAAAAACTTACACGGTTTTTCTCCATGAGAGGATCAACAACCTCCCTCATAATCCATGCAATCCATGAGAGGATCAACAACCTTCCTCATAATCCATGCAATTATAAGTGAAAATCCAGATATCCCAAAATAAGTAAGATGAGTTGATCTTAGTGTGAGTGTTCCTGCTAGTGATGTGCATAGCCTAATACATCCACATGCCAAGCACATATTTTCTTCCACTATTTCCTATGAAAACCAATATCTCTGTGAAACAAATATATGATAGCACCAATTTTTTTATGAATAATTTCACATATAGAGCAGGGGGTAGACATATTGAGAAATGAATTAAAGACAATGCTAAACTCTTGTGTTGGCTATTTGGTTAACTACACACTCTAGGATTACAATTAAATCTCTTTTGACTACTATTTTGGTAGGTATCATGGTGTAGAGATATGAGGATGTGGTTTGGTTTAATTGGAGCCATCTAATCATGTATAGAACTCTAAAGGATTTTTTTGGCATTTAGATGGATCTTTAAGTTTGGATTAAAATATTCAATTGGATGAACGATTTCACCTTGGTTCAAGCCTTATTGTAATTAGGCTGTGTTTCGCTTTGATAGTTCCATTATCTGCCCAACTACAAGTATTATTTTCCCGAGTTTTGTGGGCTTCCTAGATAGTGGTTTTGGTGGAAATATGATATATTATTTTGATCACAACATGGCTTCTGGTGTAATAGATAAACCTCGTTCGGTTTCTATAGTTATGAGGACTGGTTTTATATTTGCACCAAAGATCTTTGATTTCTCTCATTTTTTTTGGAAATGGCACATATGGGACATATCTCAGGACTGCAAGCAATGAATACACATTAATATCCCCTTGCAAAGATGGAAACCTTCATTGAAACCAAGAGACACAACACACAATTTCAGGTTGGGTTGTGGTAGTTTAAATACTCAATGCTAACAAGTCTCTCTCTTTGAATTCAATCCCTCACATGCATCGGATTCATAAATGGAAAATATAACATAGAGTCTTCTTCCTGTTTGGTTGAAGTAGGTTATTTTGGGTCCTTTATACTTCATTTCACTCATTATATGATTAGATTATTCAAACTTTCTAAAAAACATTGCATTTAGTTGCATTGTAGTTTTTGAAGAATTTGAAAAAGTGAAGAAAAAACATTTTATACTTTTTCATTTAGTTGCATCTAGTCATTTTATTTTCAGTATATTTCAAATAAAATTTCAAAAATTATAAAGAGAAGTCTTAGTTTTCTCGCACTTTGTTTCAATTTCATTAGCTTATATTTGCAAAAAGAAAATAAATTTGGTTTAAGTAGTTGCAATTTACTTTGGAATTTGATTTATACGTCATTTTTCTTTTTCTTATCGAGTCTATAACATCATAGTCTTTCATGCCATTTACCTTTTGTCTAAAAACAACCCTTATAATGAACGATATAATTTAAAAATTATTAGTAAGTTTTATTTTATAGGCTCATACACCAACTAGCTTAGGCTAGACTTGTGGAATAGGGAGTTTCAACTCTCCACAAGTGTTTAAATTCAGACGTAGTTGGTCAATAAATAGGTAAAACCTCTTCTATGTTGATTATATCTAGGAAGCTCCTCTTAAACAGGAGTTAAGAATGAGGCTGCATGGAGGCTTGGACTAAGGAGATAGCCCTATGATTCCTTGTCAAAGCGTAGACCAAGGTTTTCACACATCTAGGGACTTCTGTCAATACCACCCTTTAGGCCCCATGGGGTGACGATGTTGACAGGGTTTCAGGCTTTGCTACCCTGCCCATGTGTAAAAACCAGGCTTGCGACTATCCCCCCAGATTGTCAGTATAGTTGCGGTAGCCTTTAGTCTCTTTGACATCTAGGGTTCATACACAGGTACACCGAAAGGCTATTTTTGGTTGACCTTGGACGGGCTTGGAAGTTAACCTTGGTAGAAGGTGTGGGAAGGAGGTGGGTGATTCCTCCACTTGTGCCTAAGAACATCTTTATGGACTCCAAGTAACTATCTCTCAGCTTTCTTCTGAAAAGCATATCTTATATCCCTTGTGTCTGTTGTGGCTTTAGGAAATTTTGTAGTGATTGCTGTGTGTTTTGTTTGTGTTTAGCCAACCTTAGGGTGTGTGAAGAGTCAAAATTTCAATCATGGAGGACCAACCTATCAGAATTTCAAGAAGTTTGCAAAACCCTCCTCCGTTTACTATAGTGGAGCCTCCACTGCCCCCTCAAAGGCAGATATTAGACACAGATGGTTCTTTTGAACCGGTAGGAATTAGTGAAGTTCCGGGTGAACCAGAACTTAGGACAGACCAGGTTGATACAACCATAGTAGAGATAGAAGACTTGCAGGTTGACAATTTTGTAAGAAACTTTAATTCACCTCTTATTGACTTAAACGATCCTGTGATCGTCCAAGTTTGTCCTTTTAATTCACCTGTGATTGGTGTTCTTGTAAGTAGACTTATGGCTAGTGTAGGAGAGAGTCCATCTACCCCCATCCCAGCTATTCCGGCTGAAGGAGTGCCACCTCCCCCAGTTGGTACTCCTAGAACAAATATAACTGCTATTCCATTAACTCCAACTAGTCGGGTAGTTCAACCACCATCTTCCACAAATGTAGTAGGAACTTCTGGTGGGGCAGTTACTGGGATTCCCAGTGTGTCTTTTGTTTCACCCTCTTTTGCATACACTGCTCAGAGTGGTCCTATTGGATCCTCTTCATTTTTCTAGGGTTTTCCTTGGAATGGGGGTCACATTCCCCCATCCACTCCATATGTAGTCCCCAAACCTGCATATGTAGGGGCGCAGTTTGAAAATACTAACTCTTATGGTCAAGGTTTTCAAAATACGGTTTAGGCTCCTTTCACGAGCTCTCCTTTCTTATTTTTAGCGAAGGGACACTTGCTCTTGTTTTCTAAACTACAGTTTCAATTGGAGCAGCTCAAACCACATACAATGCACCACATATGAATAATCCACTGGCTTATGGGTGGAATCCTTTTCAAAGTAGTCTGACTACTTCGCAACCGGTAGCTGGTGGAAACCCCTCCTTTACATTTGGGAACTAGGGGGAAAGTCCTTTAACTTCCCAAGCTCATACTTTTCAGGATCCGGTTAGGCCCAAACTTCCTTTACTGACAACTTTGAACTTGCCATATTTGTCCAAGTTAATGAATGACCCGATGAAACATGATGCCACCTGGCCACCTGTCCCTACCAAGTTACCCTCGGATATTCCAAAATTCAAAAGAAAACTTGGTGAATACCCAAGGGATCATATCACCACCTTTCACTTGTGGTGCTTTTCCAATTCGCTGAATGATGACACCGTTCGGTTGAGATTATTCCAAAGAAATCTGACTAGTGCTGCAGCAAAGTGGTACATTGAACTGTCCTCTGTTGCGTTTGATATTTTTTGGGACTTATCTAATGTTTTCATTAACCATTTCCAACTTTTTGTCTGGTATGATGACAACACAGACTTATTGTCCACCTTTCGGCAAAACAAATCCCCTCATATTTCGAATCATATCCAAGAGTGGCAAAGGCAGAAGAGGATCATTAAGGCCACTATCCCTCTCGAGCTTTTGTTAGAATGGTTGCTTAAGTCCTTATTGTCATATATATCTAAGGATGTATCCACTTCTGGAGTAACTAATGAGGAATAGGCTATCCTCAGAGCCTAGCAGTTAGATTTGATATACTCTTAGTCTAGGATTCTATATGAAATCATCCCTGATGCACTGCGGCCAACACATAGTGTCGAGAAACCTAAGCCTGGATCCCATGCCAATGGTGTGGTTGGTTCAATTAAATCTCCCATTGTAGAATCTTTGGAAAAACAACTCCATGAGTTGTTCGTTAAACAATATACATCAGAGGCAGCAAAGGATGCCCCCTCATCCCAAAACACAAATGTTTTTGCTCAATCCTCCCAAAATGGAAATCAACATCCCAGTGGGAAAAAGAAAAAGGGGAAAAAAGGTGAGGGAAACCAAAACAAGCCAAAACCCACAAATAATGTTGATGGGAACAAAAAAGAAAAGAAGAAGGTGAAATTTCCCTGTAAGTTGTGCCAGGAAGATCACCTGACCCATCAATTCCCTCTTATAGACCTAGCTCAGAAGTAGCTCAAAAATCAACAACTGATTGTCCTAAAAAATCCATTTCCCCAAGGACAGAATGCAACTTCAGTTTCTAATGTAGTAGGGGACACTTCTAATGCCCCTGACCAAAACTATATCAACATGGTTTGATCCCATACCTTGCTTCAGACTAGAAACAAGAACTATGAGACGGAGACTCCTGAGAAGGGTAAGTCTATAGGTGAAACTTCTAACCCTCTCACAATTGAAAAACCTATTGAAACTATGCCTAAGATACCAAAAGGTGTTTTGATTCCTGGAAAATTGTAGGTAACAACAGTTAGGGATTCTCCCCAGTAAACGTTCCCAACTAGCTCGTTACTGTTTGGTATGGGGAATTTGTCCGGTTTACGGTCCAGCTACCGTAGGTCAAGTAACAAAATACAAGGTTTTACCGGTTACGGCCCGGTCCACCGTGTGTATTTTTTAGTTTTTTATGTTTAAGTATGATATGCAAGTGCATATCTAAAAATGCAGATTGATAGAGAATACGAGGAGCGGTCACAATGTGATGCGCAGGTTCTTACCTCTCGTCTTAACTCTCTCGCATCTAAATCACACATAGCAAGAAACTAAAACTAACTATCTAACCTATCCCTAGGGAGAAATATTATCATTTATCAATCAGTAATGTATTTCTGCGCATGCATTAAGAAAAATCACAGATAGCTGTTACTTAATTCACAACACATGAACATTAATAGATATATAAACAACAAGATAGCTCATTGTTTATGAAAATCCTTCATTAATCATAGTGAAAACTTCATAGAATAAACTAGAGTGCATTCATAACAAGAACATAGGTTCAAAGAGTTAGAACGATCTCACAGTTAATGGATGCAAGCTGAAAACTAAATAGTTCACATTCAACAAATCCATAGCACAACATTTGAAATATTCCACCAAGCTTTCTCCAACAGGAAACTTGTAATTCTTTATTGCAAAAGGAAATAGTTCTTCTTACAACATACTCTCACAAATATATCTGGGAAAAAGTCCTCTCTTACATCTAACTCTCCTATATTTATACAAAACAACAAAACCTTTGGGCTGCCCCCTGTGACCTTTGGGCTCCCCCCCAACTGTTCATTCTCACAATTTTGTCTTTTAGTGAGTGCTGTACGACATGTTACATTTTTAGATTAATATTTATGAGCAATTTATAAAAAGGGACTAGCATGGTAACGGATGAACTTTCTCCAAGCCTGGGCCTCTGCTGCTGTTGATTATGCTTAGTAATACCCTGGTCCTTTTTTAGATCCTGCTGAGCATAGACCTTCACTTTATTCTTCTTTTCTCTATCTCTGCTTCTTCATTCTTTAGCCACTTCCTTCCTTGTTGCCTCCTTTCTTCTGCTTTGTCTTCTAGACATATCTTCTTTGCAGCAGCAATCACCTTGGTATGTATCATAGCATATTTTTAGACAATTTAGCGTTTAACAAATCAACACAAATTGTACCAATACATGTATTCTGTAAAATGAACTATAAACAATATTAATGCATGAAAATAAAAATGATAAGGAAAAGAAATCCTACAAGCTAGGTCCAGAAATCCTCTAAGCCTGCTATACCACTAAAACCACAATCTTGATAGAACAGACTCTTCATCTAAAACTAGGCAGCATCTAAACTAACTCAAAACCCTGCGAAGAAAGCATGAACCAAGACAATGCAACCGATACTCCTCAAACACCAAACCCAAAACTGTGCTCTTCATCTCGGAAAAAAACCCAACTCAACCAAACACAACGAAACAACTCCGCCGTCATAAAAAATAGAGTAAAAGCACACCAAAATCGGTGGGAAAACCCTATCAGCAGTCGAAACTACTATAGCATCGGACGAAAACAAAACTTTCATCAACGGGTGAAAGCACTAAAGCATCGGATGACTAGTTCACTAAGGAGCCGCAACGAAGGAAGTCATATAGACTAAAGGTTCTGCAACAATAGAAAACATCGGCGATCGGAGGCTCAAAGGTACCGCCATGTCGACAACACAAGGACTAGTCCTCCGATCAATCATCAACACTGTTCCGATGGCGAAAACAAATCATCGAAAAACAAAAGCCATGGAATCAGTGAGGACAAAGACTATTTGTCGAAACATTCTCTGTTTACCTTCTGAAATGGCGACAACGTAAAAAGGCTAATGCTCCGACCATGATAAAACCGAAAACGCTGAAAGTCAAAAAGTGTTTTGAAAAATAAACAAAGGAGATAAAATCCCATCGGCGAAAAACATGACCTTCCATCGGGTCATTCATTATTTAGCTTCCGCAACGGCGGCTGCATAGAGAACTATGGCCCCGATTCATTGTTCAATAAGCTTTAGACAGTGAAAAATCAAAACATCAAAAACGTTAAGAACTCTTCGCATGGCAATGACAACACTAAGTCATTTATCCCCCGACTCAAACTTTAATAAACTTTCGACAGTGAAAAATCATCGAAAACAAATCAAAGTTAAGTGTTCCAAAGCCAAAAGCATTAGCTAGACAAAGGTATTTTTAGATCATTCAACTTCCGAACAATTTTCCTCAAATCAAACTCAAAAAATCCAAATTGTAGCAGAGGAACACAGAGTTCAGCAACCCAGGCAAGATAAAATTAAAAGGAGGGTCCAACATTTTAAAAAATTTGGGAACAAAAAATTGCAGCCGCAACAATTGGCGACTACCTAGTGAATCCAGATCTCTGGACAATTTCTTCCTTAAGTAACAGACTGTTTGACAATAAAACCATCATGTTGAATTCTTATAGATGTCTGTATTTCCCAAATGGAAAATGTATGTACTTTTAATCATTGATGATAGTCCAATTTAGGAAAATAGAAACCAAGATTTCAAAGTCAAGATAACTCTTTTGAAGCCAGGAATATGAGTTTCATTTTTTACCTCTGTCTTCGGGTAGCTCCCAACTTAGACACCATAGGATTGTAACATATGGTAAATAGAAATATTCATTTGTTCCTCATTCCCATGCCATTTTTCACTTTTGTGCTTCTAAACTTTTTTGTCCTTTTTGAGTCCTCCTGTATGCCTTTCTTTCTGAATTTTTCTTTTATTCAGGCTCCTCTATCCATAGTGTCCTTTTGTGTGAGATGTATTTAATTTTCAGCTCACGGACGGAGAAGAACTTTGGCAATTTTGTACTCATATGGTTCAGTACTTCATTTTGATACATATTGCTTTCTTAGGATATTTTTTGACTCTTATTTTCCCTTTGGCTTTCAATTCTTGGCATGGGATCATTTATATATAATGTACTATTTATCCTGCTTCCTTTCCATGGGTCTTTTGCCGTCACCCCCTAAGACATTTTTAAATGTGAGATGGATGGAGCCTCAAAATAGTATTTTAGACCTTTTGATCCTAAGTTATTTTACAAGGATTAAGTAGGACTTCAATGTGTTCATAGCCATTTAGGAAAACTGCTAAACTAGAAGAACTTTTTCAGATAAATCAATAATACACAGTCTTATAATCAAGGAGTTTGGTTAATCCAGAATTCTGATGCTCTCCATGCAACCAAAAAGTTTGCTTCTTTTATTGAAATCAATCAAAATATAACTAAAAACAAACAGAAAATAAAAAAAATAAAAAATAAACAACCAAAAGAGTTTATTTATGTACAAGATAAAAACAAAAATCAAGAAAAATAAGGTTTGAGAACTAAACCATTAACTAGTAAGTTGAGAACTAAACCATTAAAATAAAATAAATAAAAAATAAACAACCAAAAGAGTTTATTTATGTACAAGATAAAAACAAAAATCAGGAAAAATAAGGTTTGAGAACTAAACCCCACCCTTGTAAATCTTGCAACATGTAGGTTGAGGGGCCAAGCTTTGCTGCAATCTGAAAAGGGCCTACCCATAACTGTTGAAACTTCATGTGTTTCCCCTTTTCATCATGCGGGTGATCCCACTTAAGAACCAAATATCCTACTTCAAATTCCTTTTTTCTAGCTTTATACTTATCAAACCACCGTTTCACTACTTCCTGTTGATGCTTAAAAAGTTCTTTGGCTCTGGACCTAGACTCTTCCACCTTCAAAAGATTATAGATTCTAACCTGTAGGATTTCGTTATCTGTGCCTCTAGACTCCTGAGCTATTATGGAAGATGGTAGCATAATGTTAGGAGGAAGAATAGATTCTTTTCCATAAACAAGGGTATACGGTGACACACCTAAGAAATTCTTGGGAGTGACCCTATCAACCCAAAGAGCATTTGTAATGCTAAATGCCAACTTCTTTGGTTTTCTATCATAGTCATTTTTAAGATCCTAATGAGATTCTTGTTTGTAGATTCTGCCAAACCATTTCCTTGTGGGTAATAGTTCACATAATAATGCAACTTGATTCCTCTTTCATGAGCAAATGCAGTTAATCTAATAGAAGAAAAAATAGTAGCATTATAAAAATCCAGGGAAATTGGAACCCCAAACCTGGTCATAATATGATCTTGCAATAAATCCATGACCACATCTTCATTCACTTTACGTAACGAAATGGCCTCGACCCATCTAGTGAAGTAGTCAGTTGCTGTCAAAATGTATTTATGCTGCAAGGAAGAATTTGGTTTTATCTCTCCAATGATATCAATCCCCCATTGCTCGAATGGTTCTATTATCATCACAGGCTTCAATGGTCCTGCTGCTTTGGCTTGTCTTCCCCCACACCTCTGGCATATATCACATTTTCTGACATGGGCGTGCATGTTTTTGAATAGTGTGGGCCAATAGTATCTGGCTCTAAGAATCTCGTGGGATGTCATATCTTTGAAAAAATGACCTCCAGCAGGCCCATCATGTAACTCTATTATGACCTTCTTTGCATCTTCTTTCTCTAAGCATCTGAGAAGGACTCCATCATAATTATCTCTGAATAATATTCCATCAATGATTTGATATGCAGCTGATTTAAGGCGCAATGCTCTTCGTTGTTTGGAATTCCAATTTTTTGGCAACAATCCTTCCTGAAGGTAATGAACAAGGTCTCGGTACCAGGAATCTGGAGCGGTGAAAATAGGACATACATCCATCATATGTAACTCAGCTTCATTTTCCCAATTGTTTTCTTCATTTCCTTTACCTTAAGCCATTAGTTTGCACAATCCCTGCCCCTTTACTATAAATGCTGGTTTGAATTCGAGATCATATTATTGTAAAGCTGTTACCCAGTTGCCTCTTCTTTCTCTTAATTCCTTCTGTACAAAAAAAGACCTTACAGCTGGGTGTGGAACTATTACCTTAGTCCGATTCTTAAGTATGTATGGCTTGAATTGTTTTACCACTTTAAAGACTGCATAAGCTTGTTTATCCACGGCTGTGTAATTCAATTCGGCTCCCTGCAGACCAGTGCTCATAAATGATATGGGGTACTCATCTCCCCCATCTTCCTTCTGTGTAAGCACTGCTGCCAATGAATCATCAGACGCGAAAGTGTACAAAATAAAATCTTTTTCAAAATTTGTACTTTTAAGAGATGGTGCATGTGCAATAGATGTCTTTATCTTACTGAATGCATTCTTCTCAACATCAGTCCATTTGAATTGTACACTTTGTTTCACCATTTGCTGCAAAGGTTTGACAATCTGGGCAAAATCTGGTACAAACCTTTGCACAAAATTAATTGTCCCCATGAATGATTGCATACCTTTTTCTTATGGGGTAAAGGGATCTGTTCGATGGATTTAATCCTTTCTAGGTCTATGGAGATCCCTTTTTTAGAAACAACGTGACCCAATAGCTTTTCTTTTATAACCGCAAACACGCATTTCCTCAGATTCAGTGAGATGCCATATTTTCGACAACGCTCGAAAATTTGTTTTAGATGGAATGCATGTTCTTCTCTCTTCTTTGAAAATATAGTGACATCGTCGAGATATACTACAACACTACGACCAATCAGACCGCGAAAAGATATATCCATTGCCCTTTGGAAAGTAGCTCTAGCATTGATGAGTCCAAAGGGCATTCTTCTATAAGCAAAAGTTCCCCACTTTGTTCTGAATGTAGTTTTAAGTCTGTCCTCTTCAGCTACTAATACTTGATTATAGCCAGAGAATCCATCTAATAATGAAAATAACTCAGAACGCAAAACCATCTGCAATATTTGTTCCATGGGTGGGACTGGATAGTTATCTTTATCCGAAGCACGATTTAGGATTTTGAAATGTACACATAGCTTGATTTCTCCAGATTTCTTCCTCACTGGCACCAAATTTGAAACCCATTCTGAGTGTCTGACTTTGAATATAATTTTGGCATCCAATAATTTTTTCACTTCACTCTGAATTAAAGGCTCAAGTTTTGGATGCATTTTTCTCAAAGGCTGTTGATAAGGCTTGACTCCAGATCTAATAGGGATGACATGTTGTATAATATTCATGTCATATGTCTTAAGATCTTCATATATCTGGGCAAACACATCTTTGTACTGTTTGAACAAACTAACAAACTTATTTCTTTCACCGAGAGAGCAACACTTTCCCAAATTTACATATTTGGGTTCAACTTCAGTTCCTAAATTTATCAACTCGAATTGTAAAGACGAGCTATGAGTCTTGACATTTGCTGGTCTTCTAAACTTGTGGTCTAGATCAAACATCTGCTCTAAGGTCCTGAGCCCTTTAGGAATAAAGTTGTCAAATTTTAACTCAGCTTGGTCTTCTTCATCATCAATAATTTCCCCTTTGAAAGTCTCATCATTCGTCAAACATTCCAGGATTTGTTGATCACCATCAAAAACCCGTAAATTGGTGACCATGTCTGGAATCGAAGGCCTGAAAAGTAATTCAATAGAACATCTATTATTAGAAGGTACAAGCCTTGCAGCTGAGGTGGATAACAAGTCAGCTGCTACGTTCTTTAGTCTGGGAATGGATACAATATTAAATGCATAAAATTTTTGAAGCAAATCCCACACTTCATTCTGGTAAGCTTTTAAATGAGGTGAAATGCAATGTATCTGATTTTGAATTTGCTCTACAATTATTTCAAAATCCCCATACACTTTCATATTTTCTACTTTTAATTCAATTTATTTTCTTAGTCCCTGAACTAATGCTTCATATTCGGCTGTATTATTGGTACATTCAAACTCAATCTACATGAAAGAAAATGTTTATTTGTCTTTGGATCAATCAAGACACAGCCGACTCCTGATCCTTCCAATGTTTTAGATCCATAAAAAGAAGTTTCCAAAAACTATCTACTTCTACTATACTTGAATCAAAAACTACATCTGAAACTAAGTCTTCTATTTTACAATCAATCTCATCAGCCCGTGAAAATCGTAGGAGATCAGGCTGGGTGTCTGGTGTACCGTTGGCTTCTTCCACTTTGTAGTTTCCTGGTTCTAGTTCAATGAAGTAGTTTCCCAATACAAAACTCACTGGTTCATTCTTACCTTCCAACTGAGTAATATTGTGCTTCATGTAGGGCTCTCTTAATACTTTTATTTTATTGGGACTTCCCTTATAAGGAAACCATAGATGTGACCAATCTGCTGCAAAATATCCATTTAGCTTTACTGACCAATCCTGACTCAAAACAAGTCCATAAGCCTAAGGAATGTCTGCTACCACAATATCAATGAACTGACATACCTTTTCATTTGAAGATAATCGAATCAGAACATCCTCCATTTTCCCAATTACCTTCACAATTGTTCTGTCTAACTGAATAACCTGCCAGGTAGATGGTTTAGGTTGTCCATTTATCTTCTTGCATACTGAAAGTGGCATAACATTGAATGATGCCCTTGAGTCTACTAAACAGTTATGCACGTTATGGTTGAAAATTTCAAAAGTTAGTAGAAATGGTGGGGTTTTGTATTTAGACTTACCTCCCACACTTGCTTCACCAATTTCTTCTTTTTCAGGTTGGTTGTCAGTGGGAAGCTTTTCCTCTGGTACTTCAAGTGCTTTTAACAATTTTTATTTTTGCTGAGGCACATTACACATTTCAAATAGTGAGATATTTGCCTTAGCCCTTTTAATATCTTCCACAATATTATACTCCATCTTATGTTCTTCGTGATTCTTTTTTACATTATCAATCTTTTCTTCAACAGGTTTAACAGGCATGTTGATTTTCTTTGGATTTTGACTCGTAATGGTGAATTCAGGTATTTTATCAGCTATGGTGCTCTTCTGAATTTTCTTTACATTCTCTTGAAGTCTCTTAATTTTCGGAAGTATTGGATTGTCTTTATTTATCAAACCTTGACTTCTTGTTGTCACATTTGTTTCTGTTATTTTTCCCTATTTCAGTGAACTCTCCTCTTCTGTATCAAAAAGTGAGACACAGTCCCATAAAACCAGAGCATCCTCTTCTTGTCTTTCTATGGGTTGATTATTTTTCTCTTCCTACTCATCATCTTCTGTTAGTTTAGAGTCCAATAGCTGATTCATTACTAATGTCATCGAATTGATCCATTGAGGGCATTTTTTTTCAGAATGAGGCTGCTGATGAAAGGTGCAAAAATTATCCATACCTACCTCAGTTAAATTTATTGATGCAGGACAGTGTGGACGAGGTTTAGATTGATTGTTATCTGCTCTCCTTTTATAGTAAGTCTTATATGCTTTATGAGCCTCCTTTTCTTTTTCCAAATCTATCACTCTATTAGATAGCTTCTGCATCATTTTCAACATTCCTTCAAAGTCATGTGACTGCTCCTCTTTAGGCTTAGTCAGTAATAAGGCCTTCTTACCAATTTTTTTTTCTCCCGACTGCTCAGGATAATATTCTATGCTCTCTTTTTCGGCTTCTACTCTCTCAGCTTCTTCATAAGTTTCTCACAATGTAGGCTTGAATGACATCTTGGAAAACATGGCCAATTAAGGCCCTAGTGCTGAAGTATAGTATTCAATTAGAACTTTATCAGAGGGCTTATCAACTGCATAAATTTTTTTTAAGATAAGCAGCAAATCTTTGAGTGAAACTATGCATTTTTTCCTTTCTTTCTTTTTTTAAAGCACATAACCCTTTCATTAATGCTGCATGAGTTTTCTGGACTGCATATTTACTTCTAAACATTCTTTCAAATGTGTCCCAGTCTGTAATTGAGTTTGTAGGAAGAGAAAAATACCATGAGGATGCTGCTCCTTTCAGGGTATGTGGAAACAATCTACAGACTACATCTTCATGTTCTCCAACCCGTAGTCCTTCTATAGCCAAGTAAAAGCTTTGCAAATGATCATCTACCAAAATATTTTCACTTGGGTCAAAATTAGGAAACATTTTCTCAAAATCCTGAGGTAAGTCATGCAAAGGAGGTGTTAGGTTTAATGGTGATCTAGCCCTCCAAGAAGGTGGTGGATTTGGTGGGTTGGGTGGCTGATTTGCATTTACATTTTCCATGATTTTAAGTGGAGAGTGAGGTGGTGAATGAATAGGGGTATGAATAGGTGAACAATAAAGTGTATCTGGGTCCAATTGATTCAGAGGTTGAACAACTTCCTGTAAGGCTGTTTCTATCAGTTCTTAAAAATATTCAACCAACACTGCATCTTCCAATATAGGGTGGTATTTCTTTCGATATTCTCTTCTGGGTAAGACAAGACTAATTGGTGATCCTCCAATCTTCTTCACATATGCCATAGTAAATATTCTCAGATCATTGACTACTTTGTTATCGATAGAATACATATGCTCTTTACCCTTTTCTTCTGGATTTGGATTGGGAAACAAACTGCTCTCAGAACTGTTACCGGTGGAATAATCTTGAGAAAATGTGTTTCCTCGACCAGCCATGCACTGGCTTCCCTCCTTCTAGCGCCAAAAACTGTTGATTCCTGGAAAATCGCAGGTAACAACAGTTAGGGATTCTCCCCAGTAAACATTCCCAACTAGCCCGTTACTATTTGGTATGGGGAATCTGTCCGTTTTACGGTCTGGCTACCGTAGGTCAAGTAACAAAATACAAGGTTTTACCGGTTATGGCCCGGTCCACAGTGTGTCTTTTTTAGTTTTTTATGTTTAAGTATGATATGGAAGTGCATATCTAAAAATGCAGATTGATAGAGAATACTAGGAGTGGTCACAATGTGATGCGCAGGTTCTTACCTCTCATCTTAACTCTCTCGCATCTAAATCACACATAGCAAGAAACTAAAACTAACTATCTAACCTATCCCTAGGGAGCAATATTATCATTTATCAGAGAGTAATGTATTTTTGCGCATGCATTAAGAAAAATCATAGATAGCTGTTACTTAATTCACAACATATGAACATTAATAGATATATAAACAACAAGAGAGCTCATTGTTTATGAAAAGCCTTCATTACTCATAGTGGAAATTTCATAGAATAAACTAGAGTGCATTCATAACAAGAACATAGGTTCAAAGAGTTAGAACGATGTCACAGTTAATGGATGCAAGCTGAAAATGAAATAGTTCACATTCAACAAATCCATAGCACGACATTTTAAATCTTCCACCAAGATTTCTCCAACAGGAAACTTGTAATTATTTATTGCAAAAGGAAATAGTTCTTCTTACAACATACTCTCACAAATCTATCTGGAAAACAATCCTCTCTTCCATATAACTCTCCTATATTTATACAAAACAACAAAACCTTTGGGCTGCCCCTTGTGACCTTTGGGCTCCCCCCCAACTGTTCATTCTCACAATTTTGTCTTTTAGTGAGTGCTGTACGACACGTTACATTCTTAGATTAAGATTTATGAGCAATTTATAAAGAGGGACTAGCTTGGTAACAGATGAACTTTCTCCAAGCCTGGGCCTCTGCTGCTGTTGATTATGCTCAGTAATCTGCTGGTCCTTTTTTAGATCCTGTTGAGCTTAGACCTTCACTTTCTTCTTCTTTTCTCTATCTCTGCTTCTTCATTCTTCAACCACTTCCTTCCTTGTTGCCTCCTTTCTTCTGCTTTGTCTTCCAGACATATCTTCTTTGCAGCAACAATCACCCTGTTATGAATCATAGTATATTTTTAGATAATTTAGCGTTTAACAAAGCAACATAAACTGTACCAATACATGTATTCTGTAAAATGAACTATAAACGATATTAATCCATGAAAATAAAAATGATAAGGAAAATAAATCTTGCAAGCTAGGTCTGAAAATTATCTAAGCCCACTGTCCCACTAAAACCACAATCTCGATAGAACATACTCTTCATCTAAAACCAGGCAGCATCTGAACTAACTCGAAACCCTGTGAAGAAAGCATGAACCAAGACAATGCAACCGATACTCCTCAAACACCAAAACCAAAACTGCGCTCTTCATCTCGGAAAAAACCCCGACTCGACCAAACACAACGAAACAACTCTGCCATCATAAAAAATAGAGTAAAAGAACACCAAAATTGGTAGGAAAACCCTATTGACAGTCGAAACTACTATAGCATCAGACGAAAACAAAACTTTGATCGACGGGCAGAAGCACTAAAGCATCGGATGACTAGTTCACTAAGGATCTGCAATGACGGAATTCATATAGACTAAAGGTTCCACAACAATAGAAAACATCGACGATTGGAGGCTCAAAGGTGCCGCCATGTTGGAAACACAAGGAATAGTCCTCCGATCAATCATCAACATCATTCCGAAGTTTAATTTGTCTTAGGTAGTATGGATTCATTGAGTCTTATGGCGAAGTTTAATTTGTCTGATGTCAAAATTCACCTACTGTATCATTTGGCTTTGTCTATAGATGTCATCCATGATGAAAAAAAATTTGGAAGGTCAGTTGTCGATGAAGGTGCTTCCACATGTGTCATGTACTTGTCTTGCTATAAGGATCTTGGATCTCCAGAGCTAGTTCAATCGAACACCCTACTTACTACTTTCAATGGAAGGTCATTTCGTCCACATGGTATTCTACTAGCTTTTGAGATAAAGTTGGCGGGGAAGGAAGTGTTTGTTGAAGTAGAGGTAATTGATGCACCGTTGGATTACAAATTGCTTCTAGGGAGAATTTGGACTTATGCCATGTGTGCAATTGCATCGACTGTTCTTCCGATGGTAGTGTTTCCACACGAAGGGAAGTTGGTTACAGTAGACCAACTCAGTTTCACTCGGAAGGGCCGTATGGAAACTAATGAGTCCACCGTTCCATTGGTTGATCAGGTCAAGCCTAATTCAGAGAGCTCAAGGGATGGAATGTATTCATCATTAATGGGCACATTTGATGTCTTAGCCCTAATTAATTACTTAGGTTCTACTAGTATAGGGAAGTATATCTCGACGGTTGGCGATAGAACGGATCCTTGGGTCCTTCCCTCCCGTTACGAACTTGAAGTGCTATTATCGGTAGTGGAAGTAGCTTATCAAGATATCATTAACACCACTATTGATCTTATTTTGGTACCTCCTACAGTGTCAGAGGAGCCAGAAGAATCCTATCTGCCTGCTTGGGTAGAGAACTCTTTGTATACTGACAATTGCTTAGACATGGTTTTTCATTCAGACGAAGCCATTTTGGAATATATGAGCAGGAGAGATAAGAGCTGTGAAGATATTCATCATATATCCTACTTTCTTCCATAGTTAAATAGGATTGAAAATCAAGAGTTCCATGTGAGACTGACAGGTGATGCTGATATACCAATCAATCCCTTCCCAAGGCAGGGAATCTTTGCCGAGGGGAATATGGAAAACATTTCCATTACTATCCCTATCAACATCTCTACAAACCCCAATGTTGTGGAAAATGTATATATTGGTGCAAACTGCTCTCCGAAGGAGATTGCTATCTATACGGCCTTGTTTAAGGAGTTCCGCGATGTGTTTTCCTGGTCATATGAGGAGATTCCAGGCATAGATCCATCGATAGTTGAACATGAAATACGAACCTATCTTGATGCCAAACCAGTTAGACAAAAGATTAGACCTATCAATAAGCGTAAAGCAGTAGCCGTTAAGGATGAAGTTGAAAAGTTGTTGAAAGCTGGTTTATTTACCCGATATATTTGACAGAATGGGTATCCAATCTTGTTCCTATCGATAAAAGAAAAGGGACGATACATTTTTGTACTGACTTTCATGATTTAAATAAAGCTTTTCCTAAGGATAACTACCCCACACCATTCATAGATCAAATAATTGATGCTTGTGTGGGGAGTGAGGTCTTTTCGTTTATGGATTGTCTCTCCAGGTATAATCAAATACAAATCAATCCAGAATACCAACATAAAACAAATTTCATCTATCCTTGGGGTCCATTTGTGTACAAGAAAATTCCTTTTGGATTGAAAAATACAAGGGCTACCTTTCAACGGGAAATGAATTTTCCTTTCATGACATCAAGTCTATTGTCACACCCTCCCTAGATGATCTGCTGGTGCATTCTCGTAATAGGATCGACCATCCAGATCACTTGTGTTTAATTTTTGAACGATGCAGGCATCACAAAATACACTTGAATCCCCACAAGTGTGTCTTCTGTGTCGAGTTAGGTAGGATGCTTGGGTTCATTGTTTCTAACAAAGGTATTCAGGTGGATCCTTTGAAAGTTGAGGCCATTGTAAATATGCCTCCTCATTCCATCAGGAAAATTTAGAGCCTGTAAGGAAAGTCTAACTTTCTTTGACATTTTATCGTGAATTATGCTAAGATCACCAAAGGGTTCATGCGCCTGTTGAAGCATTGCACCCCATTTGTATGGGATGAAACCACACAACTTGTGTTTGAGGCATTAAATAAATCTTTGTTGTCGACACCTTTATTACGCCTGATAGATTACTCTCATGATTTTATATTGTATCTGGCCGCATCTGAGTCAACCATTGGGGTAGTGCTAGTCCAGGAAGATGGCAAGCTCCAAGAGAATGTCATCTATTACCTTAGTCGTACTTTAGCTGGCCCTAAACTTAGGTACTCCCATGTCGAAAAGTTGGCCTTATCAGCTATGTATGTTGTTCATAGGTTACATCACTATATCTTACTGAGGACTATAGTAGTAGTGGCAGATGTCAATCCTTTCCAATATGTTTTGTCCCGACGCATAGTTGGAGGCAAATTTAACAAATGGATAGTCATTCTCCAGGAGTTTGACTTGGATTTTTAAATCTGCCAAATCGAAAAAATCCTTAGTTTTTGCGGAACTTATTACAGAATTTCTAGTTGAAGAAGATATAGCAATTGAAGAAGACTCATTCCCAGATGAGCACATTTTCTTGATTTCCACCTCTAACCCTTGGTATGGAGATATACTTGTCTATTTCCAGAATCTGAAGTGTCCTGCAAGCTTTTCACAAGAAGAGAGACGCAAATTATGCACACATGCAAAAAACTACCACATCATCAGAGATACTTTGTATCGAAGGGGTAGACTTTGTTTTGTGTCAGTGCCTCACCCACGAAGAGGACGAGATTGTCCTAAATGATGCCCACAGCGGAGCGTGTGGGGGTCATTTATCTGGGTTAGCAACGGCCCAGAATATTTTACGTGCCAGTTATTTGTGGCCTACAATATTTAAAGATTGTGTAGAAGTCATGAAGTGCTGTCATCCTCGTCAGCTTTACACCAGAAAGATGCGGTCGCATCCTGCTCCATTACTTCTCGTCATCGCACTGGGCCCCTTTACCAAGTGGGGGATATATTACGTGACAAGAAAACCAATTTTGGCTGGGGGGCACAAATACATTATTGTCGCTATGGATTACTTTACGAAGTGGGTAGAGGCAATGCCCAACTATAAGGCTAATGGGGAAACTGCATCTTTTTTCGTTTTCAACTAGATTATCGTGCATTTCAGTATTTGTAAAGAGATTGTCACTGACCATGGCAGTCACTTTCAAAATAACATGATGACCGAATTGGCTACTATGCTAGGGTTTAAACAAGAACATTCATATTCTTTCTACCCACAAGTGAATGGTCAAGTCGAGGCAATCAATAAGACCTTGAAAACTATTCTCAAGCATACTATCAATGTAGCCCAGTAAAATTGGCACATCATGTTGTATCCTGCACTTTGGGCTTATCAAGCCAATGTGAAAACTTCCACGGGGTTCTCACCTTTCCAAATCGTTCACGGGGTGGAAGCAGTAACCTCGGTTGAATGCGAAATCCCATCTTTAAAAATTGTCATTCATGTGTTACCTGATACGACTGAGCTAGAAGAACATTTGTTACACTTAGAAAATCTAGATGAACAACATAGAGATGCACTGACTGCAAACGAGGCTCATAAAAATAGGGTGAAAAATCAATATGACAAATCGGTCAAACCTAGAAGTTTTCTGAAGGGGAGCTTGTCTTGCTCTGGGACCAAGACAAAGAACCCCTGTGGGCAAGGAAATTCAGGTCTATGTGGTTAGGACCCTATGTTGTGTCAAAATTTCTGAAGAAAGGGGCATATGAACTAACTAATTTCGAAGGGAATAAGCTGCCCAAGCCTAGAAATGGGCTCTACTTGAAGAAGTACTATGCTTAGTCTTAGCACTTTTTCTTGTATTTTATTGTATGTAACTTTATGTACAATACCTAGCCGGTTTGTGTTCTTATATCATATGTTGGTTGTTACAGATGTCTTTTGAGTGGTTCATAGGTTTTGTAGATGGTGCTAGTCATCACACTTGCAACCTGGCTTCAGCCGCATGGGTTATTTACTCACCCTCAGGAAAGCTAGTTGCCTCTAGAGGCGCTTTCCTAGGTCTTGCTACCAATAATGTTGCTGAATATAGGGCCTTTATTGAGCTTTTATGGGATGCCTTGTCACATGGAATCACCCAGTTGGAAGTTAGACTTGACTCTCAACTGGTGGTTTCCTAGCTCAATCAAGCTTATCAGGTGTGAAACCCTATTTTATTACGTCAATTTTTGCAAGTTAGGTTATTGGAAAGAAATTTTGATTTTATTACATTTAATCATATTCCAAGAAATCAAAATTCATTAACTGATGCATATGCAAATTATATCTTAGATTGGTACCTAACACACATTCCATAAAAATATACAACAGATACATTGTAAAACATATGTAAATAAAACTAGAAATATATTTGTGTGTGTGTGTGTGTGTGTGTGAATATATGTCCATATAGATAGGTCAAGTTATTGATCCTCATATCTAGTCATAGCTGTATAAATATACAAAAATGTACAAAAATTGGATTGTAATCCATCAAATGCCCCTAGGTATAATCTTAACCACCCTCGCTACCCTTCTCATAAGGCGTATCCAGGTGGGTGGAATATCAACAACTAGTTCCTGCATAATGGTAGTGATTTGCTCAATACGTAGAGTAGGGACTCTTTGGGTAAGCCTGGCTAGCTTCCCCTCAAGTACCCTAATCAAACCCTAATCCTCTCCTGCCACCATTTGTACATACATACGAGGATTTCCATCAGGGAGGACTGGTCCAATAAATGCATTTTAAACATTAAAAGGATTAAAAAATATTATACATATGTATATATCTTTATGATTAAAAAATCATAAAATTCTAAAAATTGAGAAAACCAAAATACCTAATGCTTTCTGTGCTCCTCCAGGAGGGAGGACAAGGTCATTGTCACCTCGGAAATCCATCCTAGCATATGGAAACTTCTCCAGTGCTGGTAGTTTCCATGCCCACCATAGATATAAGTCATCGTCATAGATACTCTGAACTGAGCCACCGCCGCCTTGGAAAAGGAAAATTTCTCCCCACCTACTCATTCTAGGCTGACGGGGAGAGAATGCTAGTAGAGGTACTGTAGGGATGAGGGTGGGAACTCTCTCAAAGAAGAAGTCCACCAATACACTAGAATAGCCAAAGGTATTCTTTCGGCCTCTCTTATAGTTAGAGAGTTGTTTCTTCATTGTCGGGATTACTCCGGAGCACTAGTCAAACATAGTTCCCTGTAGGCACTCTACAACGATTCTCATCTGGTTTCGAGTAGCAAGATGGAGTGATGAAGATCCTATAACCCTCACTATTGTGCTTACCACCACCTACAATGGGAAGTTACTAATATGTGTAATAGGGATGCAAGTTCCCCTTTTCTGTCTGTTGGACGTGCAGTAAGTGTTGATGTAGTCCTAAAAACATAGAAGGTCAACGCCCCTGCCAATACCCTCAAGGTTGATAGGTGTTCCCCATCATGACAAACCCGTAATGAAATATATTTATTCCAACGCAATTTCCAGAATCTCACCTTGTAGGTCAAAAGCACCTAGGTCATGATCCCAGTAGTTAAATAGAAGCTCCAGCAGATGGACATTGGCCCGCATAGGTGAGGTACAAAAGAACTTTAACAACCCACTTTTCCACAATGCTTGCACTGTGGGCGCACTTCAGAGTGCATCTTGGTCCCTATTTTCATGTTTCCTCTCCCTCCACTCCAACACCATGTTTTAGCCTACCCATAAATCCACCATCAAACATTAAAATTCATTAAAAAACTTTGATTTTTTCCCTATATACATTTTTCCTATGTCGCGCAGTATAGGCGACTATATTTTAGACAGGTCGCATGTCATACGCAGGTTTCCTTCAGGAAATTCGCATATAAAACACGTGTACGCGACTGTGTAAGTCGCCTACCCACGTATACAATGCAGACAATTTAAAATTGGATTAAAGCATCAAAATTTTGCATAAAATTGAAACTTTGAATGGATGAAATGGAAAAGAATGAAGAGCTGACTTACCTGGAACTTGTGCATTTGAAAATCGTCCACTGGTTTGTCCACACCAAGCGATTGAAGTCAGAGGTACAAATTGCCTATATTGGGTCAAATATGAAATGGTGATTTTGATTTCTATTTTTGAACTATTTATATAAATAATTTCAAAATATGGGTTTTTTAGCCTATAGTTTTAATTTCTATAAAAAATAAAACTATTTCCATGTCAAGTTTTCCTAATGCAACAGGTCCAAGGTTACTTAAATTTGTTAGTCACTCATATAGGATAGGATTTTGGTCATTTATATGCATTTTTTCATTTATACCTAATCCACCTTAACCTTAGGATCACTACTTTGACCACAGACTATGGTGTTTAACCATTATTACCTTGTATATACCATTATTCTTCCATGGACAAGGCTTTCGTTCCATGAGTACCCTAGTTTAGAACACATTAATTGTCTTTTAGTACTCATGTCACATTTGTCATAGGTTTAGGGGAGCCTTCTTAGCTATTTTTCACGCCAAATTGACCCTCATTTTGGTCTCTTTTTACAAGTTATCCCCTTTATAAGGCTCACCTCCCTTATGGAGTTTCTTTAGGCCTAAGTCTAACTCCTCAAAATGGACTTGACTGCCGAGTAAACTTGTCCATTCATGCTCGTTAAGAATATGTGAATGGGAATCCACATTGGTGGTAGGTTATCACTTTCTCGGACCATGTGGAATAATACGAGAAATTATTGCTCTCTTTTCTACGGAATTGAGAAGAGTATTCTCAGGCATATATTTATCACTTTTTCGGACCTGAGGAACTAAAATTATGGAAAAGGAGGGGTCGGTATGAGTTAGTCTTCTCTTTTTTCGTGATCTAGACCTAAACATGAAAAATATTTTGAGTGTACTTTATGTCTTTGTCATGCTGGTTAAACACTAAAGAACAAAGCATCGAGTTTATTATTGTAAGCCCCATTCCTCGTAACCAAATGGATCTTTCCAAGTAATCTTTATTTCTTTCACACTCATAAAACTCAAGCTATAAGCTGCTCTTGAAGGAGCGTTAGGTAGGTGGTAATTTAACATTTTTTGGACCTCCCTAACTAAGTACAAAAAAGGTGCTCCTTACTTCGAAAGCTAAGAGAGTTCTTCTGTGATATGTTTTATACTTTTTCAGGCCTCAGGAGACTAAATTGGATGAAAAATGACCCCCCTGGAGTCTTCTTCGGAGTTTTCAAACTCTCTAAACATGAAAACACCAATGAGCATGTACTAGTTCGGGTTCATAAAATCCATGAATCAATGACATTATCAAGCATTATTCTCTCCCCTCTTCAAGCTTGTCAAAAATGAATAGAAACCTGAGATGACTTTCTTGGTCTCATTAAAATTTAACAGGAAATATAAGGAAGAAGTTTTCTTTTTGGGTTATAGATGGTGGTAGCATGTCCTCCTTGAACATAGAACTCTCTGAAATTTTTGATAGTCATGTCTCAGTGTACACTTTAATCTCGGCTATCACTTCGAGTTTCTTACTCCTCCACTTGTCCGTTATACATGGGGAATCTGATCATGTCTCCTACATGACAGATCAGTTTAGTTTTCCTATCTACAAAGTTAAAAGTTTCCTTGGGTCATCTATGTTTCATGCTCACTGTTCACGGATTTATCCCTGCATTTGATTATTATCCTGGTTCCATCATTATCCTATCTGAATATTACTTGTGTATACCTTCCCTTATCCAGTTTCTAGTCACTCTTGTGATCCATTGGAGGATATATTTCCTTCCTCATCACAACAAGCTTTGTCATCAACACTTATTGAAGACGAAGACCTAGAGTTTTGACGATGGTACCATAGAATTCACTTTCAACATTGGTGAATTCCTTTGCTTCAGTTGTCAGTTTCACCTATTGTATGACAATGTGTTGAATAATCTCCATGTTCAACTTCAACACATATATTCACATGGCTTGGATTGTACTGGTTCCTTTGGATTTTGACGAAGACCTTAGGTTCACATCTATGACCTAATTTGCACAATATTATGTTGTGTTCACCCACACAACTTCCATATTTTGAAGACTCATCATTGTATATTGTGGCTTTGATCCACCTTTGTAATATACGTGGTCTTGTACCTGTATCATGTGATGTAATCAAATATTGTAAAGGAGCTAGTGTTCCAGTATATTGAACAGGGCATCCTCAGATATGATTTTGTATATGACATTGATATGCATTTGTTGCAGGTACTTCCTCTGCTTCCTTGGACTTCTAACTTCTCCAAGATAAAGATTGTAATGTATTTCAGCCATCACTTCCCTCTGACCTCACACATTAGGGGGCATCTATTATCAGCCAAAATGGCACTTCTCCATTCGAGTGCTGACATTCATCATGTCGGTACACAAAAGGACAATTAGGATTGAAGTGGCCAAAACACTATAGATGTGCATGACCTTTGATGCATTATCTTCATAACAGCCTTATATATTTTTATTTTGAGTTTTGGGTTGCATACATGACTATTTGCATTGCAAATTGTGTGTCATACACAACTATGTGCATTTCAACCTGCGTGTACCTTGCATATGCGAGTTCCCTTTGAGAAATCCACGTGTCATACGTGCCTTTCCTATCAATACTCACATATACCTTAATTCGACTTTAAAAAAATATAAATCACAATTAGATGAGATTAGTTGGGCCCTAATCCATAACTATCCCAACTTTCTCAACCACCCTAACCTTTGAAACCTCTCTATTTCCCAAAGTATAAATAGAGGCCTTGGGATGGGGCTAATCAATCAATTTTGGAAGAGCAAAGTGTTGGAGACATTTACCACCATACACACTCATTTTGGTCAATTTGGCTTAGTTAAACCACTATCCTAAGTTTTATTGACTTAATTGACATCAGAGGAGCACTGTATGACATCAGCATGAGCACACCCACGCCTACCTTCAGTCAAGGAGGCCAACTAAGCCTTCTCCTTCATTCGGGGAGGCTAACTGGAGCACTTCGGGGGTGATCTGGGTGTCATAAATACACTTAATTGATAACTAATGGTTACAATTAGTTAAACATAGTAGTGAAGGTGCCTCCTTTCATTAAATTGATTATTTAATTAATATTTAATGAACTGGAGTCAACAAAGGCGCCTCCAACCACTTTTGATGGTCAGTTAGACTTCAGTTAACCTCATCGGGGTTCATTGGAGTCATTGATGCACTACCACTTGTTGGTTGGCTTGCAGTGACATGTGTCTGAGCTACTTTCAGTTAGAATCAGTCATTTATTGTACTTTGACTTTAGTTAGGACTCAGTTGAGTCAATTAGGGTTTTGATCAATGGTTAACTTGAGTGTTCATTGTGGCTTACATTTAGTTAAGATAGACTCACTCATTCAATTCGAATGACCTCCTTGGGAATTCAAATTGTCTTGGAATTCATGCATCTGGCATGATTATTGTATTGTGTCATCATTCTTTCATTTGATTATACAGAGCTGCTACTTCCATTGCAGCACCATTTTGCCAATTTTATGCATATTTGTCTGAATTCTTTGTGAGACTGTGTCTTCAGTTCCTAGACCACTGTGAAAAATTAATATGGTGTTAGAGCTCATGGTGGAATGAAGCTAAGATCTCTCAAAAACAAGGTTTTTAATAGATCTTGCATGAAAAATTGAGCAAAGCTAAAAAATTCCAGCACTGCACCAAAAGCCAAGGCTTACCACTTAATACCCCAAGTAAGGAAATTGTTGGTCAAGCTTTCTTGATCAACTATGCTAGGTGTGATGAAAGCCTAAAACGTGCAGGCTGCCTGACCTTACGGTGCCCCTTTTGTTGTGATTTGTAGGTTTTTAATAGGTGAAAGCATTCGCTCCAACAGTTTCAGATGGCTTCTTCTGTAGAACTCTTGACTCCGTGCAATTTCCACTCATGGAAAGGAGACATGGAGATCGAGCTATGTGCCAGAGGACTCTATAGGGTCACTATGGAAACTGAAGAAGAGCCTGCTTCTATGATAGACAAAGCTATATTCTTGAACAAGAAAGATGAAGCATTCGAATTCTTATGCCTCTCTGTTTCCTGAGATCTTCTTTTCCATCTCTCGGGATTGAAGACTCCAAAGGAAATATAGGACAAATTGGAAACCCTGTATGGAAAGCAGGATGATTTAAAAGTATACTAGCTTGAAAATGAGCTGATGTCTCTCCAGCCTTCCAATTTCAAGACCTTAAATGATTTTTTCACAAAGTTCAAGCACATTGTCTTACTATTGAAGCAATGGAAAGAAGGATGATGATCAACTCATCCTCGCCATACTCTCCAAAATTGGAGCTAATTATTTGGTTTTTGTCTCTACATTCCATGTGGGGAATCTCACAACCCTTGGATGGAAGATTCCTTCACTCAATACATTCATTGAGTCCCTAACAAGTGAACATGATAATCTTGTCCAGATGGGGATCATCAGATCCTCCCGTGATCAAGACCTCCATGTCTCAGGCCCCAAAGACCAGAAGGGTAAAGGAAAGCAACAGAAGAACCCAAAAAATAAATTCAAAGCTCCTAATCCTAAAGTTGAAAACTAGCAGCATGAAGAGTCTTCCGGCTCAAAGAAGAACAAAGGAAAAGGGCATCATGGAAAGGAAAAAGTCAAGTGTTCATTCTGCAAGAAGGGCTTTGTTGTAAGGGATTATGCACCTAATAAACGTAGGTCGGGGAATACCAACATACTCAAACACTTGCAGACAATTGACTTCTGAAGTACAGAATAAGAAACAGGAGGATTAAAGGAACTTACTTGTTAAACGACGTTTGATCCTTGCTAGTCCTCTTCCAATCTGCTCCACTTCCAAAGTCTCCAAGGTTCACTCCTCTTTCACCTGTTCAGAGACAATCTTCCAGATATAGTATGATTCATATATATATGTTAGCAGGTTAGATAAATCAAATATAACATACTGTAACATAAACCATTATCAAACCAAGATATGTAAGACACATGTGGGAGAAGTAATCTCTTTATTATCAATAATGAGAAAGTTCAGAGTACAACCAAACGTCTGAGACAAGGACTCCTCTGTCACCAAAGGATTCTGAGTTTCACTGCTCCAAAGACTTCTGTAAACAATCCACCAGCATAACTTTGCTCCAAAGTGTAAGTCCCTACAACCCTCCCCAAGGCATGTATTTATATGGGTGAAATAAGGCAGTTCTCGAAGGTTGGGGAAGTTGTAGTAGTTAGGGAGATTAAGTAAAATGACTTAACTAAAATCCCATTAGCGCGTGATTTTGTGTTTTTATGTTTGGAGACACATTCGCGGGTCTGTAGTAGAGGAACCCATGAATGATTCACGACTCTGTATAAGCACAACCGGTGAATACATGGATTCACGACTTGCTGTGAAGGATACTCGCGAATGACTCGCGAGTTGTCAATAATGAGAGTCGCGAATACATCCCAATATGGCTAAATGGCAAAGTAACTAGCTGGATGAAGGTAGAATGTATTTCATGACAAGCCAAGCTATAGTGTCAAGGGAAAACCTCTATCCATAAGTGTCCTTTTGTGTGCCGACATGAGGGATATCAGCACTCGAACGGAGAGGTGCCACTCAGGTGTATAACAGATGCCCCCTAATGTGTGAGGTCAGAGGGGAATGATGGCCGAAATACATTATAATATTTAACTCTGGAGAAACTCAGAAATCCAATGGAGCAGAGAGAGTACCTGAAACAAATACATAATAATGTGATATACAAAGTTACATCTGAGGATACTATGTTCAATTTACTGGAACACTAGCTCCTGTACAATATTTGATTACATCATATGATACGGGTAGAAGCCACGTATATTACAAAGGTGGATCGAAGCCACAATACAATAATGATGAGTCTTCAAAGATCTGGGACCTAGATATCAGAATAGAACATGGTCTTGCGCAACTTAGCCCAAAATGAGGGACTAAGGTCTTCATAAATGATCGCAAAGAACCAGTATAATCCAAGCCATGTGAATAAGGGTAAGCTGAAGTCGAACATGGATAGGATTCAATAGTTTGTCAACCAATAAGTGATAATTGACAATTGAAGCAAAGGAGTTCACCAATGATGAAAGTGAATCCATAGGTACTACCGTCAAAACTCTAGGTCTTCGTCATCAGGAGGCGCTGAAACAGAACCATACTGTGATAAGGAAGGTAATGGATCCTCCAACGGATCATAAGAGTGACTAGGAACTGGGAAAAAGAAGGGAGACACAAGTAAATGGATAACAGATATAACAGTAATAGGATTAGGTGATAGATCAGACATGAGGTATAATCCTTGAACAGTGAGCACAACACAGAGATGACCCAAGGCAGCATACAATGGATAGATAGAACAACTAGACTTATCTGTCATGTAGGAGACATAATCAGATTCCCCAGGTATAATGGACAAGAGGAGGAGTCAAAACTCAAAGTGATAGCTGAACACAAGTGTATACTGAAACATGGATATTGGAAAGCAAAGAGTGCTATGTTCAAGGATGACATGCTGCCATTATTGAAAACAAGAGAAAACTTCTTCCTTATCTTCCCTGTTAAGTTTTAACGAGTCCAGGAAAGTAAACTCGGTTTCCTCTTCATTTTTTAACAAGCTTGAAAAGATGGGAAAATAATGCTTAATACACTGATTCGTGGATTTAATGAGCCCAAACTAGTACATGCTCATGCGGTATTTTCACATTTAGAGAGTCTGAAAATGCCAAAGAAGACTCCAGGGGGGTCCTTTTTCGTCCAATTTAGTCTCCTGAGGCCGAAAAAGTATAAAACAAACCATAGAAGAACTCTCTTAACTTCCGAAGAAGAAAAGGTGAACCTTTTTCGTACTTAGTCGAGAAGGTCCGAAAAAGGTTAAATTACCACCTACCCAACGCTCCTTCCAAAATAGCATAAAATAGCTTGAGTTTTACGAGTGTGAAGGAAAGCAAGATCAATCGGAAAGATCCATTTGGTTATGAGAAATGGGGCTTACAACAATAAACTCGTTGCTTTGTTCTTTAGTGTTTAACGAGCATGAAAAAGACACAAAGTACACTCGGAATCTTTTTCATGTTTGGGTCCAGAGCACGAAAAAGAGAAAACTAAGCTCACACCGGGTGTTCCTTTTCCATAAATTTAGTCCCTCAGGTCCGGAAAAGTGATAAACCTATACCTGAGAATACTCTTCTCAATTCCGAAGAAAAGAGAGTGATCCGTTCTTGTATTATTCCGCATGGTCTGAGAAAGAGATAACCTACCACCAATGCGGATGCCCGTTCACATATTCTTAACGAGCTTGAACGGACGAGATAACTCGGCAGTCAAGTCTGTTTTGAAGGAGTCAAACCTGGTCCTAAAGAAACTCCATAGGGTTGGGGAGTCCTATAGAGGGATAGCTTGTAAAAGGAGATTCATAAGAAGCTCTATTTGGCATGAAAAATAGCTATGAGGAAACCCCAGGACCTGAAACAGTGACGGAATGAGTACCAAAGGATGGCAATGGCATATAAGAATGATACTCATGAAAATGGATCCTAGCCACGGAAGAACAATGGTAGAGACAAGGGACTAATGGCTTAAAATACCATAGTCCGTGGCAAAAATGTTGATTACTAAGGTTAATGTGGAGTGATAAGATGCCAACATGTGTTGGAAAGAGCAAAAACCACCCTATAGAAGCATCAACACTTTGTAAAAGTTGGTAAACCTGTTCCAAGGCACAAAGAGGATGATATTAATCAATTGTCATTTCAAACTATATAAAAAGACCCTCTTTACGAAATTTTATTTCTATTAATAGATTGAAAATCAAAACATTTCATAACATTTGCACTTTTTGAACCAAAAAGGAAAGTTTACCCTCTATCTTTGATTGATCGCTGTGGACAATTGGACCGTCGGATTCAGAAACCGTCAGCTTCAGGTAAATCTACACCCTTAGCTCTTCAATTTTATCCAAACAAATTTTGAATTTAGGGGTTAATTCAGTATTTTTCATCAACCTAAAATGTGGCAAAATGTATTCGCGGGTTGCTAAGCGTAATAGTCGCGAATACGAGTTCCATTCGCGGGTTGCTGAACAGGGAAGTCGTGAATGGCTCGCGACTTGTCCCAATGGACAGTCGCGAATGCTGCGTGATAGATGAATCAAAATTTTTAAAATTTTATTATGGAATACTGAATCAAATTGTATGTTTTTGTCAGGAAAATCATGGTGCTGGAGTGGAGAGAGAGGGAACATGAAGCTATGGATCAAGCGGCTCTCCAAAGCCCGCCTACTATCCAAGCATTAAGGACTAGTGGGCTTCTCAAGTTCTTTTGCACATCGCCCATGTGGGCCAATGTCCGCATATTAGAGTTCTTAGTCCATTACTGGGACCATGACCTGGGGATGTTCAATATCCAAGGTGAGACTTTGGATATTACCACACAAGAGATTTACTTCATAACCGGGTTGTCACATCGGGGAGCACCAATGAACCTGGAAGGCACTGGCAGGGGTGGAGACCCCTTGAGTGTCCAGAACTATGTCGATGTATTCTGCAGGCCTGGTACTCAAAAGAAAGGCAGCAGCGTTCTCATTGCAGAAATTCAGGATCTTACACTACAGGTATTGGCCAGTACTATTGTCAGACTTTCAGGGTTAGCAGGGTTACACATGGCCACCAGGACTCAGATGAGAGTGGCGGTGGACTGCTTTAGAGGTACTCTCTTTGATTGGTGTACGGGAATTGCCCCCATCATGAGGAGGCAATTGTCCGACTGTAGGAGGGGAAGACGGAAGAACTTTGGCTATGCTAGTATACTGGTAGCGTTCTTCTTTGAGAGGGTGCCAGCTATGAGCCCTGCTATACCATTACAGGTCTGTCATCCACGGCAGCCGAGGCTGAGCCGGTGGGGAGATATATTCCTCCGTCAAGGAGGTGGAGACGTAGTACATAGCATGTATGATGATGATTTCTATACATGGTGGGAACGGCAGGTGCCGACGTTGGAGCAGTTTCCATACGCCGGGTTAGATTTCCGAGGTGATCCCGACCTAGTCCTCCCTCCAGGAGGAGCATGGGGAGAGATGGGTAAGTCATTTTTTATTTTTTATCATTATCAAATTTTTATGGATTTTCAAATGATAGGATATATACATATGCACAAGTCTAAACCCTATTTATGTGTCAAAATGCAGATATTGGACCAGTCCGCCCTGAAGGGCACCCACGTACCTGCGTACGTCCTATTGCAGGGGGAGACACAGGGTTGGTTAGACTACTCAAGGCGAAGCTAGGCAGGTTGACCGAGCGAGTACCTACGATACGGATAGAGCATCTCCCTGTAGCTATGCAAGAGTTAGTAGTTGGGGTTCCACCAGCCTGGCTACATCTTTTCAGACGGGTAGCTAGAGCAGTATGTGTATACAGGGATGCAGTGGAAGCTGCCGAAGCCGAGGAGGCTGAGGAAACCAGGGGGCACAGAGATCACGGGGACCAACCAGGTCCCAGTGGCCATGGCGGGCAGGCGTAGTTTAGGACTTTTTGATGGATGATGATCCACTTTTTGTATATTTTGTACATAACGGGATCTACGGATCAGACTCGACCTATCTATGACAGATATTTACATATATATATATATATATATATATATATATATATATTTGTGTTTGGTTGTCAGCTTATTTACAAATGTTTCTTATGTATTTACTGTATATTTTATGGAATGTGTGTGAGATGCTAGTCCAAAATATAATTAGCATATGCATCAGTTAATGAATTTTTGTTCCTTGGAATGTGATTAAAAGTGATAACTTCAAAATGTCTTTCCAGTAAACGAATTTGCATGAACTAACGTAACAATGTAGGATTACGCACCTGATAAGCTCGATTGAGCTGGGAAACAACCAACTGAGAATCCAAACGGACTTCAAGCTGGGTGATGCCTCGTGACAAAGCATCCCATAGGATCTCAATTACAGCCCTATACTCAGCAACATTATTGGAAGCAGGACCTAGACAAGCGCCACCCGTGGCAACAAGCTGTCCTGAAGGGGAATAGATAACCCATGCTGCCGAAGCCAGGTTACAAGTATGACGGCTGGCGCCATCAGCAAAACCTACATACATCTCGAAAGACATCTGCAACAACCAACAGATAGTATAAAAATTGAAACTGACAACCTAATGTACATAAAAATACATACATTAATATACAAGAAAAAGTGCTAAGCCTAGGCATAGTACTTCTTCAGGTAGAGCCCATTTCTAGGCTCAGGCAGCTTATTCCCATCATAATCCACTAATTCATATGCGCCTTTACTCAAAACTTTAGACACAACATAGGGTCCCAACCACATAGCCTTGAATTTACCTGCCCCCAGAGGCTCTTTATCTTGGTCCTAGAGTAAGACAAATTCCCCTTCAGAGAAAACCCGAGGTTTGACCGTTTTATCATATTGAGATTTAACCCTATTCTTATGAGCCTGATTTGCAGTCAACGCATCTCTACATTGTTCATCAAGGTGTTCTAAATGGAGCAACCGTTCCTCAAGCTCAGTTGTATCAGGTAGCACATGAATAGCTATCTGCAAGGATGGGATTTTGCATTCAATCGGCGTAATAGCTTCCACCCCGTGAACGAGTTGGAAGGGGGAAAAACCCGTAGCAGTTTTGACATTGGTTCGATAAGCCCAAAGAGTAGGATATAACATGATGTGCCAATTTGAACGGGCTGCATCAATAGTACGTTTAAGGATAGTTTTTAAAGTCTTGTTTACAGCCTCAACCTGACCATTTGCTTGCGGATAATATGGATAAGAATGTTCTTGTCGAAATCCAAGCATGGTGGTCAGCTCTGTCATCATGTGATTTTGGAAATGAATGCCATGGTCAGTGACAATCACTTTGGGAATACCAAACCTAGCAATAATTTGATTAAACACGAAAGAAAGATGTCGTTTCCCCATTGTCTTTGAAAGTAGGCATTGCCTCTTCCCATTTTGTGTAATAGTCGACAGCGACAATGATGTATTTATGCCCCCCAGCTGAGTCTGGGTTGCATGTCATATAATCGATCCCCCACTTCATGAAGGGGCCTACCGAGACGACGGGAAACAAGGGAGCAGGATGTGACCGCATTTTTCTGGTGTACAGCTGACACGGATGACAGTGTTTCACAGCTTCCACACAATATTTAAAGATGGTGGGCCAGAAATACCCGGCACGTAATATCTTCTGGGCCGTTGCTAACCCAGATAAATGACCCCCACACACTCCACTATGGGAATCATTTAGGACAATCTCCGCTTCCTCATGAGTAAGGCAGCTACGCAAGATGGAATCTACCCCTCGTCGATATAATGTATCTGCTATAATGAGGTAGTTTTTAGCATGAAGACATAACTTGCGTCGGTCTTCCCTAGAGTAAGTGGTAGGATACTTCAAAGACTGGAGATATATAAGAATATCTCCGTACTAAGGATCAGAGGTGGATATAAGGAAGATGTGCTCATCTGGGAATGAGTCATCCTCAACTACTACATCTTCTTCCGTAGGGAATTCTGCTATAAGCTCGGCAAAAACTAAGGACTTTTTGGATTTAGCGGATTGGAAAACCAAGTCAAAATCTTGGAGAATGACTATCCACTTATTGAATTTACCCCCAACAATCCGTCGGGATAAAACATATTGGAAAGGGTTTACGTCCGCCACTACAGTAGTGGTACTTAGTAAGATGTAGTGCCGTAACCTCTGTACAGCATAAACAGCCGCTAAGGCTAACTTCTCGACGTGGGAGTACTTAAGCTCATGTCCAACTAGAGCACGACTAAGATAATAGAAAACATGATCAACGAGCTTGTCATCCTCCTGAACTAGCACTACCCCAATGGTAGACTCCGACGCGGCCAGATATAATATAAAATCCCTAGAATAATCTGGCGGGCGTAATAAAGGAGCCGACAACAAGGATTTTTTCAATGCCTCGAACGCGAGTTGTGCAACTTCATCCCATACAAATGGGGTGTCCTGTTTAAGCAGGCGCATGAAACCTTTTGTGATCTTAGCATAATTAACGATAAAACGTCGAAGGAAGTTAGAATTTCCTTGTAGACTCTGAAGTTGCTTAAGTGAACGAGGAGGAGGTAGATTTACAATGGCCTCGACTTTTAAAGGATCCACCTGAATGCCCCTATTAGAGACAATGAATCCAAGCAATCTACCTGATTCGACGCAGAAAACACACTTGTGGGGATTCAAGCGAATTTTATAGTACCTGCATCTCTCAAAAATCAACCATAAATGATCTAGATGTTGGATCCTCTTGCGAGAATGAGCAGGCAGATCATCAAGGTAAGGCTCGACAATGGCTTTTATATCGTGAAAAGAAAAGTTCATGGCTCGCTGAAAGGTTGCCCCTGCATTTTTCAATCCAAAGGGCATTTTTCTATATGCGAATGTACCCCAAGGGCAAATAAAAGAAGTTTTATGCTGGTCTTCCGGTTTGATTTGGATTTGATTGTAGCCAGAGAAACCATCCATAAATGAGAGTACTTCACTACCCGCACATGCATCTATGATTTGATCAATAAACGGTGTAGGGTAGTTTTCCTTAGGACAGGCTTTGTTAAGGTCTCGAAAGTCTGTACAAATGCGAATAGTCCCTTGCTTTTTATCGACGGGAACTGGGTTGGAAACCCATTCAGTCAAAGCTACGGGATATATAAAACCTGCTTTCAACAGCTTTTCAACCTCTGTCTTCACAGCCGCCGCTTTACGCGGGTTCACGGGGCGTAATTTTTTTCGAACTGGCTTGGCATCAGGATAGGTTGGGATCTCATGTTGAACAATAGATGGATCGATGCCTAGCATCTCCTCATATGACCAGGCAAAGATATCACGGAATTCCTTGAAAAGGGTAGTATAAATAGCAATCTCCTCCAGAGAGCAGTTTGCACCTATATAGACATTTTCCACGACATTTGGTTTTACAGAGATGTTGATCGGTATAGTGGCGGAAATGTTTGCCATATTCCCCTCGACAAACACTCCTTCCCTAGGTAAAGGGTTGACATGTGTATCAACATCGTTTGATAGTCTCACATGAAACTCTTGTTTTTCTATCTTGCTTAGCTCTGGAAGGAAATAAGATTGGTGATGAAGATCCTCACATATCTTATCATGTGAACACATAGCCTCCAAAATAGCTTCGTCGGAAGGTAAAACAGTGTCTAAGCAATCTATGGAATGTAAAGAGTTTTCCGCCCATGCGGGCATATAGACTTCTTCCAGATCATCCGAGACTGTAAGAGGATATGGAATGGGATCTACAGTGGTTTGGGTAATAGCTTGATATGCCACTTCCACTGTAGATAAGGGCACTTCCAGTTCCTGAGGGGTTGGGAGGACCCAAGGATCAGTCCTATCAACCACCGAATCAATGGACTTCCCTACAGTAGTAGAACCGATATAAAGGACTGGAGCTGGAATATTGAATGTGCCCATCAATGATGCGTACATTCCAGCCCCCAAGCTCTGTGCAGTAGGTTTGGCCTGATCAACCAATGGCACAGTGGAATCTTTAGACTCTAGGCAGCCTTTTCGAGTAAAATCAAGCTGGTCAACAGTGACCACCTTGCCCTCATGTGGGAAAACCATGACACGAAAGACAGCAGATGCAACATCAGACATTGCATAAGTCCAATTCCTACCCAGAAGAAAATTGTAGTCCAATGGAGCATCAATCACTTCGACTTCAACAGACACTGCTTTTCCAGCCAACTTAATCTCAAAAGCTGGTAGGATACCATGTGGACGGAAAGACCTTCCATCAAAAGCAGTAAGTAAAGTGGTTGATGGGACCAGCTCTAGGGATCCGAGAGCTTTCCAACAAGCCAGGGACATAACACAAGTAGAGGCTCCCTCATCAACAACTGCTTGTCCAATGGTATTACCACCATGGACAACATCTATCGATAGAGCTACATGGTAAGGGAGGCGAATTTTAACATCAGAGAGATTAAATTTCGCTAAGAGACTCGAAGAGTCCATGCTACCTAAAGCTGCTAAGAGGGCATTCCGCTGAGCGGGACAACTCTGTAGCACCTCTAAAGCTGACATTGCACAAGGAGTATGAGCCAAGTCTTCAACTACAGAGTAGTTAGAAGCGGCTCTGGCATTTTGGTTATGCAAAGTCTTCTTAAAGACACCTTTGGGTATCTTTGGCATTATTTCCGCAGGTTTCTCTATAGTGAGAGGGTTGGAAGGTTTAACTACAGCTTTACCCTTCTCATCGGTCTCTTTCTCATAGTTCTTGTTCCTGGTTTGTAACAAAGTTTAGGATCTAACCATGTTGATATAATTGGGGTCAGGGGCAGCTTGAGTGCCCCCTGCTATGGTAGAAGTTGAAGCAGAATTCTGCCCTTGGGGAAACGGATCCTTCAGGACGGCCGACAGTTGAGCTTGTAACAGCTTCTGAGTTTGTTCCATGAGGGGACAAAGATGAGTAAGGTGGTCCCCTTGGCACAACTTACAAGGGAACTTGACTTTCTTCTTTTCCTTTTTGCCCCCATCAGCATTATTTGCGGGCTTTGGCTTGTTTTGGTTTTGGTTTCCCTCTCCCTTTTTACCTTTCTTCTTCTTCCCACCAGGCTGCTGATTTCCCTTCGAAGAGGTTTGTGCAAAAACATTTGCACTTTGGGAGGAGGGGGCAGCCTTTGCTGCCTCCGCCGTAGACTGTTTGACAGACAATTGGTGAATTTGTTTTGTCAAAGACTCTACAGTGGGAGAGTTTACAGACCCAACCACACCATCGGCATGGGGTCCAGGCTTGGGTTTCTCGGCCTCATGTGAAGGCCTTTGTGCCTCAGGGATAATTTCATATAGAATCCTAGACTATGAATAAATCAAGTCCAACTGCTAGGCCCTGAGTATGGCTACTTCTTCACTAGTCACTCCTGATGTGGAAACATCCTTAGAAATGTATGGCAACAATGACTTAAGGAACCACTCTAATAGAAACTCAGGAGGGATGGTAGCTTTGATAATACTCTTTCACCTCCTCCACTCTTGGATATGGTCCAACATGTGGGTTGCCTTGTTTTGTCTAAAAGTGGACAACAAATCCGTTTCGAAATCGTAACGAACCGGAAGCTGAAAGTGACTAAGGAAAGCACTAGCTAGGTCCCAGAAACTACTAAAAGCAACAGAAGGTAACTCAATGTACCATTTTTCTGCAGTGCCAGTCAAGGTCCTCTAGAACAACCTCAATCTCACTGAATCTTCATTCAATGAGTTGGAAGAACACCATAGGTGGAAGGTGGTGGCATGAGCCCCAGGATCTTCACCAGCCTTACCTTCGAACTTAGGGATGTCCGAGGGCATTTTGGTGGGAACAGGTGGCCACAAGGGGTCATGCCTCACCGGATCGTTCATCAATTTTGATAAGTCTGGCAAGTTCAAAGTTGCCAGAAAAGGAAGTTTGGGCCTAATCGGTGCACTAGATGTGTCAGCTTGGGGATTAGAGGGTCCAACCCCCGAATTCCCATAGGTAAAGGTGGGGTTGACCCCTGACACCGATTGTGAAGTGGGAAGGTTTCCTTGAAACGGATTCCATCCGTAGGCCACAGGATTTTGGGTGGGAGGTGCAGTGTAAGTGGTTTGGGCCATCCCCATAGAAGCTGGGGTCTGAAAGACTGGAGCAGGTATCCCTCCGCTAAACAAAGAGAAGGGAGAGCTCGTGTATGGGACCGAAATAGGGGTATGGAAGATTTTCCCATAAGAGGTGTTTCCCCCAAACTGCACTCCTACATATGAAGGAGATGGACCTACGTAAGGACTGGATGGGGGAATGTGCCCCCCATTCCAAGGAAATCCTTGGACATAAGCCGAGGATCCTACCGGG
>LPNX010223047.1:266647-284686 GCA_001517045.1 Pseudotsuga menziesii | reverse complement strand
AGCAAATCCACAGAGCATACACTAAAAAGATCCTAGAGTCTCAAGCAATCAAACCAGGGTATAAAGATATGCTTTCTCGAAGAAAGCTGATGAACAGTTACTTAGCGTCCTTGAGGGGTTCTCAGGCATAAGTGGAGGAATCACCCACCACCCTCCTGCACTTTCCACAAGGGTTACCTTCCAAGCCCGTTCGAGGTGAACCAGAAATAACCTTCCGGTTTACCTAGGTATGAACCCTAAAGAGACAAGAGACTAAGGCTACCTTGACAATACCAGCTGTCTGGGGGGACAGTTGCAATCCAAACTCGTACGCATGGGCAGGGTAGCTGAGCCCGAAACTCTGTCTAGGACAGAATCCCCAGATGCATAAAATTCCTGGGTTACGTTTTGACAAGGATTCGGGGGGTTATCCCCTCTGTCCAAGCCTCCACGCGGCCTAGTGCTTAACTCCCATTTGAGAGGAGCTTCCCAGATACAGTGATAGAATCAAGGATTTGCCTAAAGATAGGTCCACTACGTCTAAGTTTATAACTTGTGGGAAGTTTACACTCCCTAGCCCACAAGTCTAGCCTAAGCTAGTAGGTGAAAAGGCCCTAAAAATAAAAAATTACTAATAAATTTTAATTTATGCATTTATTTTAAGGGCTATTTCTTACTCAAGAGGAAGTGGAAGTGATATACTGTATGGTGTTTTGACTCAGCAGAAAATAAATGAAAGTAAAGTGCATTCAAAGCAAACTACTACTATAAAACAAACTTCTTTTCATTTTTTCAAATATGTATTGATGAACTACAGCACTGATAAGAGAAACTAAACCTATATTTTTGTAATTTTCTGAGATTATATATTTTTAAAATGAAGCAAAAACTACTTATGCAAAAATTACAATGCAAAAGACTAACTATGTTTTGTTTTCACTTTAAAAATTGCTCAAAGAAACTACTATGCATCTACAATGCACTATGTTTGAGTCAACTTGAAACTTATGAACTGTAAATAAACTACAAACTGAAACAGACAGGCTAACAGAACCTACAGACCAGCAAAAGAAGCAGGCTAGGAACCTAGCTTGGGTGCAAACAATGATACAAAACCAATGCAGACTTAAAAAGGGAAGTGCAAACCAGCAACTGTCAGAAAGCAGACTGGAAAAGCAGAGTCCAAGACCCTGATCACTGATCTGGACTAAGACACTTTAACCAAGAACCCAAACAAGCCAAATGCTTTAGGATGCAAACAGTAAATAAATCAAGTAAAAAGGACTCAAATGGCTTTCAAAAAGCACTAAGATGTGATTGCCTGAGGCAATCAAGCAAACTCCACAGCATTCTTAAAGAAAGTCTTTTCAGAAAATAGGAATTATAACAGGAAAAAGAACAAGCAAACTCTTACTCAGAAATGCCAGTTTCCAGGAGTACTCACGACTGTCTAGCAGTGCAAGTCGCGAATGATTCACGACTGTTTAGTGGAACAACCCACAAATGCAAATCTATACTTGTGACTGTCCAGTAGGACAACCCACGAATGGGTATAAAATTTTTCTTAAAATCTAAGAAAAAACCCTAAGACTTTCAAACACTGAAGTAAACAAGATCCAGGATAAAAAACCACAGTCAGACTCACAAGCAAAACTGGTCAGGATAACAGAAATGACCTACAGCAGTCTAGGCTTCCCCAGCGGAGTCGGTAGTTCTGTTGTAAGGGATTATGCACCTAATAAACGTAGGTCGGGGAATACCAACATACTCAAACACTTGTAGACAATTGACTTCTGAAGTACAGAATAGGAAACAGGAGGATTAAAGGAACTTACTTGTTAAATGACGTTCGATCCTTGCTAGTCCTCTTCCAATCTGCTCCACTTCCAAAGTCTCCAAGGTTCACTCCTCTTTCACCTGTTCAGAGACAATCTTCCAGATATAGTATGATTCATATATATATGTTAGCAGGTTAGATAAATCAAATATAACATACTGTAACATAAACCATTATCAAACCAAGATATGTAAGACACATGTGGAAGAAGTAATCTCTTTATTATCAATAATGAGAAAGTTCAGAGTACAACCAAACGTCTGAGACAAGGACTCCTCTGTCACCAAAGGATTCTGAGTTTCACTGCTCCAAAGACTTCTGTAAACAATCCACCAGCATAACTTTGCTCCAAAGTGTAAGTCCCTACAACCCTCCCCAAGGCATGTATTTATATGGGTGAAATAAGGCATTTCTCGAAGGTTGGGAAAGTTGTAGCAGTTAGGGAGATTAAGTAAAATGACTTAACTAAACTCCCATTAGCGCGTGATTTTGTGTTTTTATGTTTGGAGACACATTCGCGGGTTTGTAGTAGAGGAACCCGCGAATGATTCGTGACTCTGTATAAGCGCAACCCGCGAATACATGGATTCGCGACTTGCTGTGAAGGATACTCGCGAATGACTCGCGAGTTGTCAATAATGAGAGTCGCGAATACATCCCAATATGGCTAAATGGCAAAGTAACTAGCTGGATGAAGGTAGAATGTATTTCATGACAAGCCAAGCTATAGTGTCAAGGGCAAACCTCTATCCATAAGTGTCATTTTGTGTGCCGACATGAGGGATATCAGCACTCAGATGGAGAGGTGCCACTCAGGTGTATAACAGGCTTCCACCCTAAACATGCTTGCATGAAAAATAAACTTGATGAAGCTACCTCTCTCCTTGAGAGAAATCACATCAATCTTTCGAAAAGCTTTCGGAGGAGAGATCAGCAAGATCGGGAACCACAACATGAAAGAGGTCATGCCCTCATGGCAAGCAATTCGAAGTCCAAAGTGTTGATGTATTTGTAACTTCAGAATGTATTCATCTATGTATCTTATGTATTGTAACTCGATGTTTATTCCGGGATGTATATATTATGTAATTGAGTCATGTTGTCATGCCCCGATGTTCCGATCGGGAGAATCAGTAATGTAAACAAGTCATGTCAAGTCATAGTGGGTAACCCTTCGATTGTGTAAGGGTTAAAGTCCTTGTAGTTCTGGGGCACTAGGGTTATTAGACTCTCCTAGTAGAGGTCATCCCTAGTAGGTTTTTAGTCATGTTGGCATTAGTATAAATAGAGAGCTGGGGTCTCTATTTAGTACACATCACTCACACACTCAAGTGTAGCACATAGTTGAGGAAGGAGAAGACACTGGGGCTAGACAAGAAGAAGATTACTACTGTCGAGAGTGCATCTTACTATTTTGGGGTTTTACATCTTGTGCTAATTCTATCTCTGAGGAAGTTGCGGGGTTTTCTCCATTTATGGTTTCCCCGATGAAAAACACTGTGTTCTTTGTCTCTTGTGTTTGATTGTTGTACTTGTTGTTCTCTCAATAAAGATCCTAACATAATGCTAGCTTAATATTGAAAAACTAACATGGTATCAGAGATAACCTGAGAAGAAGACATTGTGTAGATGCGGGAACTAGGGCTTCCTATTTTGTGGATCTTCCTCCATATATTTTCAGCAAAAGTAAGGTGGAATAACTCTCCTCCTTAGGGTGCATCTTTCTGTTGAAGCAGAATCCAATTATGAGGTTTTTCAGTTTTGGACCTGTCATGACTGTCAGAAATTAGGGATTTTCACAGAAGAGGAACTTTTCAGTGAGCCCAGGGTTGGATTGATATCCTCCCCAAAATAAAATTTAGGGACAAATTTCAAGGCATTTGGGTGGATAGAACTCTGAAAAAGAAAAACCCTAATTTGCTCCTGAACCAGCTCTGCAGGATTTCAGCTCAAGTTTCATATCCGAAATATTGAACCTGGTAAGATCTAAAATCTTTTGTATTTCCATTTGAGGTTCTCAGTTAAGATGTCTCATCATCCCAAGCTTGATGAAAAGCTTGAGGCAGCTGATAACTTTCGATCCTGGAAGTATAGGATCTCCCTGGTCCTGGAAGAAAATGAGTTAGACTCCTACATCCATGAGGAGGTTCCAGTTCCAGAGGGAGATGAGGCAAAGGCCTTACGTAAGAAGAAGATGGTTATGGCAAAGAGGATCATCACTGATTCTATCAAGGATCACCTTATCCCACAGGTGTTCTCTCTCAAGACACCTAAAGCTATGTTTGATGCCCTAACCAAATTGTTTGAAGGGAAGAACATAAACCGGAAGATGACCTTGAGAAACCAACTGAAGAATGTGAAGATTCAGAGTGCAGAAACAATCCAGTATTACTTCACAAGAGTTTCTTAGATCAAAGAGCAACTAGAAGCAGTTGATGAAGAAGTGGAAAATGTAGAGATTGTAATGACTACATTGAATGGCCTTCCTAGATCATGGGATTATTTCATCCAAGGAATCTATGCTAGAAATAAGTTAGTCAAGTTCAGAAGACTATGGGAAGAGTGCTCTCAAGAAGAAGCTCAGATAGTAGCTCAAGAAGAGAAGATGGGAAGTGAAGACCAAGCTCTCATGGTACACTCCAAGTCTCACTCCAAGTCAAGCAAAAGAAGACCTCATAGCTCTAGAGGTAAGCACTCTCACAAAGATAACACTAGAAAATATGTATCTAGGATCATATGCTATACATGTGATGAAGCAAGACACTATGCAAGGAATTGTCCTAACAAACAGAAGATAATAAAGAAGAGCAACAAAAGAAGACATCATGCTCATGCTACAGAGGATGATGAACCATCCAGGAAGAGATCTAGATATGAAAGTGAAGATTCTTCAATCGAGGATGAATATGTTCTGATATCCGCTCTCATAGGTAACATTACTCATGGAAGTGATGATTGGCTTATATACAGTGGGGCTTCCAAACATATGACTGGATTCAAGGAATCCTTTGTGATACTGTCAGAACATGAATCACCTCACAAGGTAAAGCTAGGAGATGACTACCCATATCCAATAAAAGGTAGTGGGGAATCTTCCTATAAATTAGACTCTGGAAAGTCTCTAACATTGAAATAAGTATTGCTTGTGCCAGGACTCAAGAAGAACCTTCTCTCCATATCAGCATTAGATGCAAAAGGAATGCGGGTTGCATTCATAGATGGTCAAGTCATCATGTGGCCAAAAGGAAAGATGATGCGGTAGTGATTGGAGAAAAAGAAGGAGGATTGTACAAATTAAAGGGCCATCCAGAACAAGCCTTGGTCCATGACATAGTAGAGCCAAGTGAACTTTGGCATAGAAGGCTTGCACATGTGCATTATAGAGCACTACCTATTGCAAGAAAAGATGTTGAAGGCCTTCCAGAAATCCAAGCAAAACATGATGGGGTTTGCAAAGGATGTGCAAAAGGAAAGAATACAAAGAAGACATTTCCAAGCAGTGAAAGCAAAGCAAAAGGAATCTTGGAAATCATCCACTCTGATGTATGCAGCCCTATGTCATGAAACTCTCTAAGTGGGTATCCATATTATGTTTCTTTTATTGATGATGTTTCTAGGAAGACATGGGTTTATTTCATGAAGAACAAAGATGAAGTATTCAGTAAGTTCAAGGAATTCAAAGCCTTGATCGAGAACCATACTGAAAAGAAGATCAAGACCATTCGATCAGATAATGGCGGAGAATTCACTTCAAATGAATTCAAAGAGCTATGCAAAGAATCAGGGATTAAGAGGGAGTTTTCCACTCCTTATAATCCACAACAGAATGGGATTGCAGAACAGAAGAACAGAACTATCATGGAAGCTGCAAAAGCAATGCTTCATGATCAAGACTTTCCTATGCATATTTGGGTGGAAGCTGCTAGAACAGCGGTGTATCTACAGAACCGTACTCCACATAGAGTACTCAAGAACAAGACTCCTGAAGAAGTCTTCTCCAGCAAGAAACCATAAGTCATCCATCTCAGAATATTTGGCTTTCCTATGTACATCAACATTCCAAAAGAGAAGAGGACTAAATTGGATCCTTCAGGGAAGAAGGGTATATTTGTGGGATACTCTGAAAGCTCGAAGGCTTATAGAATATATTTCCAAGGATACAAGAAGATTGACATCAGTAGGGATGGGACATTTGATGAAGACACAGCTTACAAAAAATCCAGAAAGAGACCTGCTAAAGAACCTGAAGAAGCAGAAGCACCCAGAATTCATGATACAACCATGAATGAAGAAACTTGAGAAGAAGATAAATAATTTGAAGAACCACAAAGACCTATAGATCCACCTCTGTAGAAGAATCCTCATAAGAGGAAACCTTCTTGGTTACGAGAACTTATCCAAGGTGTGGAAAGATATGGGGCTCCAGAAGAGAATCATAGAGAAAGAAAGAGGACCAGATCTTGTTCCAGGTATGTAGCTTTACTATGTGATTTCATTGATAAAGAACCTTCCAGTTATGAAGAAGCGACATAACGGAAAGAATGGAATGATGCTATGATCGAAGAGTACCAATCGATCATGAAGAATGATGTTTGGGATGTTGTCCCAAGACCAGATGGGAAGTCAGTTGTAACTTCCAAATGGATCTATAAGATCAAACATGCTGCAAATGGTAGCATTGAAAAATATAAGGCAATATTTGTAGCTCGAGATTTATCTCAGAAAGAGGGAATAGACTATGGAGAAACCTTTGTACCTGTATCCAGATACACTACCATCAGATCAGTACTTGCTTTGGCCGCAGTGATGAAATGGAAGATACACCAGATGGATGTCAAGACTGCTTTCTTGAATGGTGTAGTGGAAGAGGAAGTGTATGTAGAACAACCACTCGGTTTTGAGACACATGACAGGGAGTCTCATGTATGTAGATTGAAGAAATCCCTGTATGGTTTGAAACAAGCACCCAGGACATGGTATGGAAGAACTGATAGCTTTCTATCCAGTTTGGGATTTACCAAGAGTAAAGCAGATTCCAACCTTTACTACAAGGTTGAAGATGGAAACTCAGTGATGCTTCTGCTATATGTAGATGATCTGTTCATGACAGGTATGGATGGGTTGATTACTGATACGAAGAGAAAGCTTGCTACCAAGTTCAAGATGAAGGACTTGGGTATGATGCATTACTTTCTAGGTATGGAGGTGTGGCAGAGTGCAGATGGAATCTTCCTTGGACAAGGGAAGTATGCAGTAGAGATCCTAAAGAGGTTTGGGATGATGGATTGCAAGACTATGGCCACACCTATGGCATCGAACCTGAAGCTATTAAGTGATGCTTCTTCAGATTCGGTTGATGCTACGATGTATCGTCAGATGATTAGGTCATTGATGTACCTGACGAACATGAGACCAGACATTTGCTTTGCTATGAACACCTTGAGCTAGTTCTTGGTATATCCGATAAATGTTCACTTGATTGCTGCAAAGCATATTCTGAGGTACCGGAGGGGTGCAATTGATTATGGGCTCAGGTATGATGCGAATTAGAAGATTAACATGGAGGGTTATGTTGATTCAGATTGGGCAGGCAGTGCCATCGATAGGAAGAGCACTTCAGGGTGTTGCTTCAGTATGGGATCAAGTGTGATCTCTTAGTTTAGCAAGAAGCAATCCTGTGTGGCACTGAGTACAACTGAAGCAGAGTATGCTGCAACTTGTTTAGCTAGTTGTGAGGCAGTATGGCTGAGGAAGCTACTGTTTGATTTATTTGATCTCCATATGGATGCTAATTGTATACATTGTGACAACCAGAGTTGCGTGAAGTTGTCATAGAATCCAGTGTTCCATAACAAGTCGAAGCACATCGAGATCAAGTATCACTATATCAGGGATATGGTGCAGAGAGGAGCAATGAAGCTCCAGTATGTTGCGATGGAGGAACATATAGCTGATGTGTTTACGAAGCCATTGGCCAGAGTGAAGTTCAAGTACTTTAGGGAGAAGCTTGGTGTTCTCTAGATTAAGGTTTCCTCCAAGGGAAAGTGATGAGTCCCAAAGCCATTCTGACGAGTAGGTTAGATGTAAGGGCTAAGCCATTCTATCATGGTGAGAGGATTCAGTTCCTTCCATGTCAGATATGAGTGCTGAGATCCAAAGCCATTATGAGGAGCAGGTCAAATGTAAGGGCTGAGCCATTTTGTCATGGTGAGAGGATTCAGTTCCTTCCATGTCAAATATGAGTGCTAAGATCCAAAGCCATTATGACGAGTAGGTCAGATGTAAGGGCTGAGCCATTTTGTCATGGTGAGAGGATTCAGTTCCTTCCATGTCAGATATGAGTACTGGCCATTATATCGAGTAGGATAGATGTAAGGGCAGCTACCACTCTCCGGGAGAGTGGAGGAACCTAGTCCATTACCAGATAGCTCAGTCTGGGACTGGGGGCCTTTCTGACAAGGGTGGAGGATTTGGTTCCTTCCAGGTCAGATGTGAGTGTAGGCCATTCTGTCATGGTGAGAGGATTCAGTTCCTTCCATGTCATATATAAGTGCAGGCCATTCTGTCATGGTGAGAGGTTTCAGTTCCTTCCATGTCAGATATAAGTGCGGGGAATTCTGTCATGGTGAGAGGATTCAGTTCCTTCCATGTCAGATATAAGTGCGGTCCATTTTGTCATGGTGAGAGGATTCATTTCCTTCCATGTCAGATGTGAGTGCTGGGCCTTTCTGATGTGAGTGTAGGTTACTACATGATCAGATGTGAGTGCTGGGTGTGCCTTTCTGATGAGTGGGTCAAATGTAAGTGCTGGGCAAAGACCTACCTGATGGCTAGGCCTACAACCAACATGAAAGAAGGCTAGCTCTATAGAAATTCCTATGATGAGATAGCACACATGATGATGACCAGATGAGATCCATATCGAGCTATGATCCATATCCAGTTATGATGACTCCAAGAGATCCAGATCGAAATGATCCAGATCCAGTAGTGATGTTGATCCAGATTGAGTGATGATCTAGATCCAGTCCAGTGATGATGATCCAGATCGAGTGATGATCCAGATCTAGTGATGCTGATCCAGATCAAGAGATGATCCAGATCTAGTGATGATGTCCCATGATGATCCAGATCTAATGATGATGATCCAGACCTAGAGATGATCCAGATTCGAAGAATGAAGATGACTTGAAGACTCAGAATACTTGAGATGCAGATGATGAGATGATCCAGTTGATACAAAGAAGAAGACCAGTGCTGAAAATTGTGTCGAAAGAATACCTTCCTAATTAAGAGGGAGTGTTGATGTATTTGTAACTTCGGAATGTATTCATCTATGTATCTTATGTATTGTAACCTGATGTTTATTCCGGGATGTATCTATTGTGTAATTGAGTCATGTTTTCATGCCCTGATGTTTCGATCAGGAGAATCAATAATGTAAACAAGTCATGTCAAGTCATAGTGGGTAACCCTCCGATTGTGTAAGGGTTAAAGTCCCCGCAGTTCTGACGTACTAGGGTTATTAGACTCTCCTAGTAGAGGTCGTCCCTAGTAGGGTTTTAGTCATGTCGAGATTAGTATAAATAGAGAGATGGGGTCTCTATTTAGTACACATCATTCACACACTCAAGTTTAGCGCATAGTTGAGGAAGGAGAAGACACTGGGGCTAGACAAGAAGAAGATTACCGCTGTCAGGAGTGCATCTTACTGTTTTGGGGTTTTACATCTTGTGTTGATTCTATCTCTAAGGAATTTGTGGGGTTTTCTCCATTTATGGTTTCCCTGATGAAAAACACTGTGTTCATTGTCTCTTGTGTTTGATTGATGTACTTGTTTTTCTCTCAGTAAAGATCCTAACATAATGCTACTTAATGTTGAAAAACTAACACAAAGCACTCTTGATAGATTCTGGAGCTTTGAACCACATGATGGATGAAAGCGACTCCTTCTCATCTTTGGAGACTAGCAAATCCATTCCCATCGACATGGGAGATGACTCCACCATCATATCCGAAGGACAAGGTACTGTTGATCTTAAGCATGGCTATTTTTCAAATGTTCTGTATGTACCATCTCTGGAATCAAACCTCCTTTGTGTTTATCAAATGACACATATGGGAGTGCCCAAGAGAGTCTCCTTTAGCCTGGATGATGTAGATATCATAGAACTTGCATCCGGGAAACTTGTTGCAAAAGGCCTTGCAAACCATCATGCAAAATCCTATGAGTTCTCCCATTTTGTGGCGGATGCAAAGACCATCGAATTGTTGACTCATGGAAATAAAGTTAGTACACTATGGCATGAGAGGTTTTCCCATCTAAACTTCAAATACTTGCAGCAATTACAAAAGAATTCTATGGTTGAAGGCCTCCTGGTCATCAAAGCTACCACTGGAATTTGCAAGGGCTCTGTTGTTGGAAAGCACTTTGAGCATAAGTTCGATCGGGGGAAGGAAAGCCGAGCATCATGCATCTTGGGACTAATACATTCTGATATCAGTGGTACCATGCCTATCACATCCATGAATGGATCAAGGTACGACCTGAATTTCATTGATGATTTTTCCAGGTACACATGGGTCTTCTTTATCAAAAAGAAGTCTGAAGTCTGTGAAAAATTCACTAAATTGAAGGACTAGACCGAGAATGCATCTATCCAAAAGATCAAGATATTGAGATATGATAATGGTAGGGAGTATGTTGGTAATGAGTTACTACATATATGTTCCCAAAGTGGTATTCAAGTCCAGCATTTAGTTCCCTACACTCCCCAACAGAATAGTGTAGCGGAGAGGAAGAATCGATCTCTCAAGGAGATGACAACCTGTATGTTGGAATCAAAGAAGTTGTCTGAAAATTTGTGGGTTGAAGCCATGCATGCTACAGCATATATTCAAAACAGAGTTCCACACTCATCCATGAAAGGGAATACCCCTTTCGAAGAATACTTCGGACATAAGCCGGATGTGTCGAATCTGCAGGTGTTTGGGTCCACTGCATGGGCCCGAATTCCACTTGATAAAAGGAGGGATTTGCAATCGCAAAGCATAGAATGTCTGCTTATTGGGTATCCTAATGAATCAAAAGGTTTCAACCTGCTGGATATCAAAACAAAATAGATCATCATCGAAATGAGTGTCACGATGAGCCTCTTCAGGAGGTGGAACTAGTGAAGGGGGAAACTGCTGAATTTCCTTCCTATTCTACTGAATATTTGGATGATGAAATTGGTGGTGATGACCTTGATTTGGATCCTCTGATTTCTGATGTCATTGTACAACAAACATCAGATGCTGAATCAAAACCTGAAGTACAAAATCATCTCCCAACATGGGCCCGACAGACACTCTCCTCCGCAGGAGATAACATTGGAAATCCGGATGATCCAAGGAGAACCCGGCCTGATTTCCAAAGAGTAGGTATTGCACTCTCTTGTCCTTATTATTTTCTGTCCAAATCTTGTTATTTGATGATAATTTCAGACCCTAAGTATTACTACCTGTTGGTAGGCAACAACCCTCTCAATTTTTTTGCTTTGCTGAATAAAATTGATCAGTTCTCTTCTATAATTTATCACAAAATTATATAAGAGTGCCAACAAAATCTTTGATTCTAAAGGTACTCTCAATTAAAGAAGAGTTAATGATTATACTAGAAGTTTAGGAATCATTTTTCATAAATTTAATAATTTAACATCTGTGAATCTTTTAATTTTTAATCAATTTTTATTATAAATATATTTGATTATATATTGATTCGAGATATTTAAATTACAGCCTGCTAAATAGTTCTTTGGATTAAATTACAGATAATTGAAAATGCATTCTAAACTTGTTGTAGTTAGGTTTTATTGATTTCATTTAGATGTTTTGACAAAGTATTCATCATTAGTTTTTGCAATGTATATGGTTAGGGTTGATGAATTAAGTTAAACATCCTATTTAACCCTAATGATATGTTTTTACATAGAAAAACTTTATCATTTAAATACTATGTCATTTTATTTGTAAATACATAGCTATGAGAATTTTTATATATGCTTTTCACATAGCTAAAGTTTACCTTTATATACTACTTCGAATTTTAACAAGATTTCTTGTGTTATATTTGTAAGGAGTGATTTTTATTTAAACACTTAATATTTAATAAGTTTCGTTTTAATACATTAGATCAATCTTTAATGTTTTCCGTGGTGTAATAAACCTCAAGTTTAAAAGCAAGACAATCAAAGGGTTTTTATGATTAATGATATTTTATGAAATCACCTACATAAATATTGAGATCATATTAACATCTGGTTTTGGCTTTGATTTTATGACACTAATCAATACAACTGACATTTGTTGGTTTAATGATGGAGTCATGTCATTTGAAATTCAATTCCATAATTACTGATAACCATTACCATTTATGATGCCTGTATGAAGCTATCATTATGTTCTCCGTATTATCAACCCTTCGTTCTTTGGGTTATATGGTTATCAAACCCTGAATTGTATTATTTCGAATGTTAAAGTTTAGTTAAAATTGGAAGTGTTTACATAATGATTCCTGATAGTTCTGTTGGTTACTACTAGTCTATCTATTACTCATAGCGCAAAACATTGGCACTTTCCTTCATTATTTCAAAATTTGGTTACCATGGCCGAATTTGGGGTTTTATTTCCTGTCACATATGAATAAATTAGTGATTTAATGGTTCACATGATGCCTTTCACTTGGATCCCTATTCCTTCCATCTTCACAACGACATTCATCCCAAACTGAGACCAGAGTTGTAGTGATGAGAAAATGGCTCCTCTTAGTCGATTTGAGATTTCAGGGCTCGAACTGGTGGAAGCTAATGAGGATGTTGCTGCATTATTTGAAAAAATAGGTTGGGGTTTGTTCTTTAGACGTTTCAGTGGTCATAATACTGAATTCACCAGACAATTCGCTCTAAGCCTGAAGGAGAATGTAGCTCAAATTGGGGGGTTTCAGTTTATAATTGATGAAGACAAAATTGCAGAAGCAACAAAGCTTCCCCAGACGGGAGAGCGTTGGTTTAAAGAAGGAAGGGTTGATAAAAAGGGGTGCAAGTCATTGCTTTTACCCTTAATTGCTAATGCAAGGCTAAAGTTTGGAGTTTCTCTTAAATTCCTAAAACCAAAATGGAAAGCATCTTATGAAGTTTTAGTCAGGTATGTTTCCTATGACGGCCACCTCTCTCATTTCCATTATTATCATTTGAGATTATTATTAGATTTGAAGGGTTGTAAACTTAATCTCCCTTTATACTTGCTTCAAAGATTGAAGAAAATGGCACACTCTGTGCAAAATACTGTAGGCAATCCCGATAGAAGCTTGTTCCACCATGGTTTGATTAAGATTCTAGTTCAGCACCAGTTATCCCTTATTAGTAGATCATCGGATGAATTATTGGCTGAAAACAAGCTAGGGTCGACAGAGTATTGGCCTAATCCTCCTCCTAAAACTCATAGAAAGCGTAGGGCTTCATTAAAATCTGAAGTCAATGATGTTCATAAAGTTGAGCCAGGGGTTAGTAAGTTATAGGAAGCAAGTCCGCCTTTAGATACCCATATTGGTAATGATGTTCCAAATAAAATTGATCCATTAGATGATGGAACTAATATGAACCCATATTCATCTGTCAAATGTTATGGCACATCTACAAAGGTGGATAGTAAATCAATGAATGTTGAAAAATCTGATCCTCTTACTCATGAATTCCTCTCTGATCTGTGCACTCTTAAAAAACCTTGTGATGAATCTACACGAAAACTTGAATAGTTAGCACAAGTCTCTTGGGATAGAAAATATTCTAAGCCAAAGGGTTCTGTGTCTATTGGTACATAACGATTTACTTGAAGTATGACTACAACCTCCATTCTAGTTACTACTCAGTAGCATAAAGAGATTCCTCTAGCCAAAGTTGATAGTGAAGATGATGAATTATCCCCAGTTCATGGGATTTCTCTTGGAAATGATGAACAACATGTTGAAATGAGTCATCCTGTTGTGTCATCGATAAATGAATTCGCTGATCAGTCTTCTCCCTATAGGTCTAAACATAAAGCTTTGTTTACTGGTGATTCTTCACCTATTATAAGCAATGAAGAAAATCGATTACCTCTTAAATAGATATTAAAGGACAAAGTTACCGAGTTTAAAATAGAGTTAAGGGAACTATATTCAAAAGAATCGGATACGAAAGAGGAAATCAAATCTCTTAAAAATGAATTATTGTTGTGGATTAGTAAATGGAAAGAAATGAAAATGAAAAAGGATAGATACAAAGCCACTAAGAAATCCATGACAATAATGAATCAGCGGTTGCTTGAGCAAACAGAGCTTCAAAAGCTCAAAGTTCTAAAACTCAAAGCTAGATTGTCGGAAGCTCGTCGGGCTCCCAAATTCCAGGTCTCTTCTTGAAAATTATGTTAGTTGCTACAATTTTGGGAAAATAACAAAATCAGGTAATTAGCATGCCCACAGAATCATAGATTCTACAGGCATTGCTCATCATTAAATTAGATTTTATTATTATTTCTGTTTTGTATCTATTACATTAATTATAAAAATCATGCATGGTTTTGATTCTTGTAGGTGTCATTGTTGGATAGAATTTTGATCTTGATGCTGTTCAACTTCATTAATGTTTTGCAATGGAGGCTGAGGCTATTACAAATCCAACTGATATGGATGCTTTCAACATAGATGAGTTGCGTTTTTTTGGAAGTTGTAATCGAGTTTTCCAGGTGCCCTTCTTTGAAGAATGAAACAAAACGATGATGAAGATTCTGTCTTTATTATGTAATAACTGTTAGAAACTAAATCGATATTTTTAGAATAGTTGTTACATAAAAGTTGGAAGTAGTTACTAGTCTTATTATATAAGATAGGAAGCTCATTTTAGTAAGGGTCGATGGGAGTATGAGGGAAAATACTTGTGAAACATATAATACATTTCTGGTTTTGATTAGTCTACTGAAGTTTTCTTCGTTGATGATTAGCATTGGGACATCAAAGACTTGTACCAAATTTTGTTTTCAGATCTTTGTTATTATATATATATATTTCAAAAGCAATTTTCTTACTTTAAATCTGTGTGCAATTGAACTTAGTTTTCATTGCATCAACATAGTTTCAATTACTCTTATCACTCAATATTGATATCTATTATTGATACTGTCAATGTCATGATTATTCAAATGTTGTTGATGATTGTGATCGAATAGTATTATATTTTCATAGCTTATTTTAATTATATCTATATTTTGATAGTTGTTTTGAATGATAAATTATTATATATTTTATATATAGATTTTAATGTTGAATTTCGATTATCTATTGACAAATACATCTGTAGAAAGAGCAAGTCGATAAGTTGACTTAAAGGATAGCCAAATTAGTCGATCAGCTGACTAAGTCGATGAGCCGACTAAGTCGGTCGGCCGACTAAACTAGAGATTAGGTCGCCCACCTAAGGTCGTGTTGGTTCACCGAACCGACATGTAATTATTTTTGTAACCATTCTATAATAATATATATTAGGCTGTTGAGCCAGATGAGAACTCAGTTCAGTTCTCTATGTTGTATGGACTCATTTGTATAATATAATCTATTAATTCACCTATTTGTTCTTATCTCTTGTCTCTGTTTTATATATATTTTTTAGTGTGTATTATTGGTAACCTTATGTGATTTGTGAGATTACAACATTGGTTCCGTTGCCAGTAGTACATGTCTGAAATGTATGCAAACAGATGATACCAGAGCAGGATATTAAGGACTAGTGGGAATGTAAAATTGCAAACTATTTGTAGAATTACGCACGAAGGAATAGATTAACAATCGCACAAGCAAAAGAAATATTTTTCACAGAAACGCATGAAAATTTTGTCGAATCAGTGCCCCAACTTTTGAAGAAACTCCTGGATGAGAAATCCGAAAGGGACTAAAGAACAAAAGTTGCTGGAAAAACTAATCCGAGGAGGTAGAACAAACTTGTCGGAGTGGTTTGAGAAAATTGCCGACTACTTCTATGAAGAGCAAGCAGTTGAAGACAGAACTTCGGTGGAAACAGTCAAGGAGAAATTTTACACGGATCTCACCAAGCAATTTCTGTGCTCCTTACTGACCTTGCTATTCAAATTCCTGATCGAGAAGGGAGTATGACATATTGTCGAACCTTGTCCATCACTTCACGAATTGCCATCAAACTCTAACTGGGCGGAGAAGCAAAGGAAGTGGGAAAAATTTATTGCAGAAAGGGAGTGGGAATACTTCCTAAGCAAATAGGTCGAACTATCTAGGCTTTCTAAAAGCGTTGGGTAGGCTATGGGGGGGTAGCTGGTCATATGTTGAGATAGAGTAGAGTGGATTCTAGTCGACTAGAAACAGATACCATTCACCAGTAATGAGAAGTCGACCAAAAGGGAACTCAAGAGTCTAGTATCACATGAAGGTATGTTAGACATTCAGAAAATAGAGAGGGAAGAGAGACAACAGAGGAGGGAAGCAAGAAGAGAAAGAGCCTTAGAGCTGCATAGAGGAAGGAATCCTAGGGCGACCGACCAGGAAGAGAATCCACCAGAGTTGGGTCATGACCGACATGAAGAAGACATGGAATAAGAGGCATATGGAGGAAGAATTGTGGATAGAGAAACCAGAAGCTCTCCAATTAAGAGCTCCCCATGAAGGAACAACCCTCTCTCCATTGAATTGCGTACTTGGATACAGACTATTGTCGAAGAGGACCTCTGACTATGAGCTGGTGAATTTAGTAGATGGAGTCAACTAGATGACAAAACATACACTGGACGACACCTCATTATACGTCGACAAGAGGAAGGGAATTGGGTGACCTTTCAAGCAGTACCCTCCAACCAAAGTATCCACTTACTCTTACCGACACATGAAGGAGCACCCCGCCGAAAAATATAGCTTTAGAAGACACAAAACATTCAGGAATGTGGAAAAATAGTTGCAATGGACCATCGATAGCAGAAGTCGACATCAATCGACTACCGGTCGATGAAGAATCGACAACCGACGGGAATGGATGTTCCGTCGACCATAGTCCCATAGAGGTGAATAAACCAATAACCCCACCACCCTCACCTCCACCCCGACCTCCATCACCGCCACCTCCTGAGAGAAATGACAGTGATTCAGACATGGGTCACAGATCAAATCACATTCCTCTGTATGAGGGGGATGAGGATCTCAGACGACACTAGTTCATCTGCGAGTCGACTTGGGAGGCCAACCAAGTTACAGACGCAGATAGACAAATGGCACAGTTCACTGGTGCCTTGAGGAAAATGGCATTGACGTGGTATATGACCTTTTCAGAAAGACAACCTAGAACAACCAAAGCCAAGATCAAGGTGCAATTTCTATCATTTTTCAAAACTCCAGATGCCAAACACCTGGTAGTGAAAAAATTAAAAACTACATCACAGAATCTAGGGGAGACTATCCGTGACTATGATAAGTGATGGAAATACCTTCTGAGCCAGCTGGACTATGTTATAGATGAACAGTTACTAATCTAGTGGTTTCTTGCAGGGTTATCTCAGAAATTCCACCGACATATCAGTCTGGAAACATTCAAATCTTACGAGGATGCGCTCACAAAATCTATCCAAGTGGGGATGGATGAAGACATACCCGCTTACTCATCATATATTAGAGGAACAACTCAAAAATGTACAGAGGTCTTTGAAGGAGTTAAACCTCAAGAATCAGGATATCTGGTGCACCAAATGCTTGACGGTCGACCACTCCAAAGACAATTGTCGACAGGAATACAGCTGACAAGACGTTCGATTCATGTAGACCAAATCATTTTGCTACATTTTCCAGGAGCACGGGGATCACTTGACAAAAGACTGCCCGTTCAACATGAAGAATGGCAAGTCCTCTTGGTGTGCCATCGGCGAGACTAAAAATCATAACATGGCTGACTACCATTTGAACCTAAAGAACCGACAAAATTATCATGCAGTCTACCAAAACAACGCAGTTGCACAAACTAACGAGCAAAACAATTTAGCAAATGATCAGAACGGTCAGAGATATGATGGTCGAAAATACGAGCGCCGGTACAACAATCAACGTGTAGGCTACGGAGGAAGAGGTTGATTCCCTGGGAATCACGACAACTGACCACGTTGACCCATCCAGTGCTTTACATGTTATAAAGAGGAACATC
>LPNX010223047.1:229204-261654 GCA_001517045.1 Pseudotsuga menziesii | reverse complement strand
CTTCCTGGAAGCATTCCTCCCAACATCAGGCCCTATCGCTACCCATTTCACCAAAAAATAGAGATTGAACTCCTCATTAGGGACTTACTGAAGCAAGGTATTATTTGCCCAAGCACAAGTTCCTTTTCTTCACCAGTTCTTCTTGTCCGCAAAAAATATGGGTCATGGCGCCTATGCATTGACTTCCGAGAACTTAATCACCTCACCATCAAGGATAATTTTCCAATTCCTGTTGTTGATGAGCTTCTTGATGAGCTTCATGGTGCTCAATTTTTATCCAAGTTGGATCTTCGCTCTGGGTATCATCAAATTCGGGTTCATGAGGATGATATCCCTAAAACAGCTTTCCGCACACATGATGGCCACTATGAGTTTTTGGTCATGCCCTTTGGTCTCACTAATGCTCCTTCCACATTCCAGGCCTTGATGAATAAAATATTTTGACCCTATTTGCGGAAATTCATTCTGGTATTTTTTGATGATATCCTCATCTACAGTAAAACATGGGCTGAACATCTCTAGCATCTGGCTCTTGTAATGCAACTTTTCTCTGATCATCATCTCCATGCCAAAAAGTCTAAATGTGTTTTTGGCCAAAAGGAAGTTGAGTATCTCGGGCACATTATCTCAGCACAAGGGGTTCGTGTCGATCCTGCCAAAATCGCTGCCATTAAGAATTGGCCGCCTCCTAAAACACTCAAGAGCCTTCGTGGTTTTTTGGGGTTGACTGGCTACTACCGTAAGTTTGTCAAGGATTATGGGAAGATTGCAGCTCCATTAACTGCTCTGTTGAAAAAGGATTCTTTTACATGGACACATGTTACTGAGTGTGCATTTGACAAGCTAAAACAAGCTATGTGTACTACACCTGTTCTAGCTATGCCCGATTTTTCCAAGCCCTTCACTATTGAGAGTGATGCTTGCGGCAATCGACTTGGTGCTGTTCTCCTTCAAGATGAACACCCCATTGCGTTCACCAGCAAAGCCCTTTCCGGTAATGATTTAGCTGCCTCTACATATGAGAAGGAAATGATGGCTATTTTGCATGCAGTACAAAAGTGGCGACCCTACCTCTTAGGGAATCATTTCTGCATCAAGACTGATCACCAGAGTCTGAAATATTTCCTAGAACAATGGGTATCCTCCCCAGCACAACAGAAATGGGTTAGCGAAATCATGGGTTATGACTATGAGATCACTTATAAGAAGGGTAGGGACGATATTGTGGCGGATTCCCTTTCTCGCACATTTGATGACCAAGGTTCTCTTTCCGCTATTTCTATGCCTGTTCCAAATTGGTTGCAATCGGTTCAACAGGGTTATGTCAATGACTCTTCATTATCTCAAATCATCCAATGCTTGGACAACAACCCTTCTGCTGTCCCACATTACTCTTGGGATGGTGCTTCACTGAGATACAAGGGTTGTCTGGTGCTTCCCCAGAACACAGCTCTTCAACAAGCTATCTTCTATGAACTCCATGCTTCTCCGTCAGCTGGGCACTCTGGTTTTCTCAAAACGTATGAACGGGCATGGCGCAACTTCTTTTGGAAGGGCATGAAAAGGAAAATTCAACAGATGGTGGCTGAATGTGATACCTGCCAGCGCAATAAGGGTGAAACAACACCCCTTCCGGGATTGCTCGAACCCTTGCCCATACCTACCCGGATATGGACAGATATTTCTATGGATTTCATTGAAGGGCTCCCTAAATCTGGAGGGAATACTGTGATTTTGGTTGTGGTTGATCGCCTCTCCAAATATAGTCATTTTTGTTCTCTCAGCCATCCCTATACAGCTTCCTCCGTTGCTCAAATTTTCTTGGACCAGATCTTTCGTCTTCATGGAATGCCTTCTTCCATTGTCTCGGATCGTGATGCGACTTTCACCAGTCATTTTTGGACAGAACTCTTTGACCACACTGGCACCAAACTGAAGATGAGTTCAGGTTATCACCCACAAATGGATGTTCAGACTGAAATTATCAATAAATGCTTGGAAACTTATCTTCGTTGCTTCTCCTCTGAGCAACAACATCAGTGGGAAAAGTGGCTCCCTCTCGCTAAATGGTGGTACAATACCTCTTACCACACTGCCTCTAAAATGAATCCATATGAAGCAGTTTATGGTCAGGCACCGCAAGTTCTTCTTCCTTACACCCCCAGCAGTTCTCCAGTTCAGGCAGTTGACGTGGTCCTTCGAAACCACGATGAGGTTCTTCGTATTTTGCGCGAAAATATTCACATGGCAAGAAATTTCATGAAGCAACAAGCTGATCAACACCGTTCTGAGCGCACTTTTCAAGCCGGTGATATGGTTTTTCTTCATCTCCAGCCTTACAAGCAATCCTCACTAAAACTCAAAGGGCGTCATAAGCTCGCTCCAAATTTCTATGGGCCATATAGGATTCTTCAGAAGATTGGGTCTGTTGCTTATAAATTGGAACTTCCGCCTTCTTCCCACATTCATCCAGTATTTCATGTCTCTTGTCTGAAGAAAGTTCTTGGCACCAACATCAAAGGCCAAACTATTTTACCAAAACTGGATAATGAAGGATCCATCTTTTTGGAGCCGGAGGATGTCCTCAATAAGCGCACTCGTCAGCTTTTCTCTCGCTCTATCACAGAGGTATTAATTCAATGGCACAGAATGCAGCTCGAGGATGCTACGTGGGAACCACTCCTTCAGATTCAGCGACAATTTCCACATCTAAATCTTTGAGGACAAAGATTTTTCTAAGGGGGAGGGGATGTTAGGAACCCATGTCAATCCTTCTCTTTACCGTGTTAGTATATTGTTGTTGGATGCATATGCTTTGTAAGTCGTCCCATAGTAATTGTTGATCCATAGTTTGTGTTATTGTTGTTGGGCGCATATGCTTTGTAAGCCGCCTGTAGTATTTGTTGATCCATAGTTTATATTGGCCCATGGTTTTGACCCATAGTATTGGTGCCTATTTTTAGTATATAAGTGTGTGTTGAGGCCAAGGAAGGCACCGTGAAGTTATTTTGTATTGAGCTTTCTCAAAGGAGGTTGCCCCCTCGAAGTGTCCTGCGATTAATATAAAAGTGATTTTGAGTTCTGCTGCTATATCGTGTATTTTGATTAATTATTTGCTGCAGGGTCCACACACAAATACAAGGAGATAGTCAAAAAGGAAATTGATAACATGCTGGTAGCAGGCATCATTTATCCTATCGACCAATTAGAATGGGAAATTCCAATGGTTGTACAACCTAAGAAACATGATCCGACCATACTAAGAATTTGTGTCGACTTCAGAGAACTAAACAAAGTGACACTGACAGATCCATTTCCAACTGCTTATGTAGATGAAATCTTAAATGAGGTCGCAGGACATGAATGCTACTCATTTACAGATAGATTCTTAGGTTATAACCAAGTGCCAATAGCTAAAGAAGACCAAAAGAAGACAACCTTTGTGTGTGAATTTGGTTCATTTGCTTACAAAGTTATGCCTTTTGGTTTAAAAAATGCACCTGCAGTATTTTATGGAATTGTTGTCAAAACATTTAAGGAATATATTTACAAGACCATGTCAGTATACTTTGATGATTGGACAATATACTCCATGTTAAAGGATCATTGCAAATGTCTCAGACTTATGTTGGAAAGATGTCGACAAATTAACCTCTCCCTAAACATCAATAAATGCATATTTGTGACCCCCATAGGGATATTATTATGGAACATTGTCTATAAGGAAGGTATTAAGGTCGACTTTGCAAAGATCAAAATTATCCTCGACCTAAAACCATCAGTTAACCCAAAACAACTTAGGGTGTTACTTGGCCACACAGGCTATTATAGAAAATTCATAAGATATTATTTAGATATGACCTATCCTCTTGAATAACTATTAAGAGAAGATTAAGAGTTTAACTAGACAGAGGAGTGCCACATATCATTCAAAAAATTAAAAAGAAAACTAGTCAAAGCACCAATCCTAAAGTTTCCAAATTGGTCGATCAAATTCCATGTTCATATCGATGCATCAGGCCTAGCAATAGGTGCAATATTAACTCAACCAGGAGATGATGGAATGGATTATCCTATAGTTTACAGTAGAAAAAAATTAAATAAGTCTGAAAGAAACTATTCGACTACAGAAAGAGAAGCCCTAGGAATGGTCTTTGCACTACAAAAATATCGACATTATCTCTTAGCTAACGCATTTATATTCTATACATACCATCAAGCCCTGAAGTACCTTGTCAATAAACCACTACATCATGGAAGGATCTGTCGATGGCTACTGCTCTTCCAAGAATTCAAGTTCGAAGTCGTTGTCTGACCAAGAAAGCTAAATGTCGGGCCCGACCATTTATCCCGAGTCGATATAGGAGAAGAACCGACAAGAGTCGATAGGAGTCAAGAAATATAGAAACAACAACAACAAGGTAAAGGTAAGCGCAATCTTATCCTTGCAGACTCATTAGAAGATGAGGAGGAACTGGCAACCACGGTCCTCGACATCATAGAGGATGCCGTAGCAAACAAGGTGCTGGTCGAAACCTAGTTCCAAATATTCGTCGACACGGGAGCACAAGCAGGTCGACCGAAGAAATCTAAGATTACGATGACGCCTGAAAATGTTGTCGATCTTGTGTTGACGCCTCCACCCCCATCACTGAAAAAAATAACTGAGGAACAAGTACCAGCACCGAAATCCGTAAGCCCCCTCGACTTATGCAAGAATGTGATGTCGAAAGAGGTGAAAGAGAAATTCGACAAGGACAAAGATTTGCAGGCTTTCATTGAGAAACTACCTGAGTTATTTACGTTGGCCCAGAAGATATTGACAAAAGAACCTATCTACACAGTCGGTGGATACCAACCAGGACCTGAAGCCCAGTCCAGAACATTTGCAACTATCACATCAAATTTTGAGAGAAATCCCAATAAGGAAGCTGAAGTGGTTGCACGTCGGTCCTTGACTATCACTCCAACCGTACCCCAAGTCGACCTACCAGCCACTGCATCGATTGAAGGAGAAGAAACTGAGGAGGACATAGCCCAACAAATTAACGAAATGTTCTCCGACGTAAACTCACCCCCTGACCCTGACAATCCACCACTTACCCACCTTTCCCCCAACCCAGTCACCCCTGACCATTCACCAACTCCATCACCACCACCACTTGTCGACTCAGAGTAAGCCCCCCCACAACCATCAGCATCAACTACGTCCACTTCTGCACCCCTTCCATCTCCACAACCGGAAGCAGTAGCCATCCAATTGCCCCATCTAGAAAAACTATTAACCACCATTCCACAAACAAAATACCCTGACTCAACTGTTGCAGGAGAAACAAAAGAAGGATCATCATGGACATCCTTCAAAGGTCCAAATCAGATTGAAGGATGCAAGCTCCCTGACCGACACAGAACTAGGACAACTCCTCAATACCCTAGCAAGTGAAGCAAAGACGAGGAGTGAGCAAAGAAATAAGGAACTTGATGACAATAATGTAGAACAGGTAGAGTTCCTCCACAAATACAGGAATCTGGCCTAGTCCGTCATGCCGAGCCCTGTAGAGGTTGACACAGACAAACCGCTCAAAAGGGCGTATCAGCTATTTGAGAGCATGGTGTCAGCACTCCAAGCTCACATTCAAGAAACAAAGGAGGAACAAAAAGAGGAAACTACCCAACTCCTAATGGCACAGCACACTGCCTTTTCTGAAGCCTATAAAGTGCTGCAAGATCATATGGAGGAGTCTGTCGTAATAGAAGAAATATTGAGAGACTAGCCTAATTACTACGAACAAGTCTACTAGTAGACTCGGCAGACTCGATAAGGGATTCAGGCATTAGAAAGCAAGAAAACCATTGAGGAAGCACTCAGAAAGACAATAGAAGAACAAATAGTGCTTGAAACAGCCAAACTGCAGAGACTAGAAAGGGAAGCACATCAGTGGGTGCAACAAGCTCTCCCTAACTTGGAGAAATTCAACATCATCTCCCTGCAGATGAAACGACTTATTGAGACTATAGAGGACAAGGAATAGTTTATGGGTTCCGACATGGAGAGAATAGCTGAAGTCTCCATTTCAGAGAAGATGTCGATCTTATCAGGCTTGACCACACTCACCATCGACATCCAGAAAATTTTGCAGAGTTGGATAGATTTCCAACATCACCTGGTAGTAACAGCCCCAACCATTGTAGAAGTCTGTGTATAGAAAAGACCGACCATCAGACTTCATATCCCACCACAATAACTATTGAGACCAACTAGGTGGAATTTTGTACCTCCCTGTTTCTTCAGGATGAAGAAACGTTTTGTTCATGGGGGAGATGTAGAAGGAGAAAATCAATAAGTCGAATTGAAGGATAGCCGACTTAGTCGATCAGCTGACTAAGTCGATGAGCCGACTTAGTCGATGAGCTGACTTAGTCGATGAGCCGACTTAGTCGATCAGCCAACTAAGTCGGTCGGCCGACTAAACTAGAGATTAGGTCAGCCACCTAAGGTCATGTTGGTTCAACGAACCGACAGGTAGTTATTTTTGTAACCATTTTGTAATCATATATATTAGGCTGTTGAGCCAGATGAGAACTCAGTTTAGTTCTCTGTGTTGTATGGACTCATTTGTATAATATAATCTGTTAATTCACCTATTTGTTCTTATCTCTTGTCTCTATTATATATATATGTTTTAGTGTGTATTATTGGTAACCTTATGTGATCTGTGAGATTACAACAACATCTATAGAGTGAATATAATAATTTATTATTTTATTCTCTGTGTTTTGTAAATTTTATTAAACAGAGTGTTATTGGTGATAACAGTTATGATAGTTTCTTATATGGAATTGTATGATTTATTTCACTTTGTTATTTATAATTGTTAATTGATAGTTGATATAGTAATCTAAAAATTTTCTCTCAGCTGAGATAGGGTAGCTAGTTAATTTCAATTCATATTTTAGCTTAGATTATTTTAATAGCTGTTAAATAGAATTAGATTAGTTTGTTAAAATTTAAAATAGTTTTTTTTTAGTCAAAACATTTAAAACAAAACCCTAAAACAGGAGACTTTCCTTAAGAAATCACTTTAGGATAACTTAAACTTAGAAAACTAACTCTAGGATTTATTTTAAGTAGTAATTTAATTTAGGATAAATTTTTACTGAATTTTATTATGTTCTCCTTAAGAGGATAAATTCAGTTGGTAGTAGGACCATAACTTGCAAGGTTTTTCCATTCCAAACACACCGGGAGCTGCTCTAAGCGACTTGTGTGGGATTAATCTCCTTAAGTTGGCATAGTTCAGAAAATCAGGCCAACAAAATGGGCTAGAAGGAGGGCATGTTAATGATTAATGGCTGATAGAATCAATGATAAATATTCAACTAGCCAACAACCTCCGTTAAAATATAAAGTTAGTAGATCACCATTCATAGAAACTGTTAGGAGCATTCTTGAGCATGACCATAATACATCTCCTTTTACTCCTAAACAGAGTACTCAAACTTTAGAAGAATCACGTCATATTCTTATGAGAGCATATGCTCATCAACTTGGTTTAACACCAATAGAGTATGGTCTACCCAAACAACAAAGACGTAATCCTCAATTGAATACAATTACTCAAGATTCATCAAAAGCCAATAGAACTCCAAGTTATCAAGTCAAAAGTCTGTTGGCTGGGAAATGTAACCTATGGGGTATTGTGGCCAACTACTGAAAAACAGCCCACACACTTGACTTACAACAATCTTGTATGTGTTTGGTGTAACTATTTTTCACAGGTTAAAGGCCCTGCTGCCTGTAAAATGTGCTCTCAAACTCAAGAGTCTCTTTAGGTGAAAGTGATAAGTTGCACTAAAACAGAATCCTCTGATAAATCAAAGAAATTTAACCTAATGATTAACTAATTCTGAAAAACTAACCTAAGCTACGTACAAAAAAACATAAAAATAGTAGCTCCTAATCCTGTAATGACCTAAAATGCAATATAACTATCCCAAACTGGGAGCTGGAATTGATAATCAGATAACAAGTTTTATTTAAAAAATTTAATATATGATTCTGCAATATTAGGAAAGCCTACTATCAGCAGGTACAGATCTTAATCAAATTACAATAAAATAATATTTTATTGTAAATCAATTTGCAAATGAAACAAAACTCATAACCAGAATAACTTTAACATAGTATTGAAGCATACAAGAAGTTACACCTAAGCACTAACACTGAAATGAATAAGTTCACCTTACACAGTCAGCACTTTGTACGAAATCATATCATTATCAACTGAAGAAAAGGAACATGAAGAAATTCATTCACTTTTCTATATGACAATTAGTTATTCATTCTTCAACACTAAGTACTTTGTTCAGAATCCATTAACAAGAGTTTTCACATATAATATAAAGATATGTACATATGAAAAGAAATTTAACACTGGAAAATAATATTAAGACAGCATGATAATGACTGATAGACTTAGCTAATGTCTTCAGCATGTCCATAAAACATAGCAATCCTCAGGAAAAATTCTAGAGGAACGCCAATAAAACAGAATAATATTAAGTTGCTGTAGTAAATTCGTTTATCACCAGTCTCAGGATTCCAACCCTTTGCTTTAGTTCCAAAGTTGCTTATAAAGGAAAAATAAAAGACTACAACCGACTAACTAGAAATCCTATTTCTTAGGAAAGATTCTAATCATATCCAAATAAGGCGTAACGATGACCAGCTTCATAGGCACATTTGTTACAAAATTATCCAGAAAGAAAGATATGCCTAGAATTTTAACTTACTGGAAAAATTCCAGCGTTAAACTCTCGCAATCATAATAACACCATACTGGGTAATCCATGCTAACCGAAGCTTAGAAATAGGAACGGAGTAATTACTGAGCATCAAATCAGTTGTAAGTCCCGAATATTCTTCAATGAGTAGCCACATACGATCAAAAGACATGAAGGCAGACCAGCATCTAGTTTCATCCCAACGGTTTCTTTGACACCTGTACATATTAACAAAATGTTGTTTTAGCAAAACTTAATGATGACACAGTAATCATGAGTGAGATATCTGCAGAATGTTAATTCTGTAGATATCTCAATTTAATCATTTAGACGATGAATTGAACTGAAATTGATGAACCCAAAACATTACTAACCTGTAAGAATTTATCCAAAACCATCTGTAGGAATAATGTAATATATAAAAGACAAAATTTAGAAGTCACCAAAAACAAAGTATCAGGTTTTTAAGGCCGACTCAACTGAGAATCGGATGGGTACACTTCTCCTAGATTTGTTTAATTTAGCCCTGAACCTGACAGCCATGGTCCTATTAATTATATTCTGTCTTTTCAATTTTTGATTCTTTAACAAAATACTTTTCATCATTCTTTTTCATTTTAACTTCTTCCCTCTTAACACGTCCCATTTCTCAACCTAGGTGATCAATTCAGCTTTTAAAGCTTTAATTTCTTCCAGGGCGAATGTTTGAATAACTTGTGCTTCTTTTAAGTCTATTTGTAGGGAAGAAATCAATTGAGCATGAGGATTTGGATCAGTTTGGTCTTTTTCCAAGTTTACTTGGGCTTTCTTTCAATTTCTTGACTATCCTCACGATTTACTTGTTGACTGTCAACTTCCTTATCTGCAAATATAGAGACGTATTTCAGATCTAACATAGATGGGGCTATGGTGGTTGGATTCGGTCGAAGGTCTAAAGAATCATTCAGTTCAATAAATGAGACATCCCCAACGCTCAAATACCTCCTGGAAAGCAGAGCGGCTTTCACACTGTGTGTGGTTCTTCATATAGCCGGTTTGCTCATAGCACTGCTAGTCTGAATTTTAGCCTTTGTTTGCTTTGCATTAACCTATGTATGAGAAGAACTCTTGTCTTGACAGGTTAAAGGAGTTGAGGGTTTCCTTCCTCGACCCTGAAAATTATTCGCAGGAGTTTCAACGCTAGTTTCCACCTCAATTTTCACATCGTCCAGACTTAGGGTTTGATCAGGTTGAAACCCTTCATCCCTCAAATCATCTTGAGAACTAGAGTCCTCGGCTTCAAGCTTAGCCTCTTCATTGTTTACCGGCCTATGTCGAACCCTAGGCCTCTATTTGGGCCATTCCTCGTTAACCCCAAACCCGTTTCTCACAAGGAAAGAATCCCAGGTTTGACCTAATTCTTTCAACCGACTGGAAACAAGAATCTTGATTAACCCATGGTGAAATAAACTCCTACTTTTGTCGCCAACATTAGACTGATAAGTGGTTGCCATTTTATGTAAACTGTTTAAAAAGAAAAAGGGCATATTGACAAGGTAACCCTTAAATATCAACAACAGTCACAGGTGATAAAATTGCGTCTGAGATAGCCTACCCTCACAAGTTACATACCTGATGACTAGCTCCAGAAGAGCCCTCCACTTTTTCATTAATAACTGGGATGGGAAGCCAGATTTCAACTTAGTTTGCTGATGAGCAGGGGTAAGAAACCCTTTCCACTGGTCATTCTTGATATGTTTTCCTTTATACCACTTCTCACCAGTCTGTGGCAAGCAAATATCTTGAGAAATGAACTTCTCAGATAGCTTAATCTCAACGTCTCCTACCTATGCACGGACCCCATTAAAAGACTCTGCAAATGCCTTAGAAACTGCCATATTAAAACCAGAAAATTTTCGAATATTTGTCACCAGTAAGTTCGAATCTAGATACTGGAGCCATGGCAACGGATAGACAAACCTCTAGGGTTTTTGAAACACAGATTACAAGATGCAATCGTTTCATCAATAGTATAGGCATTACCAGCAATACTCCAAAATACCCTATTTCATTAAAACCCTGAAAACCATCCTGTAAGTCCATCATATCGTGAATTGGCAGAGACAATAGGTTTCGAAGACAACTTACCAAAGCATAATGAGCCGTAGGATAGTCACACAGGCGAGTTATGGCAAGTGATTTTTGCATGATTATGAATTGACAGATATCAATCGTCGAATGGCACGACTACCAAAACCTTAATTCCACCATTACTCTATCATTCATTGTGATTTCATAGCGTGGTAGTAATGGAGGTTGATTCACCATTTTTTAACACATGAATCAATACTTTCCAAAACCTTAATTCTTCATTCAACGAATTCAATCACAAAAATATAATCGTCTTAGCATAAAATTAATATCTTAGGGTAAAGATCAGAAAATAATTTGATGATATGACCAAACCAATGTCAAAAACTTAAGAAGTAACTTTAGACCTTCATCACAAACTCTAATATCAACCTATTTCAAAAATATGAATTTGAAATAAGTGATGAACATGAAGTATAGTAGGGTTTATGAGGATTCATACTAAATTCACCTTAAAACTTTTGACAACTAAGACAGGATAAATGATTCAGAAGTGATGAAGCTTTACCAAATTTTCCACCTGAATTTAGAAAATACAGTTATCACATCATGTAGTACGTAGTTTCGATTGATAACAAAATACATTCATTTGATTTTAATCAAACACGAATGATGAGTGAAAAAAAATAGAAGCTACTAATCTTCTGTAATTATGATCCTTCTGATGATTGACAGAAATGAAGAATTAAGACCACAAGAGTTGAATTTTTTGCTGCTACTAATGTTCAATTAGTTGAAATGGATTAGTCAAGTAAGTTCCTGTTAGGAGTGCCTTAAGAATCAAAGAATCTTAGGGAACTCCTAAGATATCAATGATGAGTTTTCTTATCAAGACGAAATAATCGATATTGCTTGAACATTACTAAAACTTTAAATTATTTGTGTTTAAAAATGCTCCGAAGGGTGTTGCTTGCCAACAAAGTCTTCATAGAGAAACTGCCAGAACAAATACTGCTAGAACAACCACCTTCTCCTCTGGAATCACCACCGGAAAGTCCAAGGTCATCTAATCAAAGGAGTTCTTCAGATTCTGAAGGAAGTCCTATGGCTGGAAACATACCTGCAGGAGGAGGAGGAGGGGGTAACCCTCCACCTAACCCACAACTTCCTTGGTTAAGAACATCTGTTGTAGCTATACCTGGTGTACAACATCCTTTGCCGAAACATTCAGACAAACTTCTTCCAAAGTTTAATCCAGATAATAAATAACCTGTAGAGGTGCATTTAGATAAATTCATGTTAGCTGTTCAAACCATGAATGTTCAGCATGAAGACATAGTTTGTCATTTGTTCCCTTTAACTTTTGAAGGAAAAGCATCTACTTGGTACTTTTCATTAGTCCAAGGGTCAATCACAAATTGGGCTGAATTCAACAAGGCTTTTCTAGATAAATTCGTGGAGGATAAAACACCTGCCCTTTTAGCTCTTGATTATCTCAAATGAAAATGGAACCCAAAGAAAGAATTAAAGATTTTAATCAGAGATTTCTTACCTTAAAAAAAAAATTCCTATTGCTTCTCAACCACCTAAGGATATAATCATAAAAAATTATACTCCAGCCTTACCAAAGTATCATGGGATGTTTGTTAATAGAGCAGGTAAAACAACACTTGTTGAAACTTTTGAGGAAGCCATTAAAGTCGAGAAGGATTCCATGTATTATGAACTAGATAGAAGTGGAAAAGTTGATACTTTTCCTCGTAAGAAAATTGAAAGACCTAATTTGGAAAAGGATAAGGCAATTGATGTAGAACAATTGCATAATACTATTCGGGCATTAACTAATGAAGTCGTAGGATTAAAGAAAACTAATTTTGAAAATTCCTCTTCTAGAGGGTATTTCAGAAATCAGGTTAGACAGAATCCTAACACTAATAATAAAACCAGTTCACCTCTTGATATAGAAGTAAATGAAGAAATTTTTAATACTATTCGAGCAGTCTTATCTTTATCTGAAACTCCCTCAAATCAAGAAATTGTTGATAACGAAGAGGAAGAGGAATTTGAAAATGAAGAATAATTGGAAGGACCTCAACAAGTAAATGGTCATTTCTGGGACAGTCTAGTAAAATATTATGAAGGTAGAAGTCCTCCTTCAGGACAACATGCCTATAATACTCATAGTAGAACATTCGAAAATACCCCTGGAGCATCATCAAGTTCTACCCCGAGTAATGATAATAATAATTCTCAACCCAATAAAAAAAATCAATCTGTTAAACAAACTCAACCTGTGAGGACTTCTTAGCCTATTCAAAGTGCTCCAAAGTTAGATTTACAATATGACATAATTGAAGATCTAAAAAATACACATGCAAATATTAGTATGTATGATCTTCTTCAAATTTATCCAATGCCTAATAGTCCCATTATAAATCCTGCCATGAGTTCAATAATTCCTAATGCTAAGCAAAATATAGCTTCTAATAATTCTAATAGTGATTTAACACCAACTGATAAAGGAAAGTCAGCAACTGATAAATCTTTGCTAATAGGAAAAAATATTAAAGTGATAGTTGCATATGGTGATTCTGAAATCATCGTCAGACAAGTCCATAATTCTATTCATTGCATTTCTGAACATTTGCATAATTATCAACAAGAGGTATGGAATCTAATTTCACATTTTGATGCATTCAATATAATTTTAGTTCCAAGATTCCAAAATCAAGAAGCAGATTTATTAGCAAATGTAGCATCAAAATTAATTCCATTTGAGAATTTCACACTTGATTTCTTTTCAGTTGAATTAAATTTTAGGCCTTCTATACCAGATAATATCTTTAACTGGCATGTTTTTGATAATGATTTGTAGGTGCTGAATTTCTTAACAAATGATGATACTTTCAAAGATTCAGCCATTGATGAAGTTACACATGATGAAAATTTACAGGATTTTACGGTAATAAATGATTTTTGTTCAATTGAAAAAGCTTTTGAGAAGGTAAAATCGATTCCTAACTCAGTTTTGAGATTAGAAATTTTTTTTGATCTTCAAGATAAATTTAAGTCTATTCCTAATTGTAAAACCAATAGTTCACAAATGAAATATGAAACTATAAATTTAGGAACAGAACTTAATCCTCAAATTGTAAATTTAGGAATAGATTGCACTCCTATGGAAAAATCAGCATTCATAAAATTATTTAAATAATTCAAGGATGTCTTTGCATGGAAATACGATAATTTAAAAACTTTCAATCCACAAATCATGCAACACATTATTCCAATAAAACAAGAATCAAAACCTTTCCAACAGAAACTTAGAAAGTATCATCCGTCACTAGAACCTACAATTAAGAAGGAATTAAATAAACTTCTAGCTGCTAAAATTATTTTTCCTATTCAGCATACTCACTGGGTAGCTAATTTGGTTCCAGTTAGGAAGAAAAATGGTGATATTCGATTATGTATTGATTTTCAGAATCTTAATAAATCCTCCGAGAAAGATAATTACCAGTTCCTCCCATGGAACAAATCCTTCATAAAGTTTATGGGTCTGAGATACTATCACTTCTTGATGGTTTCTCAGGATATAACCAAATATTGGTTTCCCTAGATGATCAATTGAAAACAACTTTTAGAACTCCATGGGGAACATATGCCTACAGAAAGATGCCCTCTGGGTTAATCAATGCTGGGGACACTTTTCAAAGAGTAATGGATATTTATTTTAGAGGGTTAATTAATCATTCAGTAGTTGTCTATCTAGATGGTGTCACTGTATTTTCTAAATGTTGACATGATCACATTAATCATCTTAGAAAAGTATTCGAACGTTGTAGGAAATTTGCACTTTCTTTAAATCCAAAGAAAACAATATTTGTTGTTTCAGAAGGTAGTTTATTAGGCTGTGTGGTTTCAAACCATGGGATCATGGCTGATCCTAAACGAACCCAAGCTATCTCAAAAATAACTTACCCTTCTAGCAAAAAAGCAATGCAATCGTTTCTCGGTAAAATAAACTTTGTTAGGATATTTATCCCTAGTTTTTCGGAAATCATCCGTCCCTTACAAAAAATGATTAAGAAAGATGTTATTTTTAATTGGGGACAAACTGAAAAGGAATCTTTTCAGAGAATTTTAGAAGCCATTTTAGAAGCTCCTAGTCTTTTGAGCCCAGATTTTAACAAAGATTCCATATTGTACACTTTCTCTTTTGACATATCATATGCAACAGTTTAACTTAGCTAAACCAGCAAAATAGTGAAGTACCAATTTATTTTATGAGCTAAAATTTTAAAGGTGCTGAACTTAATTACCATGAGGTTGATAAGCAATCTTTTGCTATTTTCAAAGTTGTTAAACACTTTCATCCATATTTATTGAAATCTAAAACTAAAGTGATAGTTTCTTACCCTTCAGTCTGAAATTTGTTAGTACAGAAAGATTTGGGTGAAAAAATAGCACCATGGATGACAACTCTTCAAGAGTATGACTTGGAAATTAAACCTTCAACTGTAGTCAAGGGTCAAGTATTATGTAAACTTGCTGCTGAAGCAGCTCATCTGCCTAATAACAATTTTGAAGCTGTCATTGATGAAGTCTTACTAAATCGGGAAATTTACTTTTATCCTCCACCACAAGATTCTTGGTACACAGATTTAAGGACACTTCTAGAAACATGAACTGCTCTTGATTACCTTGAACCAAGGAAAAGGAGAGCACTTAGACTAAAATCTGCTCCTTATTTTCTAATTGATAATATTCTTTTTAGGAGAAATTCAGATGGTGTTTTACTTCGATGCTTAGACAAAGATGAAACATAAGTGATTTTGAAAGAATTACATTTTGGACCAGAAGGTGGTCATTTTGGTGGAGAAACTATGCACATAAGATTCTTAGGGCTGGCTATTATTGGCCTACTTTATTTCAAGATTCTTATGCTTTTTTCAGGAAATGTCAAGAATGCCAACTTGCTACAAGTAGAGTTAAGAGGTCTGCTTTTCCTTTACAACCTGTTTCAGTAGAAAGGCCTTTCAGCAATGGGGTATTGATACATTAGGACCAATAAACCATCCCTCTTCTATGCAACACAAATACATTATAACTGCAACTGATTATTTTACCCATTGGGAAGAGGCTGCACCTTTAAGGGTTTTAAACATCAATTAGGTTATCTTATTTTTAGAATCTTTCATCATAACGAGATTTGGTGTTCCAGATTCCCTTGTTTTTTATAATGCCTCAGTTTTTTCATCAGTTGATTTAACTCAATTTGCCTTAGATAAATGTATAATGGTCAGATATTCAGCTAATTATCATCCTCACGAAAATGGTTTAGTTGAATCAACAAATAAAAACTTATTGAAAATTCTCAAAAGAACTATTTTAGTTCACCATTGTGATTGGCATACAACATTGTTTAATTCTCTTTGGGTAGACAAAGTAACTCCTAAAGCTGCAATAGGTAACTCACCTTTCTTCCTGGTTTATGGAACTTAGGCCATTTTATTGCCAAATTTATTTTTACCTTCTTTACAGTTAGCCCAATCTGTTCAGGATGAAGATTTTCCAGCTATGGAGAAAAGGATTAACACTTTAATAAAACTTGAGGAGGAAAGAGACAGGTCAAAATAACATTTCGTAAAACATCAACAAATTGTTAAGTCCTGGTTTGACCAGTCCTTACGATCTAATAGAGAGTTTCAGGTGGGTGACTTGGTGTTAAAATGGGACAAAGCCCATGAGGAGAAGGGAGATCATACCAAGTTCCAAAAGCTATGGTTAGGTCCATTTTTCATTGTTGAGAAGTTAGGTCAAAGTACTTTTTGTCTGCAAACATTAGAAGGTCAGTCTGAAACATTTCCAGTTAACAGACTAATCTTAAAAAAATATTTCTGCTGATTGCATTAGGCTTTGAACCTTTGTATAATTTGTACATGAACTTGTTGATAACTATGCAACTTTCTTATTTTTATTTTTCAACCGATCTTTTATAAATAATTTAAAAAAAAATTTCAAAGCTAGTTTTTTGTATATATTATCATTGTAGAACTTTATAAGTTTGTTGATATTTCTATACAATCCTTCATCAGAAAAAATTATTGCAAAATCTTGTTTCTCATGTACATTCAAAATTGGATTTGTAAATATTCCTAAAATCCATTTTAAGTTTCATTTTCTTTAATTTTCTGAAAGATTAATTTTATTATCAACTCATCATAATCTTTAAATTTCTATACATACTTTCATTAGACTGAATAGTAAGAATCCTTTAGTCTGAAAATATATTTGTAAATAAATAATATATGTCTTTTCAATCTTATATATACATAGTCTTATTTGAGAGGGCATTTGAAAATAACTAAGTCCTGTGGCTTAAATCCCAGTTGTTCATTAGATTAAGATTGTTGTGATAAATTGAACCTTTTTAAATTAGCTCAGAGTGATTAGATTTTTTTTTATTCTGTTAAGAACCTATCATTGCCAGAGAATCTTTGCGAGTATGATTTAGATTATTCCCCATAACCTGTTTTTCTTTACAGTTAGGATGGATGATTAATACCTTTTCAAATATCAGTACTTAGAGAATCTTTATTTATTTTTATTATCGGTCATTTCTTTTAAGTGGTTTACAATTTGCAAAATTTCTAGATCTGTTCCCTTTAATAAAATTTTCTAAATTTTAAAAATAGGAGACAGAAGGTCTTAGTAATAAGCTGATCTGATTAGGATCATAAATATTATCGGTATGACATTATCTAGAAATTGATAGTGGCTCTTGGTCATAAGTTCAAGAGATAAGGGGTATCATCACGAGCCAACCAATTCATTTTCCAATAATCTTTGTGACTGACATTGCCATTTGGTTACCATGTTGGGCAGCGATCTCTTATTTTAAAACTAAATAAAATGGAATATAACTCTGATTGAAGGATAGGAGGTCTCATTACGAGCTGGCCTAATCATGATCATCAGTACTATCTAGTATAACTTCATTTCTTATTACCAAGGTGATGGCTCTTGGTCAAATGATCAAGGGACAAGAGGTCTCATCATGAGCCAGCTTGCTTATACTAGGCAGTTCTCGTGAATGATACTATCATAACAAGTTACCATGCCTAGATAGCAGTCTTCAATCAGAGAGCTAAAAAAAAGAAATAAAAATAATAAAATGTTTTTTTTTACATGAATTCAATAAATGGAACAGATCCTGGAAATTTTTCAGAGAAATAAATTCTTATATCTCTATACTGATGATTTAGATTATCATTTCTATGAGTACTTTGTTTTGACAGGAATATTTCTTAAGCTATTTCTTAATGAAATCTTTATTAACAGGAATAAGGATAATTCTGAAACATGTTTGCAAATATGAATTAGACAATGGTTTTTTAGACTGAAAATTTCTGATTGTTTTCAGTAGATTCTGAGATTTTATTTGCACAATAATTTGAAATTTATATGAGCAGAGATAACTGGTTCGCCCAGGTCTTCGCCATTTGTTGGCAGGAAACAACCCTCTCAAATTTTCTGCTTTGCTGAATAAAATTGATCAGTTCACTTCTATAATTTATAACAAAATTATATAAGAGTGCCTTCAGAATCTTTGATTCCGAAGGTACTCTCAATTAAAGAAGAGTTAATGATTATATTGGAAGTTTAGGAAGCATTTTCATAAATTTAATAATTTAGAAGCTGTTAATATTTTAATTTTTAATCAATTTTTATTATAAATATATCTGATTATATATTTTTTTGAGATATTTAAATTACAACTTGCTAAATAGTTCTTTGGATTAAATTACAGATAATTGAAAATGCATTCTAAACTTGTTGTAGTTAGGTTTTATTGATTTCATTTAGACCTTTTGACAAAGTAGTCATCATTAGTTTTTGCAATGTATATGGTTAGGGTTGATGAATTAAGTTAAACATCCTATTTAACCCTAATGATATGTTTTTACATAGAAAAAAATTATCATTTAAATACTATGTCATTTTATTTGTAAATACATAGCTATGAGAATTTTTATATATTCTTTTCACATAGCTAAAGTTTACCTTTATATACCACTTCGAATTTTAGCAAGATTTCTTTTGTTATATTTGTGAGTGATTTTTATTTAAACACTTAATCTTTAATAAGTTTCGTTATAATACATTTTATCAATCTTTAATGTTTTCCGTGGTGTTATAAACCTCAAGTTTAAAAGCAAGACAATCAAAGGGTTTTTATGATTAATGATATTTTACGAAATCACCTACATAAATATTGAGATCATATTAACATCTCGTTTTGGCTTTGATTTTATGACACTAATCAATACAACTGAAATTTGTTGGTTTAATGATGGAGTCGTGTCATTTGAAATTCGATTCCATAATTACTGATAACCATTACCATTTATGATGCCTGTACGAAGCTATCATTCTGTTCTCTGTATTATCAACGCTTCGTTCTTTGGGTTATATGGTTATCAAACCCTGAATGATATTATTTTGAATGTTAAAGTTTAGTTAAAATTGGAAGTGTTTACATAATGATTCCTGAGAGTTCTGTTGGTTACGACTAGTCTGTCTATTACTCATAGTGCAAAGCATTGGCACTTGCCTTCATTATTTCAAAATTTGGTTTCCGTGGCCGAATTTGGGGTTTTATTTCTTGTCACGTATGAATCAATTAGTGATTTGATGGTTCATGCGATGCCTTTCACTTGGATCCCTATTCCTTCCATATTCACAACGACATTCATCCCAAACCGAGACCAGAGTTGTAGTGATGAGAAAATGGCTCCTCTTAGTCGATTCGAGATCTTAGGGCCTGAACTGGTGGAAGCTAATGAGGAAGTTGCTGCATTATTTGAAAAAATAGGTTGGGGTTCGCTCTTTAGACATTTTAGTGTTCATAATACTGAAGTCACCAGACAATTTGCTCTAAGATTGAAGGATAATGTAGCTCAAATTGGGGGGTTTCAATTTATAATTGATGAAGACAAAATTGCAGAAGCAAAAAATCTTCCCCAGACTGGAGAGTGTTGGTTTAAAGAAGGAAGGGTTGATAAAAAGGGGTGCAAGTCATTGCTTTTACCCTTACTTGCTAATGCAAGGCTAACATTTGGATTTTCTGTTAAATTCCTAAAATGAAAATGGAAAGCGTCTTATGAAGTTTTAGTCAGGTATGTTTCCTGTGACGGTCGCCTCTCTCATATCCATTATTATCATCTGAGATTATTATTAGCTTTGAAGGGTTGTAAACTTAATCTCCCTTTCTACTTGCTTCAAATCTTGAAGAAAATGGCACACTCTGTGCAAAATACTGTAGGCAATCCTGATAGAAGCTTGTTCCACCATGGTTTGATTAATATTATGGTTCAGCACCAATTATCCCTTATTGGTAGATCTTGAGATGAATTATTGGCTGAAAACAAGCTAGGGTCGACATAGTATTGGCCTAATCCTCCTCCTAAAACTTGCAGAAAGCGTAGGGCTTCATTAAAATCTGAAGTTGATGATGTTCATAAAGTTGAGCTAGGGGTTAGTAAGTTACAGGAAGCAAGTCCACCTTTAGATACCCATATTGGTAATGATGTTCCAAATAAAATTGATCCATTAGATGATGGAACTAATATGAACCCATATTCATTCAAATGTTACAGCACATCTACAAAGGTGGATAGTAAATCAATGAATGTTGAAAAATATGATCCTGTTACTCATGAATTCCTCTTTGATCTGTGCACTCTGAAAAAACCTTGTGATGAATCTACACGAAAACTTGAATAGCTAGCACAAGTCTGTTGGGATAGAAAGGATTCTAAGCCAAAGGGTTCTGTGTCTATTGGTACACAACGATTTACTCGAAGTATGACTACAACTTCCATTCCAGTTACTACTCAACAGCATAAAGATATTCCTCTGGTCAAAATTGATAGTGAAGCTGATGAATTATCCCCAGTTCATGGGATTTCTCTTAGCAATGATGAACAAAATGTTGAAATGAGTCATCCCATTGTGTCATCGATAAATGAATTCGCTGATCATTCTTCTCCCTATAGGTCTGAACAGAAAGATTCGTTTACTGGTGATTCTTCAATTGTTAGAAGCAATGAAGAAAATCGATTAACTCTTAAACAGATATTAAAGGAAAAAGTTACTGAGTTGAAAACAGAGTTAAGGGAACTATATTCAAAAGAATCAGATATGAAAGAGGAAATCAAATCTCTTAAAAATGAATTATTGTCGTGGATTAGTAAATGGAAAGAAATGAAAATGAAAAAGGATAGATACAAAGCCACTAAGAAATCCATGACAATAATGAATTAGCGGTTGCTTGAGTAAACAGAGCTTCAAAAGCTCAAAGTTATGAAACTCAAATCTAGATTGTCAAAAGCTCGTCAGGCTACCAAATTCCAAGTCTCTTCTTGAAAATTATGTTAGTTGCTACAATTTTCGGAAAATGACAAAATCAAGTAATTAGCATGCCCATAGAATCATAGATTCTATGGGCATTGCTCATCATTAAATTAGATTTTATTATTATTTCTATTTTGTATCTATTACATTAATTATAAAAACTCATGCATGGTTTTGATTCTTGTAGGTGTCGTTGTTGGATAGACTTTTGATCTTGATTCTGTTCTACTTCATTAATGTTTTGCAACAGAGTCTGAGGCTGTTACAAATCCAACTGATATGGATGCTTTCAACATAGAAGAGTTGCGTTTTTATGGAAGTTGTAATCGAGTTTGCCAGGTGACCTTCTTTGAATAATGTAATAGAACAATGATGAAGATTCCATCTTTATTATGTAATATTTGTTAGAAACTAAATCGATATTTTTAGAATAGTTGTTACACAAAAGTTGGGAGTAGTTACTAGTCTTATTATATAAGCTAGGAAGCTCGTTGTAGTAAGGGTCGATGGGAGTACGAGGGAAAATACTTATGAAACATATAATACATTTCTGGTTTTGTCTATTCTACTGAAGTTTTCTATGTGGATGATTACCATTAGGACATCAAAGACTGGTACCAAATTTTGTTTTAAGATCTTTGTTATTATATATATATATATATATATATGTATTTCAAAAGCAATTTTCTTACTTTAAATCTGTGTGCAATTGAACTTAGTTTTCATTGCATCAACATAGTTTCAATTACTCTTATCACTCAATATTGATATCTGTTATTGATACTGTCAATGTCATGATTATTCAAATGTTGTTCATGATTGTGATCAAATAGTATTATATTTTCATAGCTGATTTTAACTACATCTATATTTTGATAGTTGTTTTGAATGATAAGTTATTATATCTTTTACATACATATTTTAATGTTGAATTTTGATTATCTGTTGACAAATACATCTACAGAGTGAATAGACTAGTTTCTTATTTTATTCTCTGTGTTTTGTAAATTTTATTAAACAGAGTGTTATTGGTGATAACAGTTTTGATAGTTTCTTATCTGGAATTGTATGATTTATTTCACTTTGTTATTTATAATTGTTAATTGATAGTTGATATAGTAATCTAAAAGTTTTCTCTCAGCTGAGATAGGGTAGCTAGTTAATTTCAATTCTATTTTAGCTTAGTTTATTTTACTAGTTATTAAATAGAATTAGATTAGTTTGCTAAAATTTAAAATAGTTTTTTTTAGTCAAAACATTTAAAACAAGAGACTTTCCTTAAGAATGAACTTTAGGATAACTTAAACTTAGAAAACTAACTCTAGGATTTATTTTAAGTAGTAATTTAATTTAGGATAAATTTTTATTGATTTTTTTTACGTTCTCCTTAAGAGGATAAATTTAGTTGGTAGCAGGACCATAACCTACGAGGTTTTTCCATTCCAAACACATCGGGAGCTGCTCTAAGTGACTTGTGTGGGGTTAAACTCCTTAAGTTGGCCTAGTTCAGAAAATCAGGCCAACACTACCATGCTTAGAAGGATTTGAGATGGCAAGTTTCCATGGATGAAGAGATGAATTCTCTTCAGAAAAACACTACTTGGGAGCTAGTTTCTCTTCCTCCGGGAAGGAAATTGGTTCAATGCAAGTGGGTGTTTCGGACTAAGGTTGCTACAGATGTAAGAACATGCAAATATAAGGCAATCCTGGTGTCAAAAGGTTTCTCCCAGGTCCAAGGTGTGGACTACCATGAGACTTTTTCACTGGTTGCAAAAATGGACTCCATCCGCCTAGTTTTGGCAATTTCAACATCTAAGCATTGGGAAGTGCATCATATGGATGTTAAGTCAGCCTTTTTGCATGGAGATATTCATGAGGAGATATATATGAAGCATCCTAAGGGCTACATTTCTGATCCATATTTGTTTTTCAAGATAAATAAGTCACTATACGGGTTAAAACAGGCCCCAAGAGAGTGGTATTCCAAGATGGATGCCTTCCTTCTCTCCCAAAACTTCCAAAGGTGTAAATAAGATACAAATGTGTATTTACAGTAGTTTGATGATCATTTGATTATTTTTGTTTTATATCTTGATGACTTACTTATCACAGGTAGCACAGTTGCTTCTATTTCACTCATCAAAACTGCTCTCCACAATGCATTTGAAATAAGCGATTTGGGGCTCAAAATTGAGCAAAATTCTGATGGGATAATGGTCACTTAGTCCAAATACATATCAGACCTGTTAGTAAATTTTAACATGGCTGAATGTAGAGATTCTCCATTCCATTTCCTTTCAGGGATCAACCTTGAAGAAGGAAAAAGCACACCTCCCATGGACTGCACTATTTATCGACAGCTGATTGGTAGCTTGTTGTATTTGACTCATTCTCGGCCTGATATCTATTATGCCATGAATGTTGTATCAAGATACATGAAGCAGACCCATTATATTCATTGGAAGGCATACAAGAGTATCCTCCAGTACATTCAGGGAACCAGGACCTACGACATTCACTATGCTACAGACACCGAGCTAGAGCTGGTTGGATACACAGATTCCGATTGGGCGGGTGATTCTATTGATCGAAAGTCTAATTCTGGATATGTCTTCATGTTTGGTGGTGGCCCCATTTGTTGGTATATAAAAAAGTAGGCCACCATAGCATTGCCTTTAGCAGAGGTCGAGTATCGAGGAGCGGTGAATGCTTGCATCCAAGCTGTTTGGTTGCAAGGAATTCTTTCAGAGTTTGATCTTGGTAGTACTTTGTCCACTGTCCTATTTTGTGACAATCAAAATGATATTAAGATATCCACATATCCAGTTACTAGGAAGAGGACCAAGCATGTAGAGATACATATGCACTATATCAGGGAGCTAGTGCATGACAGAACCATCATTCTGCAATACTGCCCAACTTATGAGCAGATTGCAGACATCTTCACCAAGATCTTTTCAGAAAATAAGTTCACTTACCTCCTTTCACTATTGGGGGTGAGTTCATCAGGGTGATCCAACTACTTTCAGTGTTCAACTTGAGGGGGTTTTTTCCCACTGGGTTTTCCCTCTTTTCCCCACTTAGTTTGTTTTGAGCATTGTTTGAGTTTCAGTATTGTACAGGGTGACCTATGGCCTTTGTTGTTGAGGCCCTAGTATTCTTATGCACTTTATGTTTTCTACTTCTCCTGAGTATAACTTAAGGGGGGGTGTTGGAGACATTTACCACCATACACACTCATTTTGGTCAATTTGGCCTAGTTAAACCACTATCCTAAGTTTTATTGACTTAATTGACATTAGAGGAGCACTATTTGACATCAGCATGAGCACACCCACACCTAACTTTAGTCAAGGAGGCCAACTAAACCTTCTCCTTCATTCGAGGAGGCTAGCTGGAGCACTCTAGGGGTGATCTAAGTGTCATAAATACACTTAATTGATAACTGATGGTTACAATCAATTAAACAAAGTAGTGAAGGCACCTCCTTTCATTAAATTGATTATTTAATTAATATTTAATGAACCGGAGTCAACAAGGGTGCCTCCAACCACTTCTGATGGTTAGTTAGACTTCAGTTAACCTCATCGGGGTTCATTGGAGTTATTAATGCTCTACCACTTGTTGGTTGGCTTACAGTGACATGTGTTTGAGCTACTTTCAGTTAGAATCAGTCATTTATTGCACTCTGATTTCAGTTAGGACTCAGTTGAGTCAATTAGGGTTTTTATCAGTGGTTAACTTGAGTGTTCACTGCAGCTTACATTCAGTTAAGCTAGACTCACTCATTCAATTCGAATGAACTACTTGGGAATTTGAATTGTCTTGGAATTCATGCATCTAGCATGATTATTATATTGTATCATCATTCTTTCATTTTATCATACAGAGCTGCTACTTCCATTGCAACACCATTTTGCCAATTTTATGCATATTTGTCTGAATTCTTTGTGAGACTATGTTTTTAGTTCCTAGAACACTATGACAAATTAATACAAATTCATGCTGGTGGTATACCTTCAGAGTCTTGGAGCAGCATAACTCAAATTCCTCAATTGCAGAGGAGTACTTGTGTCAGAAGTAGGGTTGTATTCTTACCTGTTCATTGTTTGTTAATAAAGATAATTCTTCTTCCAATGTTGTATTGTGATTATCTCATTTGTATTGGTTTAATGAATATGTTCAATTATGTTATTAATATGATTTTCATCAAACCTCTGATTTATATATGTATGAGATATTGCTTGAAGAATTGGCTCTTTGCAGGTGAAGAGAAGCATCCCTAGAGGATTTGGAGAAGATTGGAATGAGAGAATACCAAGCTTGGATCAACCGTCATAAACTGGGTAAGTCAAGATATCTTCCTATTCTCATTCTATTTTCTAAAAAAGTTGATTGCCTGCAAGTCTAATAGTAAGTTGGTAACCCCAGACCCTAGGTTACAAGGGTGTAATGTCCTGTACAACAAACAAATAAAATTACTGGACTAGTGGTTGTATGATAGACGAAGAAGGTTTTGATGGAGTAAAATGGGATACAATAATTGGTGTAGTTGAAATAGGAAGAGTAAATGCAGAATTCAGCAGGGTAAGGAGCGGCTTAGGTGAAGAAATATTTGTTTCAATTATGGTGGTTGGTGAAATTGATATGGAACTGGTCGATGAAAGAGTCAATTGGGTAAGAAGTGGATCGGTCGAATGGATGAAAATTTAAATTAGGGTATGCCATGATTCTTATTTTTTTGACAATGATGTTTTAGCAACATTTGAGTTGGATATCGGTATAACACTGGGAATAGTCTATGGGATGGGAGGAGTTGAAGGAGATGAAATTTTTAGGGAGTTATTTAATGGAAGGACTCTTAATTGTTTGTTTTGGGGATTTAGAAATTGAAGGTGGTGGTATAATGGATAATTGTTCTAGTGGGTTTCATAAGAAACAATACAGTAAGTTACTACGTGAAAGGTTTTTATTGACCATTACAAAGGAACCTATCTTAGAATTATCCTTGTTATGAGTTGATTGCAGTCATAGACTAGTACATGTGAACATTTTTCCCATGGAAAATTGTCGCTATAGCAACACTTTTGTCTCTATAATGACAAATAGAAGCCCAATTTTTTGTGGAAAAAATATCGTTGCATTAGCCACACTTCGAATATTCCGTTGCTATAGCGACAATACAAATATCACACATGGTGATTGTGGCATTTTCTTCAAAAACCAATAGACATCGATATAGCAACATTTATGTGTCGCTATAGCAACGTCGTAGAGTCACTATAGCGATGAAAGATTGTGGAAAAAGAATGCAATTAAGTCATATTGCATTGCTCGAGCGATGTATAGTCATTAGTATAGAGACATATATTTGTCGAAATATCAATGTCAATGCATCACTATAGGCATGAAAGTATGTTGCAAATAAGAAACACCCAAGTCCTTTTTTCGTCGCTATAGTGATGGTCTATCGTCATTATAGAGATGACAACTTGTCACAATAGCAACGACAGTTTGTCGCAACTTATAAGCGACTAAGAATTGATGCGTCACTATAGAAACATCGTTATGTCGCTATAACAACACCAGTACGTCGCTATAGTGATGTTTACTGTGTATTTTGTTTTTTAAAATATAGAATTTGCAGCAAATATTGTATTTCAAATCTATGAATACCTCTAGGCTCTTACAATGATGTTGGTAGGAAACGAGTATTAGAGACTAAATGTCCTCCTCAGAACTGATTTCCTCCTCAAAAATGTATAGGATAGCATATATATTTCAAGCACATAACCTATTAATTATTAGTATAGGATTTTTTTAAGTCTTGAGAAATAATATTAGGAATAAAAATGAGAAAATGGCACACATGCATCCTAAAAGGATTGAGAAACATATATCCAACCCAAATATATCACTTTCAATGACATCCTTCTATCATATCTTACCTCCATTTTCCTACCTCATACAACTTAACAAGTGCAATATTTTAGCTCTATGTTATGCTACTTTGGAATATGAAGTTTGAACCATTCCGAACCTAGAAGAAATGCCATTATCATGCTCAGCAGTCTTGGCATACCTTGATTGTGATGGAATCTGGAACAATGATTGTGTTATAATTGTGTAGTACACACCATATTTTTTGGTTTATCATAGCTATTCACAAATCCTAGTATTGTAATTTATATGGAAAAACTACTTAGAGCATGTATTATGTTATTGATACAGTATTGTAATTTAGCTAGGAGAAATTTTACAGTAACTTCAGCAATGAAGATATTGTGACCCCCATCTTTTAGCCCTTTTCAAGGATGGGTTGTTGATACATCCTGCTTATCCTGGATTAAAATTTAAAGAAATTAACATAGAAATCTGATAGTTATATCAATCCAACCGAGGATTCCTAAGAAACAATTAATACAGACTCTTCTGCAATTCTGGAAAGAGAGTGTTTCCTTGTACTCATGTACAACTGGGTACCCTACTGCAAGGTCAGAGTTTTTTTAGATTAAGAATACACATGTGTGTTAAATTCTTTATATATATGAGTTAAAAAAATAAACTCAAATGTATCTATTACCTCCTTCACTTGAGTTCACAAGAGTGAAGAATAGATGGGTTGGGAACTTTGTTGAAGAATGTTTGAAAAGTTGGATGAGACAAAAAGAGATCAAGGAATGGAAATTTGTGCCATGTTTGACTATATGGGAGTTGTACCTGGCAATAAAATCATTTTTATTTATGGAAAAATTTTTAGTACCTTCATTCCAATGTTCTTATCAAATCTAATCCATGGCCATAGCTTAAGCCTTACAAGCTTCTAGTCATTCAAGAAAAGAGAGGCGAATGGAGAATTTGGTCATCATTAAACAGCAAGTATGGGGGTTCTTTTATGGAGAAAGGGAAGGTCCTTGGGATAGTAGAAATGTACGTTGTATTTTGTTTTTAACTGAGAATTACACAATTAAGATGGATGGCCGGTCGTTGGCCTTAGCATAGGATCTGATAATTTTGCATAACTAATAGCATTAACACTTCTTCTCAAATGTGACATAAAAAATAATGTAAATAAGTTACAGGTATTAAGGAGGCTATTGTAGATATGATCATTGAAGTATGTTTAAAGTTCCAGGCCATAATGTCGGTTAAAATTTGATCTTTTTATTTTCTATTAGAAATAATGACATAGTACTTTTATAGAAATGTATAGGACTAAAGACAAGATAGTTAAGGGGTTGTCTCTGTACTCTTTTAATACACAAAAATAAATATGGACATGTGTTAGGAGTCTGTTTTTGGAGGGATTCAATAAAGAGCGCTTTTTTTTTAATGATTTGAAAGAGCAGTAGCAGATTAGGAAAGTAATTTCTCATCTTATCGAATATAAATGGTGTTTTTTCCTGGAAAAAATAAATGTTCTATTTGAATCTTATAATTATTACTATATGTGCTTTATGTTTGTTAAACAAACATAAATTCAAGCATACCATGGAAACATCCTTTCTACAATACATAATTGAACCTTTGAGTAGAAAAAAGATAAAATTTAGATCAACGCACAATACTCTTAACCTCAAGTTGATACAAAATCCCTTAAATGGAACATACTAGGAAAAAAATAGAAACCATCATTTAGTCAACATAAGATAACTCCAGGTTGATAGAAGCATAGAGGAAAAATACTATTAACCCCAGGTTGATAGAACAATGATATATCAAATCTGAACCAATTATAAACTCAACATAAGATAACTCAACATAAGATGTTAGGGAAGATCTTCATTATCGTTAAAAAAAAAGCTTCTAAACAGACTTCAACCTCTTAGTGTTAGGTTACTTGAATGAGACTCAACTATACCAACATACTTGTGAAAAGAGAGAACCCGTAACTGGAAACAAACGTAAAATAAATCATCCAACCATCACAAATAAAAAACAGTAGAAACACAGCAGTACGACCAACTTGCAATAAAAAACAACAGTAAAGTACTCCAAAAGAAGTCATATAAGGTAGTGATATGGTGGATGGCACCTAATGAGGGCTCCTAAGGTGAATGCAAGGCAACAAGACTGCATAAAGTAGCTGACGTGGATAGGTCTTGCAAAGTACAAAACAATTATTCAAAACATTTTTTGGGTCATCCTCCCAGCTGAGGTAAAGAATGCCTACAAAAATGCCTGCAAAAATGCACAAAAGGTTCAAACTTTCCCTATGGGCATGGTTAACTAGTTGCAAGAATTTTATCTTAGCCTTGCATGCATAATGCAATACTTGCAGGAAATCTTCAGAAAAATGCACACATAAAGAAGAAAAATTCCCTCATGAGTGAAGGAGATGTCATTAAAATGCACGTAGGGTCCCCAATATGCCCACAAGTGGAGGAGACAAATTCCATCTAGGCCTCAATAATATCCTCAAGCCTCAAATATACCCGCACTTGAGAGTAAAAATTTCTGCATCTAGTTAAAAATGCCCATAGGGAAATAGAGTAAAAATTCCCGTATTTTGTAAATTTTCCTACAGCTAGTTAAATATGCTCACACTTAATTTTTAGAATACACTTACATCAATTCTCCAAATTGGATAAGCGATTGATTTGGAAAAAATGTCTGCAGCCTGTTGAGAAATTCCATGTAGCCAGTTTGTATTTATGTTCATTGGACTGATAAAATTCTCGCACTACCTTATAAAATTCCCACAGGCATAAAAAATATGCATGTCAGTACCGAAACATTCCCACAAAAATGTACAAAAGGTTGAAAAATTCCTGTAGGCAGCCATAGAAATAGATGAAGTAAAATGTAGAAATAAATTAGGTACAATATGTTTGTAGAAATCTACATTTGTGAGATATTACTTTTCATCGATTCTAAAGATATATGTGAGACACATTAAATATCTTGAGATGAATAGACCAACAAGGTTTTAGGGGGAGAAATTAGTCTACATATTGATAGGGGGATCATTATGGTTAGATAAAGAAAATAAAATAAAGTGAAGCAACATTGTGAGGTTGTCATTGATGCATGCTTACCTTTTATGAATTTACTAGATGACTGTTGATACATTCATTATGTGGGCATGTCCTTATATGTCACAGAAATTTCAATGATAAAGTTAAACACTTGACATGTACATCTAAAGTAAAGCTTTTATGGGAAGCCTCATCTTATAAATATATTCTCCAACTATATTGTATGATGACTTGGATGGAGATGAATTTCCATAAGTCCTTGATTTGTTTTAATTGTATACTCGATCATGGCATCATAGGTGCACTACAAATCTTCACTTTTCAGAGGGATAAACTTCATGATGGATTGAAGTACCTTGGATTTGTTCTCAAACCCCTTGGATATGGCATCAAGGATCGAGATTGGATGATAGGAAGGATTGAACATCGAATACATTTCTAGTATCACATGTGGATATCATGTGGAAGAAGAATGACTATTGTTAAAGACGTTCCCAAAGAAATTCATGTTTACTTGTAATATCCCGAATTTTTAACCTACCATTTATAGGCATGATCCTATTGACCATGATGATTATATTGATGTTTTATTTTATATTGGGTCAAAGACCCCACGTCCTATGAACATGATTATTTGTTTTGTATATTGGGCATAACCCAATTGTTGATGATATACAGGTATATATATGTTTTGTGTTGGGCGTGGACCCTGAAGCACATGATCGATGAGATGTTTTGTGTTGAGCGAAAGGCTTTGGAGCACATGAGTAGTTAAATTTGTGTTGAGCATAAAGCTCTGGAACACATGAAAATATAATTTGGAAATGTTGGGCATAAGCTCTGGAGCATTTCCATGTTGGTGTTGAGCATAAGCTCTGGAGCATCGGACCTTTGGCCATTGTATCCCTAGGTGTATCGTACAAGTACATCCTAGCATTTAGTGTTGAGCCAAAGATATGGAATTGCACTATGTTTGTAAATCCCTATTATAAGTTTTGAGTATGGGCTTTGGTAAGCACTATGGGTTACTGAAAAGATTAAAATCACCTCCGAGTGAAAATGACTCGAGGAATAATATTGATCTCATCATACTTATTTTTAAGTGATTAAATGAAATTTCAAATTTCTGTATTCTTATCAAGTACTGAATAACTACCACGTTATATGAGGGAAATCCAACATGCAAGGATGTTTAGAGTTTCCTAGCCTAGTAGACCTGAGCCATCTATCTACTTGACCTTCATAAACGAAGTGTCGTTAAGTCTAAGGGATCATGACACATGATGCCCAAAGACAAGTGTTAACAAGTATTTTAATACTATGTATTTTATACATAGTATGTATAAAGAATTAATTATGATTAATTATATAATTGAATAAAGAAAGAAGAGAAACTCCACCAATTATTATTTATTATTAAAGTATTAATAAATAGTGAAATATCTATGAAAGACTAACTAGGAACTAGTTAAAAGTTCCTAGGTTAAGAATTGAAAAATTACCCTGGTAAATTAAAAAGGGTTAAATCAAGAAATCAAGGATTTCTTGATTTAACTACCCCTTTGACTGAAAATTATGCCTATAAAGACTCAAGCCAAACAAAGGCTTGGGGGTTCTAATTTTTATCTAGGAGAATTATTATTCTACCTGTTCTGTTCTCAAGTGTTTTCTTGGAGAACTTTTCCTGGAAGGAAAAGAGGATTGATTTAGAACTGATTACCAATTAGGAAAACCCTACCTTAGGAGCTCTAAGCTACTTGCATGTTGGAGTCCAGCTCAGGGGGATCCAGATTAGAACCAGGAACGGTTTTGGGTCATGGTTGGGAGGAACGTGGTAGTTCCCAAGTGATTTGGTCATCAAACAGAGGTCAGATCTGCATTGAATTGTTAATGATGGTTATTTAAGTGTGCAAGTGCAGCCATTGACAAAGCTTCAATTTTAGGTATGAAACCCTTGAAGGCCTATTCTATTTATTCCCAAAGTTTCATTAATGTTTATGTTAAGTAATGATTGAAATAAAATTTCTAACCCTAATGGTTATGTTTTATGGTTATCAATATGCTAGGGTTGTATATGAAATTTACTAATCATAGGCTGGAAAAATCTTATTATATGTTGTACATTACTAGGGTTTGTAATTTGAGTAAAATTCTGTAATTATCCCATGTTTAGTTTATTCACACCATACCTAGTTTTTG
>LPNX010223047.1:162402-228482 GCA_001517045.1 Pseudotsuga menziesii | reverse complement strand
TATATATATATATATAATTACATATATATATCATTCTGCAAATAGTTTTATAATTTATGTACTATTTGATTTATTATAAACTAAAGAACATAACCTAAATATTAAACTAGATCTACTAGGAATAGAATTCATAAAATAAACAAGCTAACAAATTATTAAAGATCATCTAAGGTCTGCTCTACATAATCATGTAAAAACAAATTAAATATCCTAACATTCCATTATAAAACATAAAGGGTGTTAAAGGTCCCATTTAAATCTATCTACACATAACCAAACATAGCATATTAACCATTTGAAACAACTAAAACCATTTTTCACAACAAGAGGTCGCGACATCGAACCCTATAGATGTCCAAAACCATTACAATAACATTAATATATTCATAAACATTTCAAATCCAAACAGTAAGCAATTGTATAACCATTCTATACAATCCATGCTATATATCTAGTATGTGTAGGCTATGCTTTTAAGCTATGCCACAATCCTTTAAATCCAAACAACGCATACACTAACAGTGAGGTCATAAGGACCCTAGTTACGACCTCGGCCAAGTTTCAACTAATCACACAGTCACGCTTTAACCCAAATCGATATCATGGGTTTTCATAACCCTGGGCTGTTACAGCCTTATTTCTTCCAAATAAACAATTCACATTATAAAATACCAACTAAAAATCTATCACAGTCGTTGGGAAAGGCACATGCCATTCGTGGCATGGCTTGCACCCAGACTAAGCCATTACAAAACTAAGATTATAGTACTCTCTTTTAAAACACAGACTCCATTTATAAGCTAACGCATAGCACGTGGTGGCAAGCCAATGGGCTACGACACCATTATTACAATGGTGCAGCCCATGGCATAATACCCAAGCTCTAGAAGCTCCCTACTCAACATAAAAACCAAACAAATAGAGTCTTGTGAAAACAGCCATAACCCAAAACAAAATTATAAGCAGAGTAATTTTCTACAGGCTGTAAGGCCACATTTTGATCTCATTAGAGTCCACATAAAACGCAGAAACTAAATAACCATACAAAACCCAAGTTTACACAGTATTTAAATGCTGGATGAATTCGTAGGTATTTCATACCAAATCATTACAGTTTCATATTAAAAACCAATGCACTGTGTATTTACATAGAGAGGTACGAAACCCATTTGATGGACAATCAGGTAATTAAAACGTTAATGGCAAGCTGTGAGCTATGGCACCATTACAAGCAATGGTGCAGTCACGGCCCAAACAAATGCCAAATCTCTCAACGAGAGTCCATTTAAAACCTAAACAAGCTACATCATGAACCCCTAAGGCAGAATATAAAAGTGCCACACGAAACCCCAACCCAGTAAGGATTTCCAACTCAAGAATGCCTAGAACGAGAGGAGGCAAGTTATTCTTGCTAGAAGGATTACCATGGTCGTAAAGGAGAAATCCCAACTCAACAATGTAGCCCTGTGCAAACCCCAGAGCGCCTACATCTCCACCTGCAACAAACCAACAATGGCATGAGGAGCATGACCATGCCATGGAGAAAACCAAACGAAGCATTGCATTTTACACTGAGCCAGATGAGCTTACCTACGAATCGTTGGGGTTGTCTCCATTCTCCAAATGCGTAGAGGCCACACTACACCACAATTCCAATACCATAATCCACATACAACAAATTCCAAGTCATTTTCCAATGGTTTTCACCAACCCTGATGGAATTAATGGCACCAGCTGGTGGCCATTAATGCCACCATAAACCCCAACCATAAGAGAGTGTATCAACGTTAAATCAACCATTTCATATGATAAACCCTCTATACTATGGTTTCACCATGCTTTAAAAGCTAATACTAATGACATGGTTTGTATGCCATAGTCCCAACCTTATGGTATGCACAACCCTTAATACTATCGTATAGTATTACAATGTCTTCCCTTAGCATCAATACCATATAGTGTTACAATGTCCGTCCCTTAGCAACAAGCTTATAGTGTTATCATATTCCCTTTAGGATAGTTCATATAGGTAGCATATGCATTTAAGTCATAATTCTAGGTTGTATCATTTAGGCATAATGGAAAAGGTAGTATGCCATGATGCCCTCTCTAGGATGAACAAGCATAAGTCTACAAGCTCGTCACCAAGGTAAACCTCCAAAATAGAAACCAGAGACGAGTAAGTAACTAAACAAGAGATAGATAATAATAATGATAATGACAGTAATACAATTCATAAGCATTGAGTAAATTAACGAATAAAATTAATTAGCAAATATAGGACCTACCTGAGTCGTAAAACGGATCAGTAACAACAGTGCCAAACATAACAGGAAGTTTAACTAAGAACTGAACTGTGTCGTGTAACCAATAATCCCGATGTCCCAAGAGTAACCTCTATATCAATGAATAAGGTGCCTTAGTTTGAATGAACTAAGTAAACCTGCATAATGAAGAATAATCTTACTTCTCAGATCATCATGGGAGAATGAGTCCCACCACTCCATCACTTTGTTCCCATCAATAAAGTTAAGTTAGTTTTTATTAAATAAACAAAGTATACATGTGCAAGAGAAAAACAATGATCTATATAACTTATTAATTCACCAACAGTAATAACTAACATATATTGATAGTTTAAATAACATAATTAAGGCATAAGAAGTAAACGAACTAATAGTCATGGAATGGATAAGAGATTAACAAGACAGTGGAAAGAATCCGAAGAGGTTGTAAGTTTAAGGAGCATATATGTTTCCGCACGAGTTCTAATGATCCCTTTTGGGTAGTTTTCACTAGCCTATAGTTTTTTTTTTCAATTTTTGGGGACATTAAAAGTGGTATTAGAGCCCAGTTTCAATACTGAGAGACTTATGGGTGCACCAAGCATTCATGCAAAGAAAATAAAGTATGATAAGTAATGTTTGTTACTAGCAGAAAATTTTTGTTGCTGTTAAATTTTTTTGTGTTACAGGAAAAAATTTACAGTGTTGTTCAGTTTATGAACACTGAGGAAGAAAACAACCGGAAAGAAGAAATGACCACCCCCAATCTAGAAGTGAACTTGGTGGTTGAGCTAAACTCTGATGTGTTGAAAAATTTGCATAGTCTTCAAGCTGAACTGAAGAGTTTCAAAGAAGGCAGTCTAAATGAAAGAAAGGAACAACAAGCTATAAATGAAGCGCTATTGCATAACATTACGGGAGGGACCCTGTAAGATAAACCTACCCAGTCCACCAATAGATCCAAAAGAGAACCATACCATGAGCGGGCCAGCATCCCAAGAGAAGCAGAAAAATAAGGTACCCTTGAAGCAACTAAAGGGGATCATCACAGTCCTGCTAGTGATGACTCACTTTCTCCATGGAGAAAGAGGCGAAGAAGTGATGACAGTCTTCAGGGGGAGTTTTGAAAAATAAGAGCCCCGACCTACGAAGGTGAAGTAAATATGAGAGAAAAGGATGAAGAATGGTTGCTGGGAATGAGTAAGTATTTACAAGTTCATAACTACTCCAGTGTGATGTAGGCTAGGCTTGCCATCTACAACCTGAATGGTAAGGCAACAAGATGGTGGCGAGATTTAAAGCACACCTAGAAAGATGAGTTGCGAGAAATAAGCTGGGAAAACTTCTGAAATATTTTCCAAGAAAAATACATGTCGAAAAGGTTCTTTGACTGCAAGGTAAAAGAGTTCCATGAACTGCGCATGGGGTCCATGACTATGGACGCATTTATAAGCAAATTTCTAGATATGATGCATTATGTACCGTATATTGAAGAAGAAAAGGTGAAGATCCAGCAGTTCCTAGGATGTCTTCCTCCTATTTTTCGGGACGGGATTGAATTCGACATGCCAAAGACACTGGATACTACACTACACAAGGCCCAACTCTGTTATGAGCATGGGCAGTTATGGCAAGAAAACCAGAACCGAAACAGAGAAAAGTCTAGAAACTTTTCTGATAACTGCAAGCCTAGGTCAAACCTGTAGCATTATAGAAAGAAAAATAACAGCTTTCCAGTGAACAAGAACTTCAATAAAACTAGCACGAAGCCTTCTGTACCAGCTCCTAATGGTAATAAGCAAGTGGCGAGTGGAGCCAATGCTACCCCTTTAGCGATCAAGTGCTGGAAGTGCAGCGGGCCTAATTATGCCCAAGATTGTAAGAATAAGAACAATGGAGTCTTGCATAACCTACAAGAAGAACCTACCATTGAGGATATAGCAAGAACCCCATGAATCTATGCAGCATTAGATGGCCGATAGGCAGACCATCAAGCTACAATGGTCGAGATCGAAGGTAAGATCTTGAACACCTCTTCTTCAATACTTATTAATCCCGGTGCTTGCCAGAGCTAGTTGCACCTAAGATTGTTTATTTATGCAAGTTAGGAAAAGTAAAGCATGTAAACCGTGGCTGGTATAGTTAGCCACTGGTACAAAACAAAAGGTTTCGAAGATTGTTAAAAATTGTGAAGTAAACCTGAATGGTTTCCTTACTAAGCTAAACATGAACATCCTACCTTTAGGGTCGTATGATATTCTTATTGGCATGGACTGGTTGGAATAGCACCATGTCATGCTCGATTGTCTACACAAGTCTATCTTGTGTACTGATGGCCAAGGGAACCAAGTGAAGGTTCAAGGAATCCCAAAGAAAGTTTCTATAAGAGAAATATCTTCCTTACAAGCAAATAAATGTGTTAGGAAGGGCTGCAAGTTATTTGTGGTGAACATCTGAGATGTAGATTTTGATAGAGAACAATGCATAGAAGACTTCCCCATACTTGAAAAATTCAAGGACATGTTTCCTAAGGAAATACCCTCATTACCACCAAAACAAGACCTAGAATTTTCCATCGAATTGACCCCAGGATCAGTTTTGACCTCCAAAGCCCCTTACCGCATGAGTGCACCAGAATTGGTGGAACTCAAACTGCAATTGTAGGAGTTAATAGAGAAAGGGTATATCCGACCTAGTGTGTCCCCTTGGGGAGCACAGATTTTGTTTGTAAAGAAGGACGGTATGATGCGGATGTGCATTGATTACCGTCAGTTGAGCAAAATGACTATAAAAAACCATTACCCGCTCCCTAGGATTGTTGATTTGTTCGACCAGGTGGGAGGAGCCAAAATATTTTCAAAGATTGACTTACGATCCAGGTACCATCAGGTACGGATCTGAAATAAAGATATCCCCAAGACCTCCTTTCGTACGAGGTACGTGCACTACGAGTTTGTAGTGATTCATTTGGGTTGACTAATGCACTCGCAAACTTTATGTGTTTGATGAACAACATATTTAGTAAATATCTAGATAAGTTTGTACTAGTATTTATTGATGACATTTTGGTTTATTCCAAGAATAAAGAGGAACATGAAGAACACCTTCGCATAGTACCTCGAGTGTTGAGAGAACACCAGCTCTATGCTAGGTTTAGTAAATGTGGTTTTTACAAACCACAAATACAGTACCTAGGTCACATCATATCTGAGGTAGGAATAGTTGTGGACCCGAAAAAGATTCAATCCATAAAGGATTGGCCTACCTCGACTAGTGTCACTGACATTAGGTCATTCTTGGGATTAGCTGGATATTATTGAAAGTTCATTGAGAAATTCTCGAGAATCATTTGCCCCATGATGGCTTTGCAGAAGAAAGAAAACAAGTTCTTATGGACTGACAAGTGTGAAGAAAGTTTTCAAAAGCTTTAGTGAATTTTGATGACTACACCAGTGTTGCGGATTGCGGATCCTGATGGGGATTTAGTTGTATGCACGAACACAAGCAAGGAAGTACTTGGAGGAGTCCTCTTGCAAAATGATCATGGGATATGTTATGAATCGTGGAAATTAAAAGAGTGTAATAGAAATTATCCCACACATGATCTTGAGCTAGTGGCCATTATCCACACTCTGAAGATGTGGAGGCACTACCTCATGGGAAGGAAGTTTCTCCTAAAGACTGGCAATATGAGTCTAAAATATTTATTCAATCAACTCAATATAAATGAGAGGAAAGCCAGATGGTTGGATTTCTTGAGTGAGTATCACTTTGAACTAAAGCACATTAAGGGTAAAGAGAACAAATTTGCCGATGCTTTGAGTCAACGGACTCATATGATATATGAGGTGACCCTAATTTAAACTGATGCAGATCTGCATGAGAAGATTAGAACGGCCAATAAGGTTGACCTGTTCTATGTGGAAATACTCAAGAAGGTCCAAGAGGACCGGTTGTTTCAACAACAGAAGGAATACAAGGTGGATGAATCTATACTACTATGGTCCAAGGATAGATTGTATGTTCTAGTTGGAGGGGACATTCGGTCCAACATCCTCACAGAATTTCATAGGGCACCCTACTCGGGGCACCCAGGATATCAAAAGATGATATCTGCCATCAAGAGACACTTTTTCTGGCCCAAGTTAAAGGCCAACATTGCAATGTTTATTGCGAAATGTCAGGAATTCCAGCTAATTAAAGCTGAGCACCAGCATCCTTCAGGATTGCTACAGCCATTTCCCATTTCGGAATGGAAGTGAGAGATTATCAGTATGGATTTTATTACTAGCTTACCAAAAATTAAGAAGAAAAATGATTCCATATTTGTAGTCATTGACAAGTTGTCAAAGGTAGCACACTTCATCCCCGTGAAATCAACCTACACGGCTGTGGACATTCTTGATATCTTCCTGAAAGAGATATTTAGATTGCATGGGATACCCAAAGTGATTATCTCAGATTGAGATGTTAAGTTTATAGGAAAATTTTGGAGATCTTTATTCTCTGGATTAGAGACGCAACTAAACTTTAGCACTGCTTATCACCCACAGACAGACGGGCAGACTGAAAGAGTAAACCAAATTGTTGAAGACATGCTTCGAATGTATGTCATGAACAACCCCACCAAGTGGGAGGATTATCTGCACCTTGCAAAGTTTCCATATAACAAAGGGTATCAGGCTTCTGCCAAGATGAGTCCTTTTGAGGTACTCTATGGATGGAAGTGTAGGACCCCAGTTACTTGGGAAAGTCCGGTGGATCGGCTCATGCTAGGGCCTGACCTATTATTGGACTTGGAACAGTTAGTTACTAAGGTCCAGGGAAATATTAAAGAGGCACAAAACCGTCAGAAAAGTTATGCGGATAAGAAAAATAATATAAAGACTATCAAGTAGGTGAGCATGTCTACTTGAAAGTGAAAGTAAAATAGAGCTCATTGAGCTTGGGTAGGTGTGGTAAGTTAGTTCCTAGGTTTTGTGGACCTTTTCAAATTTTGGCCAAGAAAGGACTAGTGGATTATGAACTAGCATTACCTGTGCATGTAAGAGTTCATAATGTTTTCCATGCATCTTTATTAAACAAATATGTTTATGACACTAAGCATGTCATTGATTGGTCATTATTACAGGTGGAACCTGAGGGGGAATTTTCCCCTGAGCCTTTGCATATATTGGACAAGAGAGAAGTACAGCTTCAGAAGCACACCGTGGTCCAATTGAAAGTGCAGTGGAAGAACTTTGAGGTAGATGAGGCTACCTAGGAGAATGAAGCCACCATGAAAAAGGCTTACCCCACCTTGTTTCATGATATCATTCAAAGTCCCTAGAACACCAGGGACTGTATTGTACTAAGCGGGGAGGGATGTAATATCCTGAATTTTGAACATACCATTTATAGGCATGATCCTATTGACCATGATGATTATATTGATGTTTTATTTTATATTGGGTCAAAGACCCCACTGCCTATGAACATGATGATTTGTTTTGTATATTGGGTGTTGTTACAGAGAAAAATTCCTATGGCTTGGGGTACCACAAAAGATAGAGTAACCGTAGAAATCAATCCCTTCCAATATGTAAGAGAAATAAAATATATAACACTAAAGGATCTCGAAACATACCTTATTCCAGATAGTTGATGTAGATCCCCGTTGAGCTTTTCTAATGCCGCTTGTGTTAACAATTTTCTCTCTCAACAATCAGCAAACAAGACAAGCATGCTATATAACGGTGTTAGACCTACTCTAGCACATATAATCAATAATGTATAAGCAATTAAAAGCATCCATGGATTCAATATTCATTTAAATTCACATCATTGGATGGGAAGAGATATTTCTATTAATATAAATTAGAGATTACAAGAATGACAACCTCTATAGGCACGTCTGCGAACCGAAGAAACCGAGTCCTCCAACTGGGCCTCCACCACCTCAATCCTCCATCTATCGATAGCAAGGTCACAAGAAAAGGAAAGCTTGGGAAGAACACCAAGTGCTCCAAGGGACAAATAGATGCAAACTCAAGTATAAGCTATGACAATAATGGACTATAGTTTTCTTGCTCTTCAATTCCTCTCCTTTCAATGTGTCCAAAGGGTTCCTTATATAGTGCTTCAATGGGGTAATGGAAGGTCAAATATGAGCGATCTCAAGGCATATGGAAGGCCAAGAGACAAGTAACTCAGATCCACATCAAGGAAAACTCCAAAATTCTTTGGAATTTTGCACACATCCTGAGGTACGCGGGTTTAAGGGTCATATCCGCGTATATACGCGAGAATGGGTTTAAAATTCACGTATGGAAAATAACAGGTGTTTTTAGGGATGATCATGGAAACATCAAAGGTACAAAAATGGTCCATGGGGTCCAAAGAGTCTACAGAGGGACAGGGAAGGCCATAAATGTGTGATCTACCATGTGTGGTAAAATCAGCTGTAACAGATGCCCCCTAATGTGTGAGGTCAGAGGGGTGATATGATGGCTGAAATACATTATAAGTCCATCCCATAAATGGAGTGATGAAGAACTAGGTGGAAGAACCAGCCATCCAACAATATAGTACAAATATCTCTGCATATGACTGCAAGTACATACAACAGTCCCAGATACATAAGAGTACAATGGCCATGAATAGGCATGATACAAAATATGACATGTGTGGTCATCTCCATGTACAATATAGATAGATCAAAATCTCCATGATGAAGATATATAAGGATCATGATCTCCATGAAAGCTGAAGATACACAATGGATCCAGATCTCCATAATGGCTGAAGATATCTGACATACACTAGAAACAAGTCACGAGAGATGAAATCTCATGTACACTGGCACGATCAATGAGGTAGCATATCAAAAATTCCACCAATATGGAAAGTCTTCTACACAATCTGCTACAAGTACATGTCCTACTGTGTTAATAGTGGTGTCAAGGTCGAACATAGTAGTCCATAGTCTGATTACCGGCCATTGATGTATACCGTTAACAGACGCGAGATCACCCACCGATAATGAAAATGGGAATCAAGGTACTAGAGTGAAATCTAACAAGTGTGAATAAATGTGTTGAGGTCGAACACTTGAAAGAATCCATCGATCAAGGGACATTGATGTATTCCCAAAACTATTGATGGCGAGAGAACCTACCACTAATGACTGCAAGTCTCAAGGAACTCAAATGAATCTAGACTCCCATCCCAGAATAAATGATCTGAAGTTGATGTGATGAAATCCACTGGAAGGAGGGAATTAAGGCATCCCCCATCATCCAACATGAGGTACTTAGAAAATCTGTATAATGTGGAAGGAATCGATCATAATGTGCTTAAACCAGTACTAGTTCTGGGAATGGCCGACATGCAAAGTCAAGAAAACCAAGGAATGGCCGACTCAGGCTTCAAATTCCTTCAAACAAGAGAAAAAAAGGTGAATGGTGACTGAATGTGGGCAGCATCGACTCAATATACAAAACTGGGACATCTCTGCGACATAGGAGGCATCGACAAAGGTTCCATAGGGACTGGAAGCTTAACCAGTTGGCGGAGATAAACTCCAAGACACGAGTACAACTCCTAAATTCAAACTATTAGCCCAACCAACGGATGTGATATACAATGCTCTATTCAAAGGCGACACAACTCGACTGCTGCCAAAGATAACATCTTTTCCTATCCGGCTTTTTGGTTTTTTTATTTTTTTTGGACTTTTTCAAATATTTTGAAAAGCTTGAAAAATAATAAAAGTTATTTATAGTTACAAATATAGGAGGAGATGAGTGTCAAAGGGAAAACAAACTAGTTCCAAGTAGTGGAACATACCTATGCTCAATGCAAGGAAACATGTGCAGGATAACGACACTCAGGGGAAAGTCCCCTCTCGGTAAAAAATGGGGAATCAAGCTGCAAAATATATATAAAATAACTCTGCTTGGCTAGACATGAGACAACCTTGGGCTATATGGCTGATAATTAAAGTTAGGGAAGTCAGCATAAGGCTCAATAAGGCAAGCAAAACTCATGATAATGTAATTACAACTTGACATATACAAGGGAGTCCCGAAGAAAATGGCCAGCATAAAGTTCAAGAGGAGTATGAAGCTCTAGCTCAAGGACATGGTGGGACTAAAAGGGACTCCTGGACCTAATAGAGGACTCACAACATGGGTACCAAATGCAAAAGGGAGCTAACTATGACACCCATGTATAGGAAAGCTCTACCATTCACATTGTACCACTTTTAACAACAGCAGGAAGGTTCTGCTATACCATGGAATGGGTTCATGCCTAAGGCTAAGATGGAATGGTCATAAGGCAATGCATAAGTGCAAGTGGATGTGATATCCTAACCTATATTCCAGTTCAAACATAATACCTATGATAGGAACGAACGAGTTGAACCTCGGAGAGAGTGTACAAAAACTGGACTCTACATGACAACCATATTAGTCCAACACAAACCAAAATAGCCAATAAAGAATCCAAACTATAGGATATAGGGAGGAATGATCATGACAACTGCACCCAAAGGAAACAATGTGGTGAACGATGGGACATAAAAAGGAAAGTAAGGTGTAGACCCAATGTTCATGCATCCACCACCACCCCCATGAGGGTGACCACTGGTGTAAAGACCAAGAGAAGGGATTCAACATCATCCATAAATGGAGTAGGGGGAGGAATGTGACCACTCCCAAATCTATGAGCACGGAACGGGACTGTGATGCCCCCAAGTTCGACACCAGGGTCCGTACTAGGGCCAAGGACGGGTGATAGGATACCAGGCATGCCAAAAATAAAAGGACCTAAACTCAAGAGAGCATAAATATACTCAAGTAACCACGATCCCAAAGGACAACTAATGCACAAAGAGAACACTCCTAAGAAAATATATAGCCAAAATACAAGAAAACCAAGGGGATGATATGCGAGTTCTCAAATGCAGCAGGTATGTCTCGCCTAGGAGAGGCTCGAAACTCCCATACACTACAAGCAAAGGTACGTAACCAATTATAGTGGCCCTTAGCTTCAATGCATAAAGTGACTATGTTGTCTGACCTCTACCTGGCCAGGACACTCATAGAATAACCTCTACAATTACCCCCTGTGATACCTAGGTAAGGAAACTAAGGTCACCTCAATATAACCAATGCTCAGGCGAACAGTCACAGGCGAGATCGACTGTATGGGCAGGGTAGAAAAGCCCAAAACTCTCGAAAGAGCCCCCATATATGAATATAATCCTGGAAATATCTTTGGTGCTCACAGAAAGTGACCAAGGGTCATTCCAATCACAGTTGTGTGCACTGCCTCGTGCTTAACTCCCGTGTAAGAGGAGCATCCCGAGAAACACTAATTATACCAAGGATTTCACTATCTCACCTGGACAGACTGTCAACCTGAAAAAACCCTCATTCAGCTCTACATGGCCTACACCACCCAAGGACACCCATGCACGACCCTCATTTCACCCCATTAGACCCCCACACCCTCAAAAAGGCTTAAGAATGAGCAAAAGGGATTAAAAACTCCAAAAAGAGCCTAAATAAGTTCTCCTAGGGGCTAAAGCCTCCAAAAAGGGGCTAAAACCCCTAAAAGGATATAAGAACCCCAAAAGGAGCTAAAGTTAGGGTGGAAGGGGCTAAAACCCCAACTAGGGGCTTAAAACCCTAAAAATCCCCAAAAACGCTATAAATAGAGGGGTGGGGGTCACTCTCAAAACACTTCTCCCTTACATACTTTTATGCTACCCATGGATTCCTTGAGACCCTTTGTCTCTCAAGCCACCCACATCCCCCTCTCATCCATTCATTCTCCCATTGAGCCATAGCTCCTCCATTTCCAAGAGAGAGAGAGAGGTGCTTCTTCCAGCCAGGGCATGGTGGCCCATTGCACCAAAGAGAAGGTATACATGTGTATTTTGTTTTGTGTATTTGCTTTTATCTAATCCATTGCTTGTTTGCAGGTTTTCATTTTCTCTTTGCAGGTTTTCTAATATGTTTTTGCAAGTTATTGGAGTGGAACCCTAACATTGTTTGCAGAGGGGTTCTCCATTTGATTTTTCATTACTATCCAGTCTCATTTCTTCTTTCCTTTTTTGCATTTCCATCCAGGTACCTGTCCTTCCATCCTCTAGATGGAAGGTAGCCATTCCTACCCTGTAGAAAGGGAGAAATCCCTGCTATAGAACTGGCGACCATACCAGGTCGATCCCACAAGATCCCTGGGTCTGTTTTTAAAATTTTTCAACTTTCAGTTTAGTTTTTCCCTAGGTTAAAATTTTTGTCAAATCTATTTTTAATCTTGTTTATTTATAGTTTCTATTACTGTCGAAGCCTCCACAATGCAAATTCGAGTTCATTTGGCCACAGTACAGGTTACTATCGACCGGATCTGACTTAGGATAAAAAACAAATCCCAATCCAAAGCAGGTCACACTTATTGGGCCTAAATAGGGGACCAGGTCGCTCTTTTAGGCCTCACAGGTGCGACCAGGTCACCCTTTTTCCCTTGAAAGGTGTGACTTCCTTCAGAAAGATAGACCACTTCTGTTTGCAAAATTTGAGCGACCCCCTTGCCTATTTCTGGAAAAATTTGGTGACCCCCTCACCACACTTGACCTAAAACATGTGATCTATCACTCAGAAGTTGGTTTTTAATAACTAAGGACAGTCAGTGCGGCTCAACCGCCTCTATCCAGCACAATTGTTTCATTTCTGTTTCTGTTTATGTTAATCACAATTTCATGTACAGAACAAAGTGTAAGTTAAAAATTTTTAATGGGTTAATGAATATAGCTTAACTAAAACTAACCTAAAATCAATAATGTTGCTTACCCTTCCTCCTCTACCTAGTCATCACCCTTCGAGGTATTCTGGGATAAGACGAAGGGCACAACTCGTATAGTAATAGGCCCTTCACCCAATATTGTTCAAAACCACTAAAAAAGGGTGACTTGGAAGGTAGAGGGGGTAGAGAAGGAGGGCTTCTCACGGTGCTCAGCATCCTCCCTGTTGACCAACCTTTCATCTGAGAGGTGACCTATGGATATACGGATGGGCCTAGTCCTGTTGTGTTGAGAGCCCATCACTTTCTCCTGGTTGAAGAAGAATATAGGTGTAAGGTAGTCACCTAGTTAGGCTATCACAATTCAGGGTAAAAATTGGTATCTGTCTATAAAATTTCTGTTTATTTACTGCTTTTAACCATAATATGATGAAATTTGTGGAATATTCATAAACCATTTGGAGCGACTTGATAACAGAAAAACAAAAAGACATACACACCATACCACATAAATCAACCCAACTCAGTTCATGACGCTGAGAGAGCCACTAAAATTTACAAATTTACACTAAGTAAAAAATATGCAGTCTTTGAGGACATAAGTCCCTGACTGCCTCAACCATGGGAAGTACTTGGGCTCAGCCTAGAAACTCATTGTGAGGAGTACCACGGAAACCCCAAAGTAGCTGGCTGCTGAGAGGAATCACCAAGCGAAACGGGCAACGACCCCCACCAATTGAGTAGAACGCCCATGAGGAAAAAACCAAGTGATGTCTTTTGGCAGTCTTGGTGGCTAAGTGACCACCTGCAGCCAATAGGAAGAAATTTGAAACCGAGGTCCAAAAAATCATTTCCACCAGTTTCATACACAATTCTAACACAATTGATCCCTCACGCTCTTCCTCACGCCTAAGAGGCGAACCACCACAATTCAGGTCATTGAACTGACATCGTTGAGACCATTCTTGATGACCTCTCACACCATCAGAAGGCCACATAGCCTCTGATTCAGATTCAAACCCATATCAATCTGAACCAGACCTTCACACTACACCATCAAGCCCCATGGCCGGTGCAAACCCAGATCCATTTTCTGACATAGCAATCTCTAGTGGACCCATGCCCACACCACAAAATACCACTGACAACCCTGCAGGTGACCCTAGCACGGTTATGCAAACTGTGATATGTCAACTGCCACCACCCATAGTGACCAGCCAAGTTGTCCCACCTGCAACACATGGGGGTAGTGGCCCTTGCACATACACTGTCCCTCCTGTCACACAGGGGGGTAGTGGACCTTCCACCTACACTGTCCCACCTGCAACACACGGGGGCAGTGGCCCTTCCACCTACACTGTCCCACCTGCAACACACTGGGGCAGTGGCCCTTCCACATACACTATTCCTCCTATCACACAGGGGGGCAGTGGAAATTCCACCTACATTGACCCTCCTGTCATACATGGGGGTGGTGGCCCTTCCACCCACATTGTCCCCCCCACCACACTTGGTGGCATTGGCCCATCCACAATGGTTCCACAAGTACCCCCATCAATGCAGATGCATTATGCACCTGCAAACCCCAACACCATGGCTGCCCCATCTCACATCAACCTAGGGTCAAACCTGCCTTTCATGGCTCATCTCAACCTGCTTGATTTGGTTCAGTTAACAAATGACCCCATCCGCCATCAAACGTTTTGGCCTCCCATGCCAAATAAAATACCCTCAGATATTCCCAAGTTTGAAGGGAAGGCAGGGGAGTGCCCCCAAAACCACATCATGACATTTCATATATGGTGCTCATCAAACAACATTGTAGATGATTTGATCAGGCTAAGACTATTCCAACGCACCCTCACAAGTGCTGCAGCCAAATGGTACATTGAGCTACCACGAGCCAAGTACCCAGATTTCAACTCCCTGGCTTTCATGTTCCTACAATATTTCCAACTCCCCGTCAGATATGATGAAGGGGTGGAGATCTTTTTATCTTGCCACTAGAACACTGCGACCCATATAACCGACCACATCCATGAGTGGCAGTGACGATGCAGTCTGTGTAAGATCCAACTCAATGACAAGATCTTCCTAGATTTGTTCCTCAAGACCTTGCTCCCACCCATAGCAAAGGATGTTGCATCCGAACATCCCCAATCCGAAGAAGAAGCCATCTTGAAATCCTAGTAGTTTGATTTGATTTATGCATAGTCTAGGTACCTCTACACTATCATTCTAGATGCTCCTTGTGCGGGTACCTCCTACCGGGATGCACCGGGGGAATCCCATGCTACAGATGGCATCATAGGCTCGGTCTTCCAATAGCCACAACACCCTCCAACACCACCTGCAGTACCACCACAACCAAGCAACACTGCTAGTGTTTCCTACCACAACCAAACTCTGGACTATGCAAGAATGGTGTCCCAGTCCGGATCCATGACTTCTTACACACAACCCACACCACCGCAGCAGACTCAGGCCTTGGCATGGCAGACATAGCAATACATGGGGAAAATTCCCACATTTGCGGCACCACCACCCACCCAAATATACTATGCACCACCAGTGCAAGCGGTTCAATCCCCCGCCCCTACTCCACCTGCTCCGTTGGGACATGTGTTTGCATAACAAAACTGTCCCAACCAGCCAACCCCCAATAACCAACAAGGGCAATCCAGAAACAACTGACCCCGGAACCAAGGCAATAATCAACCACAAGGAGGTGGTCAACAACCAAATCCTCCCAACAATGTCGTGGCAAACCGGCCAGCCCAAAATCCTCCACGACCAAATGCACCGAGACACAATGCCCTGTTGCGTACGAACCAACCATGCACACTCTGTGAGGTCTATGGGCACTACACATTCGAGTGTCCCTTCATGGGTCGTGCTAAGCAGGCCATACAGAATGAGGTTCAACATGCCACCAACACAACGGACCAAGCGCAACCCAACCCGACACCACAAGGATCTCCTCCTATGGTGCTCCAAAACCCACTATTAGTCCAAGGGTTGGTAGCAACCGCACCCCCTCCCCAAACCAATCCCAACACTCTGAGGGCACCTCTCATGGCTGAAACAAGTGTCCACCACCTGCTAGCTATGATGACTAAAGAGGTCAATCTACAGACCAGACATAATCAGTACGGAACTAACACCGAACCCGCTCACACATCAGCGACATCTATGTCCAAATCGGTCAATGCACCTCTTCAGTCACCCCCTTTCCCATGCCCCCCATACATCGGGTTACCAATAATGCCATAGCTAGAGTTGCTGTCAGCTACAACATTGTGGATGATTTGGACCAAACACCAACCGCCATGTCCGCTCTTGAAGTACTCAAAACGTGCCCAACACAACAGAAATACTTACTAGCTGCCCTTGGGGCCGTAGACCCCTCTGACTCTAAGTTGATCACATTTGACATGGAGAATGGAGAACCAAGTATGCCATCAACCATCACCTTTCAAATCCCAGTATCTATCTGGAATCTGGTTGTGCACCAGTGCATGTTGGATGAGGGGCCATCTACGTGCATTATGTCTACCCTAGTATGGAAGAAACTTGGATCCCCAATTTTGCAACCATCCTCCACAACTCTATGGGCTTATGATGGCCATCCCACTAAATCCCAAGGAATCCTCCCCCATGTCCCCATCACATTAGCCGGGAAGACAGTTCTAATTAACATAGAGGTTGTCAACTCTCAATTGGACTATAGCCTTCTCCTCGAAAGAAGTTATATGTACGCCATGAGAACAGTTGCATCAACTGTCTTTCGTCTCATGATTTCCCCCCATGAAGGGAATACTATGATGGTTGATCAACTAACTTATCACGGTCCGCAAGGGTTAACGACACTCACCAACGTTATCCCTACCATCAACACCATTGATCCACAAGGGATGACCACAAATGCCAATGCCGTCCCTGCGGTCAACACCATGGTTAACAACATACCAGCCTCCCCATTGTTGAATGTGGGCCCTGGGTTATTTGTTGATCCTACCATGATGACTCTTTTCCCCTTAGTGTCACTACCAACGACACCAAATGAGACTGCGTACTTGTGCATTCTCTCATCCAGCACTGTTGCACCTAAACAACAACCACAGCCGCAGCCACAACATTAGCAGTAGCCGCAGCATTACGTGTAGCTGCAACCACAACCTCACCCCCACATACAACCACCAGGGAGTTATTTGGGCTCCTCTCTAGTCCATACAATTCCCTTCCTTTTTCCCCCGCTTGGTGTCATGGGCAAGCCAGTAATGGCCACCCTAAGCCTACCCAACTTTACATTGGGAATTCCCATGTTGTATCTTGATTCACTAGCTCAACCAACAATGCCCCAAGTGGCCTTAACCCCCGTACAACCCATTACGGTCGAGTCTCATCCCCCACTCGGCCCACAAAAACCAACCATCGCACCTGCACCGCCCCACCCAAGAAGGGCCAGGGGTAAGAATGCGAAAGCTACCGCAGAGTTGTGAAAAATCCTACCTTCCATCGTCTGCAAAGAGCAGGGCCATCTGACTCAAAAATGCCCTGAGATTCTAATGATCTATGCACATTTGGATGCCATGGATACAACCAAAAACCTCCCCATGGTTGAACTTCCAACCATGCCAATAGTGAGAAACAAGGCATTGAGAACAAACCATTATTGCGCCCTTTGTAGATAGTATGGACACTATTCTCACCACTATCAAGACTTGTCGAAGTTCTGAATCGCTTTAGCTGACCTCCGTCAACATTCCCTTGAATCTGAGATCACCTTGATCGAAGAAGTCCACCCCCCACCTCCTTCTTCAGACACCATGTCCATCTACATGATGTCCAGTTCTGCAGACCCTCTTGTCTACACCACCACCAGTGGTCCATCATACCTGTCTCTTCCATTGTTTCCGCAACCACAGCTCCATCCACAGCCGCAACCTTAGTTGCAACCTCAACCTCAGTTACCAGGGAAACAGTGGGGTTCATTCCCAATCAACGCAATCCTTTTCCTTGTTCTTCTACTTTTCCTTTTCCTACCATCCTAGATCGTGAGTAAGTCTATCTTGGAAACTCGCAATCTACAGGATTTCACACTAGGAGATCCTGTGTGGTACCTTGAACCACCTACCATATCTCTAAGGCCCCAAGATGTGTTGGCTCATGTCCATCCAATTAAGATGATGTTGCACCTACCTCCAGGTCCATCAAAGACTCCTCTCGTCTCCAGGCCTACCCCTCTTCCTCCAATAGAGACTGGGGGCAAGGAAACCAAAGCCACAACCAATACCATTTTCATGATATCTAGCACTAGTTTCCCTTTCGCCTCATCAGCCATGGAAGATCCACCTGATCTATCATGGCACCACTTATGCGATGACGGAGAGATCTGTAAGACCGCCTTTGGTTTTACTCCATTCCCTTTAAACCATAGTGTAAAATTGGTTCTTCCCATAAAAGACCATATTTTGTCACCCCACCTTGCCAATGACCTTCATCTTGGCAAGGAGGCATACCTCTTCGCTGACTTAGATGGTCGCCTCTTGAAGAACCCACGTAACGGGCTCTACCTCAAGATAGTTTATGCATGATACCACCACTATGAGTCCCTTATAGCGTAGTTTTCTCCCTTTTTGTTTTTCAAATGTTTTTTATCACAAGTCAAGGGAAGCACCATTATTTGCTAATCCAAAGTCACCCGAAGCTTGTTCGAGACACCTCTCACACCTCCAGACTCAAATTTCTGCCCTCTATCTCCTTATGATACCATTGTCTCATGTTTAACAAACAAATTTCGAGACTGCTCCCCAGAAGTTACCTCGATTTATGAGCCAGGGCATGGTGATGAAAGTGTCTGTGGACCTATACTTGCATCACACTTTCCTACCGCTACTCATGTGGGTTCTCAGGCCTCTGCCCGTTAAGGAACATCATTTTTATTTTTGTAACATATAGCCACCTACTTCATCCACCACACCTTACGTGGATCTCTGGACCATTGTCCAGAAAATGAATTATTTCTCTTGCATGTATTTGGCATATAATTTCCCCCAGAATTGCACTCACATCACATGTAGTCAAGTTCGTCCACTGCAAATCACACACAGCTCTCTTGACATCTGTCTGAGAGCCACCTCAGTTTGCGTGCCTCTGCCACACCAACTCGAGTGCCTCTGCCGTGATCTATCCCGTGCATGTATTGGTATCTTTGAGAGCCACCTTCTCCATCCATACTACGTGAACGATCTTTGGACCACGGTCCACCACCCTGACATGGGGCACCACCTATTCCACCATAATCGGTTGACCATATTAGAGTTTCGTTTAAGCTCTTTTATGACACCTAAAAACAATGAAAATATTGCCGAGTGCAGCTGATTCCTTTCTCACTCATTAAAGTATAGGAAAGGGCGTCTACATAGTCTCGTTTACCTCCTTTTGCAAACTATGTAAACCATCAAATGAAAAGGACCACCTTGGAATATTCAAGCCAAGACTGTTCCCCTCTGCATAAGTTTATGCTTTCTTGGGAAGAGGGGCTGAACTTTACGAAAAAGCTCACCATGGGTTGTCGTTAAGCTCTTTTCCAACCTTCTCATCAAAAAAATATTGCTGAGCAAACTTGGTTTCATTCATGCTCGTAAAAGTATCTAAATGACCGTCCAGTCAGTATAGGTTTAACCTTTTCTGGCCTGATTGGACTACCAATGGTAAATAAGTCTCTCATCCCCTACAGGATGGGCGAGCTCTCCTATGTATACTTTTATCCTTTTTCAGGCACAAGAGAATACCAACGAAAAATATCCCCCACTAGAGTTTTCTTTGTGCTTTCAGCCTCTCTAAAATTGAAAGCACCATTAAGCATTTACTTTCTCGGGCTCACCAAAAAACCACGAGATCGTACCACAATGGTGTCCCTAGACACCACCCCATAGAAAACAGTTTGGCAGCATTCCCCCATTTGTTCACCTTTGTTTAGAGTACTCTACAATGTGTCTTCCTTGGATCCCATCAATATCAAAAGTGTCTACCTCCCCCAAGTATTTCCCATCTGCAGTGACATTCCTGGTATTACAACTGTGATCCCATTCCCATGAGTCAGTTTCATTTGCTGCCTGTTCTTCCCTGTTGTCATACTCTGAACAAAGGAATTTTGAGTCTACTACACTCCCCCTACCTCTGTTCAACTCTTTCCCCTCCCCCCCCATTCATTGGGTCAATCCGTAGATTGTCTCACATATTTCGGTTATCTCCCTCGTGCTCCGGGTCAAGGAAACACCATTGCCTTGACCAAGGGCAGGTCTCCATCTGTCGATGACAACACACATATTACAGAGGATAGACCCAAAGGTCCCTGTATTTTGGTTTCATTAACCTCATTGATGAGTTCCTTGGAGCACTTGAGAGGAGTCCTTAGTGCCTCTCGGGACGGTTGTTTCTCACGTTCTCGACTCTAGCCACATCATCGCACCATTGAGATTCATACAGGGTATTGGTCCATGCAATATTTGGTTGAATACCTCGGATGTCACCTGAATCTAGCACATTGATGAGTCTATTCGAGGGACCTAAACAGGTTATGTCCCTCATAATTACCGGGTTGCGTTGGAGACAATGTTCAGAAGCTCGAGCAGCGCTTCTATATATATTTATGATTGATGCAGCATATTTGTACCATAGATACTCTGACTTTCCATCAGTGATTCCATGTAGCTATGTACCATTCCAGATCCAGCAGGCCATCACTCATGAATATATTGCATTCCATGATAATTCCACTGGTCCAATGTAGCATTTCTTCAGATCAGTGTTGTATCCAGCCTCTAATTGAGGCAACCATTATTGTATCATCAGTTGTATATGATCAGCTCTTGTATTTTAAAGCATAGATCACATTATTCTTTTGACATTGTCATGAGCATGGGGATGCCAGCCTCATCCATATAAATGTCACACATTATTTGTATCTCACCCATTGACGGGAACCATATTAATACAAAAACCAAAATCCACCATGCCCCAGCCCCGGAAGCACCACCTCTCCGCAGAAAATCCTATGATGTCCATCAGCCATACAATGAGCTCCTTCCCTCACACATCAGGGGGCAATATGTTAACCTGAAAAAACCGTCACTCAGCTCTACATGGCCTACACCACCCAAGGACACCCATGCATGACCCTCATTTCACCCCATTAGACCCCCACACCCTCAAAAGGGATTAAGAATGAGCAAAAGGGCTTAAAAACCCCAAAAAGAGCCTAAATAAGTTCTCCTAGGGGCTAAATCCTCCAAAAAGGGGCTAAAACCCCTAAAAGGAGCTAAGAACCCCAAAAGGAGCTAAAGCTAGGGCGAAAGGGGCTAGAAGCCCAAAAAAGGGGCTAAAGCCCCAACCAGGGGCTTAAAACCCTAAAAATCCCCAAAAAAGCTATAAATAGAGGGGTGGGGGTCACTCTCAAAACACTTCTCCCTTGCATACTGTTATGCTGCCCATGGATGCCTTGAGACCCTTTATCTCTCAAGCCACCCACATCCCCCTCTCATCCATTCATTCTCCCATTGAGCCATAGCTCCTCCATTGCCAAGAGAGAGAGAGAGGTGCTTCTTCCAGCCAGGGCATGGTGGCCCATTGCACCAAAGAGAAGGTATACATGTGTATTTTGTTTTCTGTATTTGCTTTTATCTAATCCATTGCTTGTTTGCAGGTTTTCATTTTCTCTTTGCAGGTTTTCTAATATGTTTTTGCAGGTTATTGGAGCGGAACCCTAACATTGTTTGCGGAGGGGTTCTCCATTTGATTTTTCATTACTATCTAGCCTCATTTCTGCTTTTCTTTCCTACATTTCCATCCAGGAACCTATCCTTCCATCCTATAGGCAGAAGGTAGCCATTCCTGCCCTGTAGCAAGGGAGAAATCCCTGCTACGTAGACACGTACTTGTTGTTGTTTAGTAGTCTTGGAGAATTAACTCACAATGAACTATTCCAAGACTCTAAAACCTAATCTTGTTGATGCACCCTATAAAAGAAAAGAGTGTAATTCATTTTATTATGTGTTGATTTTAATTGGCTGTAATTACTCAAAGGGAAATGGTCGTGCAACTAATGAAGTTATGACTCAGCAGTGAAGTAAATATGCACACCATAACAAACAATGCTAAGTGAAATATTTGTCAAATGAAAAATAGGGTATGCCACTACATGAGATGCATAAATATATATTCCTTTCCGAATTCCAATGCAATCCTTCCTATATGAAAGCCTAAATAAAATTCTCATCCAAGCAATCCAATGCAAGTACCTCCTCAAATCCATATGCAAAAAATGCAACTACCTTGTATTTTTCAATATAAAAGAATGAAAAATGCAATAAAAGTCATCTAAAACTCTCAGTCTCTGCAGCAAGTATAAAACAAAATCCCAGCAAGACACCAAGACAAAAAGAGTAATGCACTAATGGCAAAACAAAAAGGATAAATGAATAAAACTACTTCCAAATAAAAATCAATGAAAAAGCAGTCTCTGGTCACAAAAGAAGCATCCAACAGACAACATCAGACCTAAGGAAGACCCAACCACACTCACAACCCACCCAACAACTTCCCACAACATCAACCTCACCAAAAGGGAGGATGTACGCTAGTGTTTAAAGAAAAACTACGTATATACGCGACTTTTGGCCAAAAAGCTGCATGTATAAGGGGATTTTGGCCAAAAACCTGCATTTATACATGACTTTTGGCCAAAAATCCGTGTATGTATGCGAATTTTGGCCAAAAACCTGCGTATATAGAGAATACAGTGGTAAAAAGTAGGCCAAGGGTAAAACCAATAAAGGGGAGTGTCAATGGATGAACATACTATAAAATGCAACATAGAAACAAGGAGAAATAAAGAGCAAGTCAAGAATATCAAGCACATTGTGCCCCCAAACCCCAAAGAAAAACAAGGAACCTCCCCAGTATAGTCGCCAATTCTGTTACGGAGAAAACTTCCTATGGCTTGGGGTACCACAACAGACAGAGTAACCGTAGAAATCAATCCCTTCAAATATGCAAGAGAAAGAAAATATCTAACACGAAAGGATCTCGAAACATACCTTATTCTAGATGGTTGATGTAGATCCTCGTTGAGCTTTTCCAATCCCGCTTGTGTTAACAATTTTCTCTCTCAAAAATCACCAAACAAGACAAGCATGCTATATAATGGTTTTAGACCTACTCTAGCACATATAATCAATAATGTATAAGCAATTAAAAGCATCCATGGATTCAATATTCATTTAAATGCACATCATTGGACAGGAAGAGATATTTCTATTAATATAAATCAAAGATTACAAGAATGACAACCTCTGTCAGCACGTCTGTGAACCAGAGAAACTGAGTCCTCCACCTGGGCCTCCACCACCTCAATCCTCCATCTCTCAATAACAAGATCAAAAGAAAAGGCAAGCTTGGGAAGAACACCAAGTGCTCCAAGGGACAAATGAATGCAGACTCAAGTATAAGCTACTGCAACAATGGACTATAGTTTTCTTGCTCTTCAATTCCTCTCCTTTCAATGTATCAAAAGGGTTCCTTATATAGTGCTTCAATGGGGTAATGGAAGGTCAAATCCGAGTGATCTCAAGGCATATGGAAGGCCAAGAGACAAGTGATTCGGATCCACATCAAGGAAAACTCCAAAAATCTTTGGCCTTTTGCACACATCTCGATGTACGCGGGTTTAATGGTCATATCCGCGTATATACGTGAGAATTGGTTTAAAAGTCACATATGACAAATAAAAGGTGTTTTTAGGGATGATCATGGAAACATCTAAGGTACAAAAATGGTTCATGGGGTCCAAAGAGTCTACAGATGGACAGGGAAGGCCATAACTGTGTGATCTACCATGTGTGGTAAAATCAGCTGTAACAGGCGTAAGCCAATTGTTGATGATACATAGGTATATATATGTTTTGTGTTGGGTGTGGACCCTAAAGCACATGATTGATGATATGTGTTTTTTGGGCGTGGACCCTGAAGCACATGATCGATGAGATGTTTTGTGTTGAGCGAAAGGATCTGGAGCACATGAGTAATTACATTTGTGTTGAGCATAAAGCTCTGGAACACATGAAAATATAATTTGGAAATGTTGGGCATAAGCTCTAGAGCATTTCCATGTTGGTGTTGAGCATAAGCTCTAGAGCATTGGATCTTTGGCCATTGTATCCCTAGGTGTATCGTACAAGTACATCCTAGCATTTAGGGTTGAGCGAGAGCTCTGGAATTGCACTATGTTTGTAACTCCCTATTATAAGCGTTGAGTATGGGCTCTGGTAAGCGCTAGGGGTTACTGAAAATATTATAATCACCTCTGAGTGAAAACGGCTCAATGAATAATATTTATCTCATCATACTTATTTTTAAGTGATTAAATGAAATTTCAAATTTCTGTATTCTCATCAAGTACTAAAGAACTACCACGTTATACGACGGAAATCCAACATCCAAGGATGTTTAGATTTTCTTAGCCTAGTAAACCTAAGCCATCTATCTCCTTGACCTTCATAAACGAAGTGTCGTTAAGTCTAAGGGATCATGACACATGATGCCCGAAGACAAGTGTTAACACGTATTTTAATACTATGTATTTTATACATAGTATGTATAAAATAATTAATTATGATTAATTATATAATTGAAAAAAGAAAGAAGAGAAACTCCACCAATTATTATTTATTATTAAAGGATTAATAAATAGTGAAATATCTATGAAAGACTAACTAGGAACTAGTCAAAAGTTCCTAGGTTAAGAATTGAAAAATTGCCCCAGTAAATTAAAAAGGGTTAAATCAAGAAATCAAGGATTTCTTTATTTAACTTCCCCTTTGACTGAAAAGTTTTCCTATAAAGACTCAAGCCAAGCAAAGGCTTGGGGGTTCCGATTTTTATCTAGGAGAATTATTATTCTTCCTGTTCTGCTCTCAAGTGTTTTCTTGGAGAAATTTTCCTGCAAGGAAAAGAGGATTGATTTAGAACTGATTAACAGTTAGGAAAATCCTACCTTAGGATCTCTAAGCTACTTGCATGTTGGCATCCATCTCGAGGGGATCCGGATTAGAACCATGAATGGTTTCGAGTCATGGTTGGGAGGAACGTGGTAGTTTCCAAGTGATTTGGTCATCAAATAGAGGTCAGATCTGCATTGAATTGTTAATGCTGGTTATTTAAGTGTGCAGGTGCAGCCATTGACAAAGCTTCAATTTCAGGTATGAAACCCTTGAAGGCCTATTCTATTTCTTCCCAAAGTTTCATTAATGTTTATGTTAAGTAATGGATGAAATGAAATTTCTAACCCTAATGGTTCTGTTTTATGGTTATCAATCTGCTAGGGTGGTATATGCAATTTACTAATCATAGGCTGGAGAAATATTATTCTATGTTGTACATTACTAGGGTTTGTACTTTGAGTGAAATTCTGTAATTATCCCATGTTTAGTTTATGTGCACCATACCTAGTTTTTGTTACCAGTTAGCCTATTATACAGGTGGCATTACTCTATTGACATATTTTATTTTTCAGCAGAGGGTTGTTTTTAATTCAAGTTTAGTTCACAAGTACAGGTTAAACAAACATACATACATACATACATACATACATACATACATACATATATCAGTCTGCAAATAGTTTTATAATTTATGTACTATTTGATTTATTATAAACTAAAGAACAAAACCTAAATATTAAACTAGATCTACTAGGAACATAATTCATATAATAAACAAGCTAACAAATTATTAAATACCATCTAAGGTCTTCTCTACATAATCATGTAAGTGACAAATTAAATAGCCTATCATTCCATTATAAAGCATAAAGGGTGTTAAAGGCCCCATTTAAATCTATCTACACATAACCAAACATATCATATTAACCATTTGAAACAACTAAAACCCTTTTTGACAATAAGAGGTCGCGACATCGAACCCTATAGATGTCCAGACCCATTACAATAACATTAATATATTCATAAAAATTTCAAATCCAAACAGTAAGCAATCGTATAACCATTCTTTACAGTCCATGCTATATATCTAGTATGTGCAGGCTACGCTTTTAAGCTATGCCACAATCCTTTAAATCCAAACAACGAATACACAAACAGTGAGGTCGTAAGGACCCTAGTTACGGCCTCAGCTAAGATTCAACTTGAATCACACAGTCACACTTTAAACCAAATCGATATCGTGGGTTGTCATAACCCTGGGCTGTTACAACCTTATTTCTTCCAAATAAACAATTCACATTATAAAATGCCAACTAAAAAGCTATTGCAGTCATTGGGAGAGGCACATGTCATTTGTGGCATGGCCTGCACCCACACTGAGCCACTAGAAAACTAAGATTACAGTGCTCTGTTTTAAAACACAGACTCCATTTATAAGCTAACGCAGAGCACATGGTGGCAAGCCAATGGGCTATGACACTATTATAACAATTGTGCAGCCCATGGCATAACGCCCAAGCTCTAGAAGCTCCCTACTCAACATACAAACCAAACAAACAGAGTGGTGTGCAAACAACCATAACCCAAAACAAAATTATATGCAAAGTAATTTTCTATAGGCTATAAGGCCATGTTTCTATCTCATTAGAGTCCACATAAAACGCAGAAATTAAATAACAATACAAAACCCAAGTTTACACAGTATTTAAATGTTGGATGAATTCGTAGGTATTTTATACCAAATCATTGCAGTTTCATATTAAAAACCAATGCACCATGTATTTACACAGAGAGGCACGAAACCCCTTTGATGGACAGTCAAGTAATTAAAACGTTAATGGCAAGCTCTGAGCTATGGCACCATTACAAGTAATGGTGCAGCCACGGCCCAAACAAATGCCAAATCTCTCAATGAGTGTACATTTAAAACCAGAGCAAGCTACATCATAAGTCCCGAAGGCAAAATAAACAAGTGCCACACGAAACCCCAACCCAGTAAATATTTTGAACTTAGGAATGCATAGAACGAGAGGAGGCAAGTGATTCTTGCTAGCAGGATTACCATGGCTGTAAAGGAGAAATCCCAACTCGACAGCATAGCCCTATGCAAAACCCGGAGCGCCTTCATCTCCACCTGCAACAAACCAACAATGGCATGAGGAGCATGACCATGCCATGGAGAAAACCAAATGAAGCATTGCATTTTACACCAGGATGGGTGAGCTTACCTGCGAATCGTTGGGGTCATCTCCATTCTCCAAACACACAGAGGCCACACTACATCACAATGCCAATACCATAATGCACATACAACGAATTCCAAGTCCTTTTCCAAGGGTTTTCACCAACCCCGATGGCATTAATGGCACCTGCTGGTGGCCATTAACCCCACCATAAACCCCAACCATAAGATCGTGTATCAACGTTAAATCAACCATGTCATATGACAAACCCTTTATACTATGGTTTCACCACCCTTTAAAAGTCAGCGCAGATGAATACTAATGACATGGTTTGTATACCATAGTCCCAACCTTATGGTATGCGCAACCCTTAATACTATCATATAGTATTACAACGTCTTCCCTTAGCATCAATACCATATAGTGTTACAATGTATGTCCCTTAGCAACAAGCTTATAGTGTTGTCATATGCCCTTTAGGATAGTTCATATAGGTATCATATGCTTTTAAGTCGTAACTCTAGGTTGTAGCATTTAGGCATAATGGAAAACGTAGTATGCCATGATGCCCTCGCTAGGATGAACAAGCGTAAGTCTACAAGGTTGTCACCAAGGTAAACCTGCAAAATAGAAACCAAAGACGAGTAAGTAACTAAACAAGAGATAGCCAATAATAATGATAAGGACAATAATACAATTCATAAGCATTGAGTAAATTAACGAGTAAAGTTAATTAGAAAACAATAGGACGTACCTCAGTCGTAAAACAGATCAGTAACAATAGTGCCAGAGGGAACGGGAAGTTTAACTAAGAACTGAACTGTGTTAAGTAACCAATAATCCCAATGTCGCAAGAGTAACCTATGTATCAATGAATAAGGTGCCTTAGTTCGAATGAACTAAGCCTGCATAACAAAGAATATTCTTACCTCTCAGATCGTCATGGGAGAACGAGTCCCGCCACTCCATCACTTTGTTCCCATCAATAAAGTTAAGCTATTTTTTATTAAATAAACAAAGTATACATGTGCAGGAGCAAAACAATGATCTATATAACTTATTAATTCATCGATAGTAATAACTAAGATATATTGATAGTTTAAATAATAGAATTAAGGCATAAGAAGTAAACGAACTAATAGTCATGGAATGGATAAGAGATTAACAAGACAATGGGCAGAATACAAAGAGGTTGCAAGTTTAAGGAGCATCTATGTTTCTGCATGAGTACTAATGATCCCTTTTGGGTAGTTTTCACTAGCCTATAATTTTATTTTATTTTTCTATTTTTGGGGGCATTACATTACTAGTTATTACTTTCTCATTGTCCCAAAGGGATACAAAATAAAATTTAGAGGTTGTGTTTTGACTACTTGTAGCACATAAAATAGGACAAGGTTAGGTTTCAGTACCTAGCTCATTGGAAATTAATTTCCAAATAAAAACATGAAGGGGGGGAATATATCTCTGCGGGCCTTGGCTACTCATCTCAAAGAAGCAACTTCTAAATTCTTTCACATTACTTTTACACATGTATACACGAAATTGAATAAGGAAGTATTACAAGGAAAATTGCACATATGTGAAATAAGGAAGGACCCATGAACATTTTTCCTTAATAATTCTATACTATGGACCCATGTCCATTTTTCCTTGCTTTTAATATGTTTTAAGATCATTGTCAACATTAACCACTCTAAGGAAGCTACTTTGTAGGTATTTTTCTGAAATAAATTTATGTGAGCTACTTTATAAGCTCGGGATTCCCATGAAAGGTACACAAATAAAGGAAAAAGGATGTTGATGGAAAAGGATCATGACATTGTAAAAAGGAATATAAAGTTTGATTACAAAGGATGATGGCATCACATAAAGAACAAGAGAGTTTGGATAGCAATTCAACATGAGGGTAGGTTACCCGGTCTTCTCAACTGTATGTGGGAATATGTCTCATGTGTCTCATGCAAAGAGTGGAAGCTCATAATCATCATCACTAGATAAGGAAGATCATGTGCTCATCTCATCTTCCTCAGGTTAACTCAATAAGGGGTGGACAACCCCTTGAGGATAACCATAGTCCTCGGAATATGTCACACATATTAAAAAGTAAGATATAGATGCAACAAAAGTGAACAAACATTTCATATATAAATTGTAAAAAGAACAAATATAGGTATATTAATTGTTTTAATCAGCACAGTACTATCAAATAGAGAGTTGCATTAATAATCATTAAGGTAATGAAAAAAAATTTAATAACCATAATCATTTAAATGCTACAATACTGGACAATATTGAAACGGGGGGTGGGTGAATCAGTATTGTTACATTTTTCACAATTTTAACCACTTTTAAAATAACAAAAAGAATCAACAAGATACAGAGAACAAAAAATATCGTGGAAGCCCAACCTGTAAAAACAGCAAACACTTCCTATAACTTCAAAATTACATTTTCAATTGGTTTTAGTATTTTCAAAATATATTATATCTTATGATTTTGTCAATACAAAGTAACCAGACTATGTCAAAAAAGTATCCTAGAACCCATCATCAAAGGGTGTACAAAAGAAAGCCTCAGTACAACACCAAAAATACATTCCACACAGTCCAAAGAAGCACTTAATGAGCCCTAAAGGCTTATCCAAGGAAGCACCTAGGGGGTAAAGTGAAAAATCCCTTGAACTAAGGAATTTATATGCCATGTAAAAAACTCTTCAAAAGGAGCAGTCAGTAGAGGATAGTCAGAGGATCAAAAATATTTGAATCTTTTCTATGAAATATGAGTAAGCCACAAGAAGTATGTTGAATAACATAACTTAAAAGAATAGGATGGTATTGCTCCCAACACACTCTCCATCCAACATCTCAATATAGGAGAGTTTTCCCATCTCAAGAGAAAGTGCTTCCTTGGATAAAACATCAGCACTCATATTGTGCTCCCTGTAAATGTGTTGAAATTATTCTTGATAGTGGATTTATCCCCAAGCACGGAAAATAAATCCCTCCCATACTCATAGCTCCCAAAAACAAAAAGAAACTACCCTAGTTCAGAATACCTTAATACCTTCACCCACCATTTTTTTTTCATGGTGTAGTATGGCTTTTGACAATGGCATAGGAAATAAGAACCATGAGATGGTATTTATTAAGCATCCTCTTTGTTTCAAACTTTGAAATGGTCACCATATTACGATCATAGGACAAATATTTTTCAAGAAAGGGTCTATTAACGATGACACTCTATGTGATTTTCTCTATGATGACGATGATGGTCATAAATACAATGATCATGATAATCCCATTGACTACGATGACACTGATAATTTTGCTATCAACGTCATCATAATCATCATCATAATACTAAACATTAAATTAATAATAAACATTAAAAATAATAAACATTAAAAATAATAAACATAAATAATAAACCTTAAAAAAATAACAAACATTTAAAACTATCCATGTTACCTCTTCTCTGTCATGACAAAGAAAATATACATATTTCACTTACCTCACCCATGAACTAGGCCCAAGGTCAAAGAGGAGGTTCCAAGGTTGCATAAGAGACAAATCTTGTTCATCCAGCTGTTACAGAGAGAAACTTCCTATGGCTTGGGGTCTACCACAACAGACTGAGTGACACCAGAAATAAAATCAAGACATCTAACACTAAGGGATATGAAGTGTACCTTATTTCGGATGGTTGATGTAGATCCCCATTGAGCTTTTCCAACACACTTGTATTCATAATTCACTCTCAACAACAACAAACAAGAAAAACATTCTATATATCAATGTGTTAGACCTACTCTAGCATATATAAGCAATCATGTATAATCAAATAAATACATCCATGGATACAATATTCATATTTATGCACATGTATTCGATAGGAAATGGATATTTCTATTAATAAAATAGAGATACAATAGTGAAAACCTCTGCCGACACTTCTTCGAACCCAAGAAACCGAGTCCTCCACCTGGGCCTCCACCACTTCAATCCTCCATCACAATGTCAAGCTTACAAAGAAAAGGCAAACAGGGAAGAGCAACATTGTGTGCTCCATAGGGACGAAGTGATGCCAACTCAAGCATAAGAAAGTGAGGAAATAATGAACTATAGTTTCCTTTCTCTCCAATTTCTCCTCCTTCAATGTATCCAAGAGGCTCAATATATAGCACTCCAAATAGGCAATGGAGGGTCGAGTCCGAACGTTCTCAAGGAATATGGAAGGCCAAGAGTCAATTTATTCGGGACTGTATGAGAAAAACTTGAATTTTTTTTTTGCTTTATGCACATTTCCCAATGTACGTGGGTTTTGGCTCAAAAGCTGTGTGTACACATGGATAAGGATTTAAAAGTCATGTATACACATAAACAAGTGTTTTTTGGGGACTTTCTTGGGACATCAAAGTATAATATGAGAAAAAGGGGTCCAAGGAGTTTGCAAAGGGACATGGAAGGCCATAAAGATGTGATCTACCAAGTGTGGTAAAATCAGCTATAACAGATGCCACCTAATGTGTGAGGTCAAAGGGGTAAAATGATGGCCGAAATACATTATATCCATCCCAGATGTGAAGTAATGAAGATCGAGGTGGAAGAAACAAATTCTCATCAATACAATACAATGATAAATCTCAGCATATTACTGCAAATATACATATAGCAGTCCCGGATACATAAGATTACAATGGCCATGAATAAGCATGATATACAAATGTCATGTGTGGTCATCTCCACATACAATATACAATGAATCGATATCTCCATAATGGATGAAGATATTTGATAATACACTGGAATCTAGTCATGAGAGCTGACATCTCATGAATACTGGCATGATAAAGGAGGTAGCATATGTGGAATGTCACAAATATTAGATATCTTATATGCAAACTACTATGATTACATGTCCTACCATGTGAATAAAGGTGTCGAGTTCAAACATGGTAGTCCATTGTCTGATTACCGATGATTGGTGTTACCGTTAACAGACGCGAGATATACCACTGATAATGATAATGGGAATCAAGGTATAGAGTGCAAACTAACAAGTGTGAATAGATTTGTTGAGCTCGAACTCTTGAAAGAATCCATCGATCAGGGGACATTAGTGTATTCCTAAAATTATCAATGGCGAGAGAACCTACCACTGATGATTGTAAGTCTCAAGGCACTCAAATGGACTCTAGACTCCTATTCCAGAATAAATTATTTGAAGTCGATGGAATAGAATCCACTAGAAGGAGGGCATTAGGGAATCCCCCATCAACCAAAATGAGGTACTCAACAATGCTAGATATTGTGGACAAACTCAAACTAACAAGATGTGCACAAACCAGTAACTGTACCGGAATGACCGACATGCAAAGTCAAGATAGCTGAGGAATGGCCGACTCAGGATAAAATTCCTTTGAACAAGAGCATAAGGAAAATGGTGACTGATGTCAAGTCCCCATCCCTGCGACCGACGAAGAGGACGTGATGACCATGGCGTTAACCTTCTGGGCTAAGATCCCCATGAACATGTACATGCATAAAATTGCTGAAACAGAATGCTGAAATAAAATAATTTGAACTAGAACATGCACAGATGCAAATATTTATCATACGCAGCGGAAACAACACACATTCATACAACATTCATTCATCAACATGTTCATCATAATCGTTAACAGAAATATGATTGCGGAAGTAAAATGAGCAAGATCACTTATCTTATGAAGAAGTCAATCCACAACCAGCTACATCGCTGCAACGTTCCACCCAACCATAGGCCAGAGTGCTCCTTAATCTCTCAGCAGCGCTGCCACCCCTGAGCTGGGCATGATTCTCCAAGGAATAAGGGAACTAGCAGGCTTACACATAGCCAAAGATACACAAAACACAGCCAAGCCAACACAGTTGAGTTTATCAGGCCATCAAGGAGTTTGGAAAGGCTAAATGCTAAGCTGGTGAGCTCATTACAGAGCCAAGAACACCTACACTAGAACTAGCCTACCTCTAAGACACCCGCACACACCCAACACAAGGAATAAGTCTCTTCTCTCCTACACAGTCCCTTAGGCCCTGCATTCCCTTCCAGTGCTATTCAGGGGTGGTGGAGAATAAGGCTAGCCTCCTATCTCTGTCGGTGTAGTTTCCAGCCACCAGTTTTATCAAGCAAACCAAGCCCCCATCCCTGCTCCTTACACAGTCTGAATACCAACCATTGCATGTATGCAATCAATCAGAATTACAGCTGAACAGGGGGAATGATTTCGGAGTCATTCTTGGCCCTCTCGTGGCCAAAACGACTCCCAACAATCTACAACAGCCCCCACAGCGTAACAGAAAACACAATGACAGGGGAAAGATACTCCCAAGTGGATTACACCAGTTCTAAACGTAACGACAAACACATTCACAACATGTGGAAATCGACAGTCTTCCCTGGACAACTAAAGACGTGGAAAAACTTACACTGGCCGCACTGGGGAGGAGAAATACATACTCTCAGTATGTGCATGGATGAAATCTCGCACCAGACCTAAATCATAGAGAATACCGCAACATTCACAGGGAAGGAAGACCGCAGCAACCCAAAATTAGCCTGCGAGGAGAGGATACAGCCGCCCATCCACAAATACGTAGAGGAAAAACAACCTACAGGAGGACACGAAATTGGAAGTGTGTGAGTAACAGCAACGTCATGGGGAGAGTGGTATCTCCTGAGTGAGTGATCACAGGGGTTTTCCTTTTCCATTGTAAAGTCAACCGTGGTGGAGTGTGCGTGTGGGTGAGGAATGACAGTCCTACCACCCCACTCCCAAAGACCATAACTGCCTCAACCACCAGCCGCAATTCTTAAAGAAAGTGGTTGGAATAAAACAAGGGAAGATGACACATGGGTTTTTCTCTCATTGGCCAAGGTTTAACAATTTCCCCACCCTTATCCTTGTGAAAATCATGCCCCCATCTCAATTTAGTTGTCGTGATCGTAGCTGGTCGGGTTCATTTAATTAATTATGCATATTTACATGATGCTGAAACTTAATATGTATCGCATGCCCCGATATACCATCGGTGACAAATTTAAATCCAAAACATAGCATAACCGATCAATGGTGGGGCCTTGTCCTTGAGCTCCACACCACGATCATTACAATATATACATCATCATATACATCTAATGCAACGGGGTCAAAACCGGGGTGTGACATTCCCCTCCCCCTTCAATAGCACTGTCCTCAGTGCTTAAAAAATTGAACAAAATGCTACACTGGCATCGCCTCAATGTTCCGCAGAATTGAACAAAAATGGATGTGCCAATCGCATGGCATCCTCCATCTCCCATGTAGCCTCTTCAAGTCCCTAGTGCTCCCATTGCAACTTTACCTGACCTATGGCTCGGTTCCGAAGCATTGTGACTTTCCTGTCGAGGATGCGCATTGGCTCGATTCGGAACTCTCCCTCGGGTTCCACCTGAATCACATCCCAATTTATCACATGGTTAGGATCATGTACATATCTCTTAAGCAAAGAAACATGAAAAACTTTATGAGACCTAGTGCTAGCAGGCAATGCAAGTCTATATGCAACCGTCCCTATTCTTTCAAGCACTTCAAACAGCCCACAGTATCTCGGTGACAACTTGGCACAACTTCCAAGCTTCAAGGAGCTCTTCCTTGCCTTCACTCTGAGGTAAACATGATCCCGAACACTGAACTTCTTGTTCACCCTATGCTTATCTGCATAGCTTTTCTGTCTGTCCTGTGCTGCTTTTAGATTCTGCCTGATCTTTACAACCTCTTGCTCCATTTCCTTGAGCAATTCTGGTCCAAGAACAATCCTGTTCACTGGGTTATCCCAAGTCACTGGTGTCCTACACCTTCTTCCATACAAAGCTTCATAAAGACTCATCCCCAAGGATTCCTGCTGTCCATTATTATAAGCAAACTCTACCAAGTGCAAGTAATCTTCCCACTTGGTCGGTTTGTCCATTACGTACATGTGAAGCATATCTTCAAGCACCTGATTAACTCTCTCTGTCTGCCCATCTGTCTGAGGATGGTATGCAGTGCTGAAGTTTAGCTTTGTACCCAAATCGGCAAACAACCCCTTCGAAAAGTTGGAAGTGAACTTGACATCTCTGTCAGAGACTATTGCCTTAGGCAACCCATGCAATTTGAATATCTCCTTCATGAAGATCTTTCCAATGTCACCAGTCTCATACGTAGACTTAACCGGTATAAAATGCGCTACCTTTGTCAACTTTTCTACCACAACCATGATGGAATCATGTTGTCTCCAAGTCATTGGCAATCCTGTAATAAAATCCATGGAAATAACTTCCCATTTCCATTCCGGAACTGGAAAAGGCTGTAACAAACCTGCTGGATGTTGATGCTCAACCTTTACCTGTTGACATTTCATACACCTGAAAATGTATTCAGCCATGCCCCTTTTCATTCCTGGCCAAAAGTACTGCTTTCTAGCTGTAGCAATTGTCTTCTAATATCCTGGGTGACCAGAATATGGAGCTTGATGGATCTCATCCATAACAACTCTCCTCAAATCTGCTACATCTGGAATATAAATCCTACCTTTATAAGTGAGAAGTCCATCTTCTTCCAATTTATATCCCTCATACCTCTTCTCAAGAATTTGCTGCTGCAATTTGTCTTTTACGTGCTCATACAATTCATCTTCAGCAGCATGATTAACAATCTGCTGCCTCAAATCTGATTGGAAAATACTAAGAGATGCCACATGCATTTCCTGCACCTTCCTCCTGAGTGCATCAGCTACCTTGTTTTCTTTCCCTTTTATGTGATTGATTTTGAAATCGAACTCACATAAAAATTCCAGCCATCTTGCTTTCCTAGAATTTAGAGTAGGATGGTCAAACAAATACTTCAGTCCACAGTGATCTGTTCTGAGCTCAAATCTCCTGCCCATCAAGTAATGTCTCCACATCTTGAGAGCATGTACTATGGATGCAAGCTCTAGATCATGAGTGGCATAGTTCTTCTCATGTTCCTTCAGCTTTCTTGACTCATAACATATCATGTGGTTGTCTTGCATAAGGACTCCTCCAAGCCCTTGTCCGCATGCATCGGTACACACCAAAAAATATTTTTCTGGATCTAGAACTTTCAATACGGGTGCACTGGTGAGAATATTCTTCAATTGCTGGAAGCTTTCTTCACACCTCGATGTCCATTCAAACTTCATTCCCTTATTTTGCAAAGAAGTAATGGCATGTGCAACTTTGGAGAATCCCTCAATGAATCTCTTGTAGTATCCTGCAAGTCCCATAAAATATCTTACATCCGTCACATTTCTTGGAGTAGGCCAATTCATAATGGCTTCAATCTTTTCAGGGTCCACAGATATGCCTTCCTCTGAGATAATGTGACCCAAATACTGAATTCTATCTCTATAGAAGTCACACTTGCTCAATTTTGCATACAACTGATGCTCCCTAAGCAATTTCAATGTCAATCTCAAATGCTCTTCATGCTCTTCCTCATTCTTAGAATAAACAAGAATGCCATCCAGGAAAACAAGAACAAATTTGTCCAAATACCTGCTGAAGACACTATTCATGAGGCACATAAATGTAGCTGGTGCATTTGTGAGACCAAATGGTACCACTACAAACTCATAATGCCCATACCTTGTCCTGAAGGATTTCTTATGAATGTCTTCATCCTTGATTCTCACCTGATGGTAACCAGACCTCAAGTCAATCTTAGAAAATACATTTGCTCCTCTCATTTGATCAAAGAGGTCATCAATCCTAGGCAAAGGATACTTATTCTTCACAGTAACCTTGTTCAATTGTCTGTAATCGATACATAACCTGAGTGTACCATATTTCTTCTTTACAAACAAAACTGGTGCTCCCCACGGAGACACACTTGGCCGGATATACTTCTTTTCCAACAACTCTTGTAGTTGCATCTTCAACTCTAGCATCTCCGGTGTACTCATCCTATAGGGTTCCTTGGACACTGGTGCCGCTCCTGGCACAAGTTCAATTGTGAAATCAATGTCCCTCTTTGGAGGAAGCCCTAGAATCTCATCAGGAAACACATCCCTGAATTCCTGTAACACTTGATAGTCCTCCAACCTAGGAGTTTCATCTCCTGATGTCTCCAAAATATGAGCTGCATACAAATGGAAACCCTTCCTACAGAACTTCTTTAACTGCATTGCTGAAACCTACCTTACTGAAATCACCTTTGGAATACCTTTCAACACTACTAGGTTTCCTTCTTCATTCATGCATTCAAAAGTCTTATTGTAACAGTCAAGCTTCACCCTGTGAGATTCTAACCAATCCATTCCAATGAGAACATCATAGGAACCAAGTGGTAGAACATTCAGATCTACACACGTGACCAATCCATTCATGACTAATGGACATTTTTCTACCACTTCACTGACCTTTCTCTTAGTTCTAGTGGCTAGCTGAACTAACCAAGAATTCCTATGCTTTATTTTCTTAAAAGCACAAATCTCCACTACTCTAGGAGTAATGTAACTATGCGTAGAACCAGGGTCAATCAAAATAGAAACAGATTGCTCAAAAATTTTACCTGCTACTTCAACCATAGTTGACTGGTGATCTGCCTGACGGTCCTCTAGTGCTGCATAAATCCTAGGGATTTCCCTTGCTACTTGACCAATGTTTCTGCTTCTTGAATGTTATAAGCTGGTCTTGCATTCTCATTCTCGAGTGGACAATTCATGCACATGTGGGGTCCTCCACATTTCCAACATTGAAGTGGCCCTCTATTCTGTTGTGGATCCTTAGTCTTTTCTCCGGTCACCCCAACTGGCTTACTCGCAGCTTGCGATGGCTGCTTCTGCTGGTTCCTAAAGTTAGAAGGTTTGAAACCTTTCTTCCTTTGGTCAAACTTCTTGTTCTTCTTGTCCTTCTGTGCCTTATGGTAACCCGGCTTACCTTTGCTTTGTTCATAGCAATACTTAGCCTTCCTTATTGCTTCTTCAAGAGTTCTAGGTTCATAAAACTCAATTCTATCTTTGTAGGACTAAGGTAATCCACTCAGAAAATGCTGGACCTTCACTTTTTCATCTCTGATGTACCAGACATACCTCAATAGGTCTAAAAACTTATTTGCATACTCTTCCATGGTCTGCTATCCTAATTTCAACTCATGGAACTCCTTAATCTTGTCATCATAATACCTGTCCGAGAGGTATTTCTTCTTGAAATACTTCTTGAACTGTTTCCACTTAAGTCTTCTCTCACTGATCCTCTTTACTTGCTTGAAGTGTCCCCACCAAATGGATGCTCTTCCATTCAGATTGAATATGACAACTCTTGCCTTCATGTTTCTTGAATAATCATGCACTTGAAAGTACTTCTTTATCCCAAGAAGCCAAGCTTCAGCCTCTTGTCCTGTCTTTATCTCACCATCAAAAGTAGGAGGTTTATCTTTCTTAAATTCATCACGAGAGCGATCCCTATGGTGTCTCTTTCTTTTTCTTTTATGAGAAGAAGAGCTTGAATCCCCGCTGGATTCTTCAGAATCAGATGACCCACTAGAAGTCCTTCTCCTTCTCCTAGTACTGCTCTTATTGCCTTCTGGTCTTGTTGTACCTCGTCCAGAGTCTATCTTTCTATGCAAGTCTGTCAAACTCTGCAACATAGCAGCATTCAACTGATGTTGTTCTTCCTGGGCTTTGATTAAGCTTCTCATGGTAGCTGCAATGTCTGATGGTGTCTCTTGGAATCTCCTTCCATTAGACTCAATGTCATCATTTCTATTACGGGCATTTTCTCCCATGGCATCTTCTGCTTGCTCATGAGAATCCTGAGCATCATACCCATCATGGGTTCTCATAACTGAACCACCCCTTACTTGTCAAACTGCACTACCTAGAATACTGCTCTCGAAGGTGACTATGATTCTACAAATGTGTTAGTAACACAACCGTTAGATGCATAATATTGATATAAATCAGAATCATACCTTCTCCTGTAACAATCATACAATAACAAATTAGCCCAACACAAGATTTTCTTCATCAAAGAACATCTGTACGAGGGGGACGACGGGTGTCAAGGGGGCGGGCGCATAATATCGCCGCCACTTTCTCCTTCTCAGCCCATGAAAATCCACTGAAAAACAACTGAAAATCCCACTGAAAAACAGTTGAAAATCCCACTTGAAAACTCAAAAATTTCCTCCTTGTAGAATCGGATCTCATTTCAACTATTGACCCGACGTTTCGGCAGTCAAAATGACTAATTCCTCCACTATATCGGTGGTTGAATCAACTAATGTTTTCCGCTGTACGACGGCTGTCGGATCCGTTAAGCACTATCGCGTCAGCAATTGGATCTTCTAACCCTTTGGAAGGTTATTCCTTTAGGAAGCCGCAACGGTGGAACATGATCTTCTTTCTCCTTCCTATCGGTGGCACAACCCGATTGGTATCGACAGACTGTTTACATCGGAAGACTAGAGCCTTTGGCTTCCACAACGGTGGCACACTAAACACTAACTTCTTTCGATGGCCGCTGTTTTCATTCCTCAAAATTTAGACTTTGGCGTCGGTGGTCTTTCCACATTGGAAGGCTAGTTCCTTTGGCTTCCGCAATGGCGGCACACCAAACACGAACTTCTTCCGATGGTCGCTTTACTTAGAAAAAATTCAAACTTTTGGCGTCGGCATCCTTTCCACATCAGAAGCCTAGTGCCCTAGACTTCCGCAATGGCGGGCGCACGAGCACTTTCTTCCTCCGATAGTCAACGATTTCGAGCCTTAAACCTTCTTGACGACATCGGTGATCGGAGGACTTTTCCGTCGGGTGCGTAGTTGTTTCGCCGTCCGCAATAGCAGACGCTCAATCGACTATCTTCTGCCGATGGTCGTCCAACACGTAGGAATTTTTCCCGATTTCCTTCCAACAGCTCTCCGTCGGGCATGCTTCTGCCTAGCGCTTCCACTACAGCGGAAGTCCTTCCCGCTAGCTCTCCCACTACAGCGGAAGTCTTTCCTGCTAGTGTCTCGACTGCTCAACACTTAGACTATTTTTTGAATTTTCCAATCATTCAATTTATGATTTCTGTTGGGAAGAATGAGGTCCTACCTCTGTCACTACATCATTCAAGGCTCATTCAGGCCCATGCTTGTAACATGAGCTCTGATGCCACTAACTATCACGTCCCCATCCCTTCGACCGGTGAAGAGGACGCAATGACGATGGCATTAACCTTCTGGGATAAGAGCCCCATGAACATGTACATGCATAAAATTGCTGAAACAAAATGCTGAAATAAAATAATTTGAACTAGAACATGCACAGATGCAAATCTTTATCATACACAGTGGAAACAACACACATTCATACAACATTCATTCATCAACATGTTCATCATAATCGTTAATAGAAATATGATTGCGGAAGTAAAATGAGCAAGATCACTTATCTTATGAAGAAGTCAATCCGCAACCAGCTACGTCACTGCAATGTTCCACCCAACCATAGGCCAGCGTGCTCCTTAATCTCTCAACAGCGCTGCCACCCCCAAGCTGGGCATGATTCTCCAAGGAATAAGGGAACTAGCAGGCTTACACATAGCCAAAGATACACAAAACACATCCAAGACAACACAGTTGGGTTTATCAGGCCATTAAGGAGTTGGGAAAGGCTAAATGCTAAGCTGGTGAGCTCATTACAGAGCCAAGAACACCTACACCAAAACTATCCCGACGTCTAAGACACCCACACACACCCAACACAAGGAATCAGTCCCTTCTCTGCTACACAGTCCCTCAGGCCCCGCATTCCCTTCTCGTGCTATTTAGGGGTGGTGGAGAAGAAGGCCAGCCTCCTAGCTCTATCGGTGTAGTTTCCAGCCACCAGGTTTATCAAACAAACCAAGCCCCCATCCCTACTCCTTACACAGTCTGAAGACCAACCATTGCATGTATGCAATCAATCCGAATTATAGCTAAATAGGGGGAACGATTTCTGAGTCGTTCTTGGCCCTCTCATGGCCAAAACAACTCCCAACAATCTACAGCAGCCCCCATAGCATAACAACAAACACAATTACAGGGGAAAGATACTCCCAAGCGGATTACAATAGTTCTAAACGTAACAACAAACACGTTCACAACATGGGGAAATCGACAGTCCGCCCTGGACAACTAAAGACGTGGAAAAAATTACACTAGCCGCACTGGGGAGGAGAAATACATACTCTCAGTCTGTGCATGGATGAAAGCTCGCACTATACCTCAATCACAGAGAAGACCACAACATTCACAGGGAAGGAAGACCGCAGCAACCCAAAATCATCCTGCGAGGAGAGGATACAGCCGCCCATCCACAAATCCGCAGACGAAAAACAACCTACAGGAGGACGCGAAATTGGAAGTGTGTGAGTAACAGCAATGTCATGGGGAGAGTGGTATCACCTGCGTGAGTGATTGCAGGGGTTTTCCTTTGCCATTGTGAAGTCAACCGTGGTGGAGTGTGCGTGTGGGTGAGGACTGACAGTCCTGCCACCCCACTCCCAAAGACCATAACTGCCTCAACCACCAGCCGCAATTCTTAAAAAAAGTGGTTGGAATAAAACAAGGGAAGATGACACATGGGTTTTTTTCTCATTGGCCAAGGTTTAACAATTTCCCCACCCTTATCCTTGTGAAAATCATGCCCCCATCTTAATTTAGTTGCCGTGATCGTAGCTGGTCGGGTTCATTTAATTAATTATGCATATTTACATGATGCTAAAACTTAATATGTGCCGCATGCCCCTATATACCATTGGTGACAAATTTAAATCCAAAACATAGCATAACCGATCAATGGTGGGGCCTTGGCCTTGAGCTCCACACCATGATCATTACAATATATACATCATCATATACATCTAATGCAACGGGGTCAAAACCGGGGTGTGACAACTGAAGGTAGGCATCATAGACTCGATATGCAAACTGGGACATCTCTGCTACATAGGAGACAGTGACAGAGGCTCCATAGGGACTGGAAGCATAACTAGTCGGTCGATAAAAAATCATAGTAACGAGTACAACTCCTAAAGTCATACTAACAACCCAACCAATGGCTGTGATATACAGTGCTCTATTTGAAGGCAACATGGCTCGCCAGCTGCCAAAGATAATATCATTTCTCATCCATATTTTTATGTTTTTTAATTTTTTTGGACATTTTTCAGATTTGAAAAGCTTGAAAAAGAATAAAAGTGCTTAAAAATAGTATACATCTAGGAGGAGACGATTGTCATGAGCAAGCAAACTAGTTCCAAGCAGTGGACCATACCTATGCTCAATGCAAGGAATTATGTGCAGGATAAGGACACTCGGGGAAGGTATGCTCCCAGTAAGGGATGATCAAGATGTAAAGTATATGTAAAAGACTCTACTTGGCTAGGATTGAGAGAATCTCAGGCTACATGGCTTATAACTCTGAAGCAGGGAGCTGACTTAAAGCTCAATAAGGAAATCAAAACTAATGAAATGAAATTACAACTTGATATACAAGGGATTCCCTATGGGAGATGGCCAGCATAAAGTTCAAGAGTAGTATGAATCTCTTTCTCAAGGACATGGCAGGACTATAAGGGACTCCCCAAACCTAGAGGAGGAATCTCAGCATGGGTACCAATCTTCAAAACGAGATATAACTAGAGCACCCATGTATAGGAAATATCTACTTACATAATGTCACTTCTAAGTAGCAGTATGAAGGTTCTGTGACATCAAGAAGTGGGTCTGTACCTACGGTCAAGGTGAAATGGTCATAAAGAAATGCATAATGCAAGCGGATGTGAAGTCCTAACCAATATGTCAATTCAAAATTATACCTGTAATAGATACGAACGGGTCAAAGCCTCAGCGAGAGTGTACAAAAAATGGACCCTGGATGACAACAATATTAGTCAAAAGCAACTGCAAATAGTCAATAAAGAGTTCAAACTATAGGATATAGGGAGGATTGATCATGATAACTCCATTCAAAGGAAACAATGTGGTGGATGATGGGACATAAGAAGGAATGTAAGGTGTATACCCAACATTCATGTATCCACTACTACCCCCGTGAACACTGGTGTTAAGACCAGGAGAAGGGATTGAAAATCCTAAATAAATGGAGTAGAGGGTGGAATGTGACCACTCACGAGTCTATGAGAAAGGTAAGGGGATGTGGTGCCCCCCATTCCAACACCAGGGTATGCACTAGGACCTGGAGCGGGTGACAGGATACTAGTAGTTATATCAAGCATGTCGAACATAAAAGGACCCAAACTCAATAGAACATGAATATACTCAAGTAACCGCGATCCCAAAATCCAACTAGCGCACAAAGAGCATACTTCGAAGAAAATCTACAGCTAGATGTAAATAAGCTAGAGGGAGGATAAATGAGCTCCTTAATGTAGCAGGTATGTCTCACCCAAGAGAGGCTTGAAGCTCCCATACACTACAAGTAGAAGAGTGTAACCAAATATAGAGGCCCTCAGCTTCAATGCATAAATCGACTATGTTTTTCGACCCCTACCTGGCCAAGACACTCACAGAATAACCTTTGCAAGTACCCCCTATGATACCTAGGTAAGGAAACTAAGTTCATCCAAATATAACCATTGCTCAAGCAGACAGACACAGGTGGGATCTACCATATGGGCAAGGAAGCAAATCTCGTAGCTCGAATGCACCAACCAGTACCTCAAAATCCCCTAGATATGAATAATATCCTGGAAATATCTCTGGAGCTCATAGAAAGTGCCTAGGGGCTATCCCAACCACAATCGTGCCTACTACCTCGTGCTTAACTCCTGTGTAAGAGTAGCCTCCTGAGAACACTAATTATACCAAGGATTTCACTCTCTCACCTAGATAGACACCTACTTGTTTTGTTTAGTAGTCTTGGAGAATTAACTCAAAATGAACTATTCCAAGACTCTAAATCCTAATCTTGTTGATGTACCCTATCAAAGAAAAATGTGATATTCATTTTAAATTAAGCGTTGATTTTAGTGGTTGTGATTACTCAAAGGGAAATGATAGTGTTGTTAGAATTTGAATGCCATTTAGAACTTCAGGCAAAGAGTTCTAATTATGTTGCAGCAATTGAATGGAGAATGAAAATACAAATCCAACAAGAAAAACCACATAGGAAATGGAAAAGTATTGCTCAGGAATTTACAATATATTCATCATAATAATATCTAGTGTACAATAGATTACAAATATGTAGAATTAGAATGCATGAGTAATGAATTTGAATCCTCCAAGTGGATAAGATTGTATCTAACTGAATCTCTAACTCGAGGTCTCCCAATCAATATCAGAGTCCTAATAGACAACTCCTTGATGACCATTACCTCCAGCATGCAGTAACAACTAGATAACTCAGTGCAGCTGTGAGTGAGGTAGGTAGGAAAAGCGCTCCTCCCCATGCAACCATGCACTGGTAGTGCTAGCCTAATTGACTGTGAAGTAACTTATTGTAACTGAGGGATAACTAAGACTAACTAGTGTTAACATCAACTTACTGAAGTAGGTTGGTGTTTGGACTCCCAGTGGCTCCTAAAATGTAGGAATTGGTCTAGGGGGAGCCCCCATTGATGCATGCACATGCAGTAAGTGGCAGTTAACCTCTAACATTGTCACCCACACTTCAATGACTAGTACATGTGGCCCCAATTGCACTAGTGGACTCATTTAATTAATTTAAGGTTCCTAAGTTAGGAAATACTTAATCTAATAGACATTTAACTAAGGGAGGATTAATAATCCTAACACCCCCACTGAATCCTAACTTGGACAACTATGGGCCCTAGTAACAATACCATAGGTCACCCAAATACAATCTAGAAGATAATAAAAAAATGATTCTTAGTACAACTGATCAAACAGGGGAAAACCTCATGGGAAACCCCCCCCCTCAAAAATAAGCAGGAAAATAGCAATATGTAAGCTATGTTTAGAAGAAACAAGCTCCCTCCTTAGAAAAATAACTTTAGCAAAGCACCGCTGCAAAAAATTGCAGCTCTATGTAGCAGCATGGTCCATCAGTGGACCTCTCAATGTACTTCTAAACTGATGAATATGTTTGGTTCTGCTGGATAGTGAATGTAGGGAATGATCAAATATCTGCTTCTGTGGGCCATGTAGCTGATCATTCACCATCATCAAGTAGCACCGACCTAGAACTTTGCTATACCATTATGTGAGAGATAGCAGCAGCATGCTTATTTAGATACTGGGACCTAGTTCTTCTTTTGTCTTCTGGAACTCCAACACCACTTCCAACTGCATCAAGAAACTTTTGAGCCCATATAGGTTTAGGATTTTGATTTGGAATGGGTACTGGATCTGGATCTAGAATCTCTCGAGATTCAGTCTCAATAATAGGATCATGTTGTATGTGATCTTCTTCATTTGAATCTGAAACCCGTTGCACATCATGATCATCATTAAAAATAGGAGGAGAAATGGTTATAACTTCCTATGCTGCTGGAGGAGTATCATGCAGATGAGCTTCTTTGAACTCGACACTTCTTTCAATGAAGCATCTTTTGCTAGAAACCTCCATTAGTTTTTAATATTTTGCATCATTTGCATATCCCAACAGAATGCATTCGCTACTTTGGGCATGGAAAGGAATTTCTCTTTTCAAGTGGTATCTTGGCCCAAGCTTTGGAACCAAAAAATCTCAGATGAGAGACATTGGGCTTATACCCATGCAGTGCTTCGAATGGAGTCACCCCAAGAATTGACTTGTGGGGTGCCCTATTATGCAAATACGAAGCACATTTTACTGCTTCATCCCAAAGAGAAGGAGGTAGATGCTTGCCATGGAGAAGGCATGTTTCCATCTCTTTCATTGATCTATTATTCCTCTCAGCCACACCATTGTTGTGGTGTGTATGGAACTGAGTGTTCCATTCGAATCCCCTCTGATTCACAGAAATTTTGGAAATATATTTTGACATATTCTCCTCCTCCATCAGATCTTATTGACTTGATCTTCATATTGAATCTGTTCTCTACCATAGCTTTAAAACTTTTAAAAGTCTCAAAAACTTCTGATTTTAGCTTCATGAAGTAGATCCAGCAGTACCTAGTACAATCATCAATAAAGGTCAGAAAATACCTGCAACCATTAATGGAGTTTGTGGGCATAGGTCTAGATACATCACTGTGTATCAAATCAAGTGTAGAGACAGCTCTATGAGCCTTCCCAACATCATACTTCTTTTATGGATGCTTACCTACCAAGCACCCAACACATACTCCATCAGAAGTTTGGATGGAGGGAAAATATTCAACCATGTTATCATTGTGGAGCTACTTCAAATATTTGTAATTGAAATGGCCAAATCACTCATGTCAAATATTGCTGGTGTTGTTAGCATGAGACAATAAATATGTAGGAGGATAAACATGTAAGAAATGTGTAAACTCATAGGATTTGGTAGAGTGATTTGCAATACCTTTTTCTACAAGCTTTCCAGTGGTTTTTTTGGTAATCTCAACTGAGTCTGAATCGAATGTGACCCTCTTGGGAGAGCCTGTATGAGTCATATGGTAAATAGATAACATGTTAGCAGAAAGGGAGGGCACATATAAGACATTTTTGAACTCACCATGCTTTTCTCTAACTGATCCCCTTCCTTCTCCTGAAATCTGGGAATCATCTCCCATGTGAATATTAGGCCCCTTTGATAGTGAAAGAGTAGAGAAGGATTCTTTGGAGGAAACCATGTGGTTGGAGGCTCCAGAATCTATAATGTATGCTAAGGATGGAGAGAGAGTTTCTTTCAAAGAATGACACCTTTCAACATCTTCTGTCTGTGCTTCTTCATCAGAATTCTTTTCTCTTGGAGGATCAATGTTGTGCTGCTTGAGAAGAGTGGACATCTCATCAAGTTGCTTCCTCATACAATGTTCTTCAAGATGGTATCCCTTTTCACAATACGGGCATAACTTCTTTTCAAATTTATTCTTCTTAGAGTCGAAGTCCCCTTCTGAAGCTTGCTGATTTGGTTTAGGCTTCGAATCAGTTCCTTGGGCCCCTTCTTCTTTGATTTCCCCTTTACTTGCACTTTGGAGGATTTAGTAACCAATAGATCTTGATCTTTGGAAGTCTGGATGACTCCCATTCGAATCGATTTGTCTTGTTCTTTGATTAAGGGCTCGGAGGATGAATCTAGAGAAGCTAGTTTCCAATCAAGAAATCTTTCCTGCTTAGAATGAAACATAGAGACATAGACAGAGTACTCAGGACCTAGTTTTCTAAGTATTGAAAGGACATTCTTCTCATCCTTCTGTTCTATCCCACACTATCTACATTGTAGCACTATAGACTTGAATTTGGAGAAGAATTGCTCAATAGTCTTGAAACTGTTGGGATGTAAAGATGCCAACTCATTCTCCAGAATGTGTCCCTGAAGCTCATCTTGTTTGTTAAAAAAGCTATCAAGATTCTCCCAGGATTCTCTGGGAGTCCTCAATCCTTCTAGATGAAAGAGGATATCTCTGGAAATATAAGTACATAAGTACCCGAATGCTTCATCACAAAGGCTTAGGAACTTGTTCTGCTCTACCAACTGATGAGGTTCAGCCTCCCATCCATGTTTAATCCTATGGTAGCCATGCTTGTGCAAGGGCAGCTACATATGAATCCTCCAATGAAGGTAATTGGAAGTTGTGAGGATCCATGGCTCAGGAGTTTGAGAACTCATAATTGCTTGGGCAGGGAGACTACAAATACTTCTTTCGAGCTACATAGAACCTGTCAATTTCACTGTAAATAGCACTAAAACATAAGAACTATTAGAATCATTCTTTTCCTCTAGACATGAACATATTTTCAGGGTCCGTCATGCCCTCTCCGCTACTCTGAATGAATCTAGAGCTAGAAAATTTTCATAGGGGACTTCTGTGGAAACCCAGCTGCTTCTGATGTTCGATGAGGAGAAATAACCTGCCTGAGAAGGCTCTGATACCATGTTATAATTTGAACTCCATTTAGATATTCAGGCGAAGAGTTATGATTATGTTGCAAAAATTGAATGGAGAATGAAAATACAAATCCAACAAGACAAACCACACAGGAAATAGACAAGTATTGATCATGAATTTGTAGTATATTCATCATAAGAATATCCAGTGTATAATAGATTACAAATAGGTAGAATTTGAATGCATGAGTAATGAATTTGAATCCTCCAGGTGGATAAGACTGTATCTAACTGAATATCTAACTCAAGGTCTCCTAATCAATATCGGAGTCCAAATAGACAACTCCAACATGCAGTAACAACTAGTGAACTCAGTGCAACTGAGAGTGAGGTAGGTAGGAAAAGCAGTCCTCCCCATGCAACCATGCATTATCCATGCATTAGTAGTGGTATCCTAACTGACTATGAAGTAACTGATTGTAACTAATGGCTAACTAAGACTAACTAGTGCTAACACCAACTAACTGAAGTAGGTTGGTGCCAGGACTCCCATTGGCTCCTAAAATCTAGGGATTGGTTTAGGAGATGCCCCCGCTGATGCATGCAGATGGAGTAAGTGGAAATTAATCTCTAACATTGTCCCCCACACTTCAATGACTAGTACATGTGGCACCATTGGTCCATGTGGACCCAATTGCACTAGTGGACTCATTTAATTAATTTAAGGTTCCTAAGTTAGGCAATAATTAATCTAATAGACATTTTAACAAGGGAGGTTTAATAATCCTAACACATGCAACTAATGATATTATGACTCAGCAGTGAAAGTAAATGTGCACACCTAACAAACAATTCCGAGTGCAATTTTGTCTTTAAATATGAAGAAATGGGTATGCCACTACATGAAATGCAAAAATATTCATTCCCTTCCAAATGCCAATGCAATCCCTTCTATATGACATCCTAAACAAAACTCTCATCCAAGCAATCCTATCCAAGTAACTCCTTAAATACATATGTGAGATGCAAATAAGAATGCAATAATTATTTTGTATTTTCAATATAAAAGAAAGAAAATGCAATAAAATTCATTAAAATTATCAGTCTCTGCAGCAAGAATCAAACACAAGCCAAGAAAGACACTGAGACAAAAAGACTAATGCACTAATGGAAAAACAAAAAAGGAGATTAATGACTAGAACTAATTTTAAAGAAAAATCAATGAAAAAGTGGTCTCTGGTCACAAAATAAATAGTCAACGGACAACATTAGTACCCAAGAAGACCCAGCCACACTCACAACCCAACTTGCAACAAATTCCCATATCAAACTCAACAAAAATGGAGGATGTACGTGACAATTCAAAGAACAGTAATGTATGTACGTGACTTTTGGCCAAAAACCTACGTATGTACGCGACTTTTAGCCAAAAAACTACGTATATAGAGAAGAAAGTGGTAAAAAGTAGGCCAAGGGTCAAACCACTCTAGGGGAGTGTCAATGGATGAACATACTACTAAATGCGACACCAAAATGGGGAGAAATGGAGAGCAATCCAAGCACATTGTGCCCCGAAACCCCAAATAAAAACAAGGAACATCCCCAGCGGAGTTTCCAATTCATTTAAGGAGAGAAACTTCCTATGGCTTAGGGTGCACCACAAAAGACTGAATGACACCAGAAATCAATCCATTTCAATATGCAAGAGAAATCAAGACATCTAACACTAAGGGATATGAAGCATACCTTATTTCAGATGGTTGATGTAGATCCTCGTTGAGGTTTTCCTACATGCTTATATTCACAATTCACTCTCAACAACAGCAAACAAGGCAAGCATGCTATATATCAAGGTGTTATACCTACTCTAGCATATATAAACAATCATGTAGAAGCAAATAAATACATCCATGGATACAATATTCATATTTATGCACATGTATTGGATAGGAAATGGATATTTCTATTAATAAAACAGAGATACAATAGTGAGAACCTCTGTTGGCACTTCTTCGAACCCGAGAAACCGAGTCCTCCACCTGGGCCTCCACTACTTCAATCCTCCATCACAATGGAAATCTTACAAAGCAAAGGAAATCTTTGGAAGAGCAGCACTTTGTGCTCCAAAGGGACAAAGGGATGCAGACTCAAGCATAAACAAGTGAGTCAACAATGAACTATAGTTTCCTTTCTCTCCAAATTCTCCTCCTTCAATGTATCCAAGAGACTCAATATATAGCACTCCAAATAGGCAATGGAGGCTCGAGTCCAAGCATTCTCAAGGCATATGGAAGGCCAAGAGTCAATTTATTTGGGACTCTATGAGGAAAACTCCAAAAACTTTTGAATTTATGCACATTTCCCTATGTATGTGGGTTTTTGCTCAAAAGATGCGTGTACACGCATATATGGCTTTAAAAGTCACATATACACATAAACATGTGTTTTTTGGGGACTTTCTTGGGACATCAAAGTATAATATGAGCAAAGGGGGTTCAAGGAGTCTACAGAGGGACATGGAAGGCCATAAAGATGTGATCTACCAAGTGTGGTAATATCATCTATAACATTGACAAATCCCTTCCTTGACACAACCAAAAAGCTAGCTTGTGACTGTGGCGAAACCCTTAAGCTACACCGGACACGAATCAATTTCTTGTTTGACTCAATTTTTATAGTACGATTTCTTCATACACGATAATTTTTATTGGGTGGGCATTAGGATTTGGTAATTCAATTGCTTTCATTTAATCCATTAACTCGTTTTCTAGCAGAAGATATAATACTTTACATGTATGAGAGTTTCTCCTATCTGCCCTCCATAAACTGCAGTCAAGGTTTGATTGATAGATACAGTCAGGGTTTTCTCCTATCTTCCCTCCATATATTGATTAGGATGGATGGTTTTATACAAAAAAATACTTCACCTACTTCCTATCAACCCTACTTCCAAGTACAATCCTGAGTTAGTGAAATCTTTTGAAGACATTTAAATCCCACACTTAATGGACATAATGCTCGCAAGTATTGCATTATGCGTGCAAGACTATGATAAAATGCCCGTATATAGTTAAACATGGCCATAGGGTAATAGATAAACCCCCCTCTGAACCCCAAAATGCATGAAATAGAGGTGGAAATATGCCTGAAGGAGGTGTTGAAATGCCAGCAGATCATTGAAATTCCTGTGGCATGTAAGGACATGCCCGCATAAATATGCAAGCACCCACACATGAAGAATATATTCCCGTGACATGTAAGGACATTCCCACATAATTAATGTATGAACATTCATCAATAAAAACATCACAATGTTGCTTCACTTTATTTCATTTTCTTTATCTAACCATATTCAACTTTTTGGGCATTTTTGCGGGCATTTGTCTAGACCCGTGTGCATATGTTTGAGGCATGTGGGCATTCTATAAGGTATTGCGTGAATTTTATCAATCCAACAGGCATTTTCAAACTAGTTGCGAGCATTTCTCAACAGGCTACGAACATTTTTCCAAATCAATTGCTTATCCAATTTGGAGAATTTATGTAAATGTATTCTACAAATTAAATGTGGGCATATTTAACTAGTTGCGGGAATTTTTAGTACACCTATGATGCCATGATCAGGCATACAATTGAAACAATTCAAGGACTTATGGAAATTCATCTCCATCTAAGTGGTCTTATATTAAAGTTGAATAATATCTTTATAAGCTCGGACTTCCCATAACAACTTTACTTTAGTTGTACCTATCAAGTGATTAAATTTATCATTGAAATTCCCGTGACATCTAAGGACATGCCCGCATAATGATTGTATCAAAATTCATCTAGTAAATTCATAAAATGTAAGCATGCATCAATGACAACATCAAAATGCTGCCTCACTTTATTTTCATTTCATTATCTAACCATATTGCTCCCCCTATCAATATGTATACTAATGGATGCCCCTAAAACGTTGTTGGTCTATTCATCTCAAGATATTTAATTTGTCTCACATATATCTTCAGAATCGATGAAAAGTAATATCTCACAAATGTAGATTTATGCCACAAGGTGTTCACATGCATTCAACTAATAAGGAACTTGGTGCATCTATCAGTTTCACTAGTGGTTCCAAATACTAGTAGGTTGGTGAGTTGTTTGGGACTAGATAATGGTGAGAGACACCACATTTCAGAATGGGTGCACCACCAAAGAAGAGAGACACTAGTATTTAGCAAGTGTGCATAGTGTAGACCTTCCATTTAGGTCTATATAAGTGTCCATGCAGGATCCAAAAAATTCACAGAATTCAACATTGGTGGGGTAACATATGGAGGTTGGTGAGTTGTTTGAGACAAGCTATTTTACCCTAGAATTTGCAGCAAAGAGTGTACTTCAAATCTAGGAATACCTCTAAGCTCTTACAATGATGATGGTAGGAAACGAGTATCAGAGACTAAATGTCCTCCTTGAAATTGATGCCCTCCTCGAAACTGTATAGGATAGCTTATATATTTCAAGCACATAGCCCATTACTTATTAGTGTAGGATTTATTTAAGTATTGAGAAATATTATTAGGAATAAAAATGAGAAAATGGAACACATGCATCCTCAAAGGATTGAGAAACATCCATCCAAACCAAATATCTTACTTTCAATGGCATTCTTCTATCATATCTTAACTCCATTTTCCTACCTCATACAACTTAACAAGTGCAACATTTCAGGTCTATGTTATGCTGCCTCATAATTTGAATTTTGAACCATTCCCAGCCTAGAAGAAATTCCATTATCATGCTCAGCAGTCAATCAATTAAGTTTGAACACTTGGTGTTTTGTTAGATGGGCTAGATTAAGAATGTATCCTAATGGTAGCATCTCCATTGGATGGCATAAAAGGACTAAACACTATTCTCCAAGGTATGAATTGACCCTCACAAAATCACCTTCTGGGCTACCAAAACATACAACTTCATATAATACTTTTTTTTATATATAAAACTTCTCAAATTACCAATTTGGATTTATTTTCTATTATGAACAGATTTTTAGAGGCTAGATATTGATTTCATACTATCTCTTTCTCCCATATCTTCAGAGAATTCAAATTTCCTAAACCATTTTGAAATTAGTAATCAAGGCTGGAGATCTTAATATTTGGAAACTCTATTGTATTTTTTCTAGTAAAAGTGTTTTGAAAGTTTGGACATTTTATAAATGGAATGTTTTGTTAACCAGAAGACTATAATAAGTAATTACAATCTTGGTTTAAGGAAATTCTATGTTTTTGTTGATTCAAGGTTTAAGGCTAAGAAATGCATATTTAAACACATGCTTGCTTTGATCTATGGATTTATGACTACTCTTACATGTACAAGAAGTTAGCATAGGTTTCCTTAGTTTCCTAGATTGGGATATGCCTTTATTTTATTGTTGATTCATGTTTTTCTAATGTTTGTCGCTACTCATAAATGCTCCCAGTGTGCCCAAAAATTTCACACACTACTACATGGGTGCTCCGAATTGGGAATTAATCCTCAATTTCAACCCAAAATTATGAATTAGGCCTATTACTGCTGAAATTCACCCAGATTTAAAAATGACGCTCTTCATTGCTGATTAGATACACAATTATGGAAAATTAAGGTTGCTTTCACACCCAGGTTTTCCCACACTTTAGGGATCAGACTTGTTGCTGCTATTTCACACACATTGGGCTGCTAAGATTTGAGAAATTGATGCCTAGAATGCTGCTACAGGTTTATTTTATACCCAAAAAGCTTCAGAACTCCTTGGTGGACACCCATGCAATATAGGTAGTAACATAAACATGATATTATAGAACTCCTGGAGTTTTCCATGCGTTTCTATAATAATTATCTAATGATCTTAACAATATCTTACTCATATATCCTACATACATGGTATACTCATGACATTGTTGATGCAAAAAATTGATGCCACATGGCCTTTTATTATTGGTTTCTAAAATATCAATGTGGATAGTGACCTTCAAGTTACGCATATTACGTTGACATTAATTGTCAACATCAACCATGTAAAACCAAATACACAATATTATGAGTAAAAAAATTCCTCACATTACAAACGAACCAAACTTCATTGACTAAATGCAAACTTTTAATTAGTTTACAACATGTATTGTTGGATCCATTACAATCAGGCTTGTGACATCTTAATTTTAATACTCTATAACTCTCTATGATCCAATGTTGAATGAGACAATTATTTACTCATAAGGAATTATTAGATTCATTTAAGGGAACGAAATATGATATTTTTTGGTTGGTTCCTAGCAAGGGATCATAAACAAAAAAATTAATTAGATCCAAGATCATAGTCGAAGGAAATACTTTTTGGCCTACTAACAATCCCAAATAATTCAAGGTAAAAGGCTCATTGGTTCCCTATATATCTTATAGTGTAGAAAATATACAAAACATATATGATATGGTTTTGAAATAATTACAAACTAATCGCTCTTTGAATGACCTCATTGTTGGAGAGATACTTTGGTTCAATGTTTTCAATTTTTATATGAAGGGGAACCAAATTATGAAAGTTCCATCAACAAATTTGTATTTCAAGTTAGTACCATTGGAGTATGTTAGGATATGAGGTTTTCAATTGTGATAGGATGGAAGAGAATGTACACATAAAACTTTATCCTAAACATGAGATATGTAGATGTTAACGTTAACTACACATGGAATTTTAGGAAAGCTTTTGGCGTGTTTCTTTTGGATATAAGATTACAAAACTTTCCACCTAGGGAATTTTTTTTGTTAATTATTATATTCGAATCTTTCAGCCTCTTGGGGTTTGCTTTAACTTGTGAATAGCCATATAAAAAATCTTTTGCTTCAATGACATTGTGACTATTTGTGCTATATGGGAATTTCCCATCATTCTTTAGGAGCACAATCTCACTGATATTTGAAATTTCCCACATTCAAAGTATGAAGTTTAAAAATATTTAGAACATAAGGTGTTATAGAAAAATTTATCTGTTGAACTATGTGGCCACCATTTTTATTTTTTCACCATACTAGCTATGACCACCCATTATCCTTTAGAGTGTCTAGTTACCCATTAGACTCTCAATGATTACCTATAAACTTGCAATAGTTTTTTTTATAATTCAAGCAAATTTTCAACCTTAAACCAGCAACCATCACCAAAACTTGAACCTAAAACATCTTGGTTCATATCTAATTTTTCAAATGAAATCTCTACTCTTCTTCCTATATATAATTAAAACATAATCAATAATATGCATTTTCAATGCAATATCAATTATGTCAATTTGTTGAGGTTCATAATTAGTAGTTGTTTTCTCTGAATACCCTTTTTCAAAATATGTGGAAGTTTCTTGGATGTGAAATATATTCAATTAATAGTTCACATAATTTTGGGCTTCTTTGTGAACTCCTCAACATTATATTTCCCTTTCAAAGAAAAAATCACCTACAGGTGTGGCATAGAAGTTACCTTGCACCAACAAACACATGTATTTACATGGTCCAAGTACACGTCACAATCCAACAAAGGTGTGAGCGTATTAGCAAAATACATTGTAGGGTTTATGGCATCTCCTATTCTCATTTTCTCCTACCAATTTCCCATTCCAGAAGAGGCTTGCGTGTGGAGGATTGTCAATGCCAAGACGGAGTTGGATAATGCTTGAAGAGTGACTAGCTTATGCAATAATTGTGTCGGAAAAGTGATATCCTCAAGAACCAATGGTTTTTGAATGATGATGGTTGGAATGCTTAAGTACTACCTATAACAGAGGGTAATGGGAGAGTTGCAAATTGTAGAGAGGATATGGAATAATCCACATCTTCCACTGGGTCAACTGGTTTTTTAATAAAATATTTTTTCCCAAAACCTAAAAACAAATTTAAGAAAAAGAATGATGGAGTTCTAAATAGTTCTATTCTACAAAGTAATCATCGATTTGTAATTTTTAAGAGAGATCCATATGACAGTAATAGCAACTTGAAATCTTTGAGAAAAATACAAATGCAAAACTGTAAATCAAGCTACAAAAAATAGATTTTAAGCAAAATATGGAGATGGAACTAGCTTAATCCCCACGTTTAATCTAAAGGACCCTGCATCAATTATCCCCAACCTAATTGAACTAATGTGCCAAACAAGTGTTCCAAATTAGGGTTATGGATACTACACAAATAAAAAATGAAATTACCAAATTTCCCGACATTGTGAGGCTAATGCAGTCTCCTCTGCTAGCAATGTCTCCTCTACTCGATGTTGGAAGGAATGGGAGATACCATGTTCTTCTCTACTTGATTCTTGACATATTGATGTCTAGCATAGTCTCCACAGTCTCCTTAGTGTCCTATGATTGAAGCTCGATGAAATGAGGGCTGACTTGAAGCTTTGAACTATTATCTTTCCTACCACATAATGATTTTTTTAGGCTTCTAAGCCTGGTTCGTGACCTAGATGAACCTTCTTTGACTATGTTGTGACCTTTCTTATGCATGTTTGACTACACTGTGACCTTTGTGACCCTTCTTGGACTGGGTTGTTACCTGTGTTACCCTTCTTGGACTGATCGATTGGCTTCGAAATGAAAAATGGAATGAGCTTAGTCACAAAACGTCAAATGAAATGGTAAGTCGTAAAACTCCACATATGGTAAGTAATCAAACTCCACATATTCATGTTTAGAGAATGGGTTAGGTGAATGACTTAGTTTAGATTTCTCTAGCATAGTTTTCATTTTTGTGATTTACCTTTTATTGGTTTAATAGCCTATATTTTATTTTTATAGTTTATTTTATGTTCCTGAATACTTAGTACTTTATGTAATCCTCATTTTTCAAATAACTTAGTCCTTGTATATTTTAGGATATTTTTAATGCATAATTTGAATTAGCCATACTTTGGGTAAAATGGCATATCTAGGAGATAATTATGTCTTTGTGCGTGAGCATATAGTGTGCAAAATATTCAAAATATCATGTCCTTCATTAATAAATTAAAATTTACTTTTGATTTTGATGGAATTAGTTTATGTAGGAATGATGAAGCAAACTTTTCATTATTTTTTATTATTATTTGACTCTTCCCATTATTTATTTTATTTTTTATTTCTTACTTTTGATTTTTGATTTCGTCGCCATTTCAAATTACTATTGTGGCTATAGAGATGAACCTTTATGTGTGTCGCTATAGCGACGATTATCGAGGGTCATAAAAAAAAATTTCAAATTTTTTATCTGTTTATCCATGAAAATTTCAATTTTAACTTATTCATGGCAATATTTCGTGGAACTTTCGAGCCATATGTACTAGTGATATCATTCGCCAATACTCTTTTTAGTGATTATCACTATACACCCTTGTAAGTTACCCCCATTACCAGTGTTGATTGCAGTCGTACCATTCATCTATCTATTTTTTTTTCTAGCACTGGCCCGTCCCATAATGTATCTCCACACTTGGTAGGTGTTTCTTTAAGTATTGGATGGATTGTAGTTAACTACCTTAACTTAAGTATCATGTTGGATACGACACTATGAAGATGTGTAACTTCGAGGGTTAATTATATGCTTTCAGGATATGAATTCGAGGGGTTTTCTTCTTCTAAGTGTGCCTGGAAAGGGGGAAGGGATTCATTTGACACTTCCACAAGGTTCTCCTCATGGGAATTTTTTGCTATATTAAGTTGTTTTTGAGGGAGCAGTAGAGATGCAATGGATACTGTCGATACTATGGACAATGTTGGTCTTCGTTGTTCCATAATTTTCTGAATTTGTTTCTCTGTGGTTACTTTATTTTTATTAGCTTCAATTAAGATGCCCTTATCCTACTCTTGTATACCTACTAAGCCTTCTTCAGCTATAGCTAATAATAATTGTTTTATTTTCTTCAACTATTGTCAAGTTGCTTTACCCTTTAAATTCTACTAGAATGTGAGCATCTGCTCGACGACTTGGTTAATATTATCCTTTAAATACGACTCATTGAAGTCTAGCTCGAATCCTTATTTGATGAGGGGCTCCTCTTCATCATATTTGGTCATTTCACCTATAGACACATGGCTGGTTATTTCCTTTATCTAGATGAAGTGATAATTTCTAATGGGTTCTTTGTTGGCCCATCCTCTAGATAAATGTGGTGATATATAATGAAGTTTCATACTGTTCATCTTCTTGGCTATCTAGGAGGGGTTGTATCCAATCCAATTATGAAGAATAAGATAGAGTTGGAACTGGAAGCATAATATTTAACTATCGGGAGAGATCTTAAATAACTCTTATACATTTGGGTAATAATCTAATTGTTGGGGGTCTCCTCCTACACCATGAAAATACTAGACCCTAGTGTGGTTGATGTCAACATGGATATGGGATGACTTGAGAAAGATGTGATGGATGTGTTGGGGTACTATCCATTAGTTACACTTGATCTTTAAAAATTGGAACCAATGTTCCATTAGTGGCTTAAAATAGTCATTTCCTTTTGGTTATCCCCCAGGTGAAAATATTATGAAGTTATTCATTATTGGGGATTTTATGTCGGTAAATACTAGTCCATGTTAGTTTTGTACCTAGGGAAGTGTTCCCCTAAGTGACTTTAGCCTTAGTCACTTAGTGAAGGGAAATAAAGTGACCCTTGCATTAAATGACTTAAGGGGAGCATTTAATTTGACTTTAGAGAGTAAAGTCACTTTTTGATAAATTTAAGTGGGTGAGTGAAATAAATATTTATGAGAAATAAATGTTAGAATTTAATCTCATCTACCGATCTAATCTAATCTCTACCATTATATTAGATGAACCCTAGGGTTCTCTCAAAAAGGAAAGGGAAGGTCATTTTCCTTACTTTTGCAGATTGAAGTGAAGGAGAGAGCTGAGAGAGAAAGTTTCATTTTTTCTGAGAAAGAGAAAAATATTTGCAGCACGTAAATCGAGGGAAAGAATAGCAGCAGAAAGGGCACAAAAATCAAGGAGATGACAACAGCATTTATTGCTTGTCAGTACAGTTCATACAGTACAGTTTTCTAAGTAGCGGGCATGATTTTCGAGGCAGATTTCTAGGCACAATTTTCGAGAATTTTTTTCCTGGGCACGTATTTTGAGGTCCGCACAATCAGTCTGTACGGTACATTCCATACAGTGGCACAAAAATTGAGGAAGAAAACAAGAAAAAAAAATATGAGTTTGATTTTTTCTATTTGGCACAGAAGACGAGGTAGAAATTTTCTCTTTTGGGTTGAGATAAGTTGCTCTGAAAAATTTCTGAGTTTTGCTATAAATTTCCTGATAATAAAATCTCTCTCTCTCTCTGACTGGTTTTCCCCTTGTGGGTTTTTCCAGGGCCATTGGCTGAAAATTAGTGTGTTCTGTGTGTTGAATGGCGTGCTAATATTTATTTTATGTCACTGAAAAAGAGTAGTTACAACAGTGTTTTAAAGTCTAAAAATTTAGCATGTTAAATTTTTGAGAATGTCATAAACAATGTTAAATTTTACTTATAAACCGGTGGCTGAAAACTAGTGAAAAATATACATGGTATCAGAGTTGAGTGGGGCATAACGTTAAATATTTGCAGAGAAACAATCATTTCCACAATTCAAAAAAACCTTTGTGATAGTAGTACATTTTGTTGAAACTTGTTCTTTGAGAAAATGACTTATGTTGGGTTGAGAACTAAGGGTAGGTTGGATGGGGTAGTGAACTTTGTCTCATGGAAAGCCCGAATTTTGCTTGTGTTGAGAGAGAATGAGCTGTGAGATGAGGTTGTCAATAATAGTACAACTCAACCCATTGTCATTCCCAGTGCTACTACTGATGCAGTAGCACATGCATCCTTCATTAAGAAGGATATTAAATCCATGAGGATAATCTTAGATGTTGTTAAATACCATGTTATACTGCACATTTCAGAAAAGCATCATGCACATGAGACGTGGAGTGCTTTGACTGGGTTATTTCATAGTTTTAATGAGAATAGGAAGATGGTTCTTAGGGAGAAGCTGAAAAATATCAAGATGGTCAAAGGAGAGGAGTGTATGTCTTATCTTACTAGGATCTCTTAGGTGAGAGATGAGATTGTAGCTGTGGGGGTGGTGGTTACTGGTCCTGAACTAGTGAGTATAGCCTTGAATGGGGTGACTGCACCTTGGGCTGTGTTTGTATAGGGTTTGGTGGCTAGAGAGAACTTACCATCTTGGGATAGGGTATGTGATGAATTTGTTCAGGAGGAGACTTGGAGGGGTTTCTTGCAGTGTAGTAGTTATACTAGTAGACAGGATGAGGAGGATGTGGCATTGGCAACAAAGGGGAAGAAGAAGAGCAAGAAGGGTCCCAAGAAGGGTGGGGCCAAGCAGTAGTAGGATGATCAGAAGAAGGATCTAAGCATTGTGAAGTACTTTGCATGTAACAATATGGGACACTATGCTGCAACTACACAACATCGACATTGAGTTGTGTGAGCTTTGGCATAGGAGGATGGCTCACTTGCATCATCCATCCTTGGGGTTGTTGAGACAAATAGTTACAGTTTTACCGAAGTTCAGAACATGGCAAAATGATGTGTGCAGGGGGTGTGCTTTGGGAAATTACACCAAGACTACTTTTCCGAGCAGTGATAGCAAAGCAGCAAGGATACTTGACTTGATACATTCAGACTTATGCGAACTGATGTCTTATGTATCATTGATAGGGTACGAGTACTGTGTGAATTTCATTGATGACCATTCCAAAAAGTCTTGTATCTACTTTCTGAAGTGCAAAAAGTCCGAGGAATTCTTGCATAGGTTCCAAGAGTTCAAAGCTCTTGTGGAGAACCAAACATGGAGGAAGATCCGAGTTCTTAGATCGGATAATGGGGGTGCGTATACCTCCAAGGAGTTCGATGGATTTTGCAGACAAGAGAGTATCAGGAGATAGTTGACAGTTCCGTATACTCTAGAGAAAAATGGAGTAACAGAGAGGACAAACAGGTCCATTGTTGGAGCAACTCGAGATATGCTACATGACTAGTCACTTCCTTTCTTTCTTTGGGTTGAGGCTTGCAACATCATTGTATATATTCAAAATAGGAGTCCCCATCAAGTAGTGGGGAATATGACACCTGAAGATTGTTTTCAGGAAAGAATCCTAAAGTTATCCATTTTCAAATATTTGGTAGTCTGACTTACTCTCATGTCCCTTCAGAGAAGAGGACAAAGTTGGAGCCCACTGTAGAGAACGGAATCTTTGTGGGATATGATGAGACTATGAAGGAATTCTATATTTACCTTCCCTCTCAGAGGAAAGTGGTGGTGAGAAGGCATGTGAATTTTGAGGAGGAGCTAGCCTTTAGGAATTCAAGAGAATCAAAGTAGGGAGAGCAGCAGGTCCCTGCACCTCAGGTTGTTTCACAGGTTCCATCTACGCAGCAGTCAGGATCACAGGTTTCTGGGGTTATAGGACCACAAAGTGTTGGCATAGGTTCACCGGGTTCATTGGTTAGGCTAGTAGGTTCTTTAGGTACATGTGATGGGTCTACTATTACAGGTACACTTTACAAAGGATCGGGATCAGGATCAGGATCAGGATTACAGGGTACACCTGGTGTTGGTACACCAGCTTCAGGTTCACAAGATACTAGGGTTTCCACCTATGGTAGATTTTTAGATGATGATCGAACAGTGTGGGAGAAACCTCCAAGGATGAAGGAACCTAGGTAGCTTTGAGATACCTTGAAGGAAGCTTAGGAGTTTGGGTCACCCAAGGAGGATGTGAGGGATGTCAAGATGCCTGATAGACTAGGCATGATGTTGGTGGCTAGTACATGATATTCTGAGCCTTCTACTTTTGAGGAGGCCTCCTAGCATTCAATTTGGATAGATTCCATGATGGATGAGTACACCATTCCATCATGAAGAATGATGTATGGGAGATTGTTTTGAGACCTGAGGGGAAGTCATTGGTGACTTCTCGATGGCTTTACAAGCTTAAACATGTGGCATATGGGAGTGTGGAGAAGTACAAAGCCAGGTTTTTAGCACGGGGGTTTTCACAGGTTGAGAGCATTGATTATGATGAGACTTTTGCGCCTGTTGCTCGGTATACTTGTATCAAGAGCCTAATCTCCATTGCAGTGGAAATGGGTTGGAAGATCCATCAGATGGATATGAAGACCGCATTTCTCAATGGGATCATATAGGAGGATATTTACATTGAGCAGCCTGAGGGAATTGAGATTCATGAGAGAGAGTCTCATGTTTGTAGGTTGAAGAAGGCCCTTTATGGGCTGAAGCAAGCTCCTAGAGCTTGGTACTTCAGGATTTAATCTTACTTGATGAGCATGGGGTTTCATAAGAGTGAAGCAGATCCGAATCTCTACTTCATCATGGTTGGAGATGATCCACTTGTTCTTCTGCTATATGTTGATGACTTGTTTATCACAGGGAGAGAGAGACCCATTGCATCTTGCAAGAAGGATCTTGCGACAGAGTACAATATGACTAATATTGGACAGATGCATTATTTTTTAGGATTGGAGGTTTGGCAGGAGCCTGGACATATTTTCCTGGGGCAGGGAAAGTATGGCGGTTGATATTTTGAGGAGATTTAGGATGGAGGATTGCAGGCCTATGTCGACACCTATGATCACCCATTGGAAGAAGCTTCATGCTTCTGAGGGAGAGTTGGTGGATCCTACTTTATACCATCATCTTATTGGGTCATTGATGTATCTAGTCAACACTCAGCCAAATTTGTGTTTTGCAGTGAACACTCTTATCTAGTACATGGTTGAACCTAGGAGTGTGCATTGGGTCACTGCAAAACATGTGTTGTGCTATCTATCAGGGACAATGGATTTTGGTTTGGAATATAGGAGGTCAGAGGGGATAAGATTGGTTGGTTATACAGACTCAGATTGGGCAGGCAGTGTGGCAGACCGGAAGAGCACTTTCGGATGTTGTTTTAGTTTGGGCTCGACAACAATGTTGTGGTTCAGTCGAAAGCATAAATCCATTGCATTGATTTCTTCTGAGGCTGAGTATATGGCATCCAGTTTGGCCAGCTGCAAGGGCTTGTGGCTTCACAAGTTGCTAGTGAATCTATTTGGTCAAGAGCTTAGGCCTACAGTGATTTATTGTGACAATTAGAGTTTCATCCAGCTCTCTGAGAATCCAATTTTCCATTATAGGTCAAAGCACATTGAGATCAGATATCATTTCATTCGAGACTATGTTCAGAGAGGGGCAGTTAAAATTCAGTACATTTCCACATATGAGCAGTTAGCACACATTCTGACAAAGTCTTTGGGGAGGGGCAAGTTTGTCTTCTTCAGGGACAAGTTGGGAGTGGTGCAGAACACCTTCCTCGGTAAGAGGGAGTGTTAGTTTTGTACCTAGGGAAGTGTTCTCCTAAGTGACTTTAGACTTAGTCAGTTAGTGAAGGGAAATAAAGTGACCTTTGCATTAAATGACTTAAGTGGAGCATTTAATTTGACTTTAGAGAGTAAAGTCACTTTTTGATAAACTTAAGTGGGTGAGTGAAATTAATATTTATGAGAAATAAATGTGAGCATTTAATCTCATCCACCGATCTAATCTAATCTCCACCATTAGATTAGATGAACCCTATGTTTCTCTCAAAAAGGCAAGGGAAGGTCATTTTCCTCACTTTTGCAGATTGAAGTGAAGGAGAGAGCTGAGAGAGAAAGTTTCCATTTTTTTGAGAAAGAGAAAAATATTTGCAGCAAGAAAGTCAAGGGAAAGAACATCAGCAAAAAGGGCATGGAAATCGAGGAGAGGACAGGAGCATTTAGTGCCGGTCCGTACAGTACGGTTTTCGAGGCAGATTTATGGGCACAATTTTTGATATTTTTTTTGGGCACAGATTTTGAGGTCCATATGGTACATTCCGTATATTCTGTCTGTATAGTATGTACAATGGCATGGAAATCGAGGCAGAAAATAGGAAAAAAATTTGAGTTTGATTTTTTCTGTTTGGCACAAAAAACGAGGCAGAAAATTTCTCTTCTAGGTTGAGATAAGTTGGTCTAAATTTTTTTGAGTTTTCTTGTAAATTTCCTGATAATGAAATCTCTCTCTCTCTCTTTGACTAGTTTTCCCCTTTTGGGTTTTTCCAGGGCCATTGGCTGAAAATTATTGTGTTCTGTGTGTTGAATGGCATGCTGATATTTATTTTCTGTCAGTGAAAAAGAGTAGTTACATCAGTGTTTTAAAGTCTGAAAATTTATTTTTTATTTCCAACATGTTAAATTTCTAAGAATGTCATAAATAGTGTTAAATTTTACTTATAAACCGGTGGCTGAAAACTAGTGAAAAATCTACAGTCCATCGACTGGTGATATCTTTGTCATTTATATCCATATAAGAAATGATGAGAATCCGATTTACTGGCTTGTTTCTTGAGAACCCAATTTATAGGTGGTTAACCCAGTTAAAGATATTGGCGTCGTAAGAAATCTATTTTATGGCATCTAACATTTCAAGTTTTAAGTCAGATGGTCGACTAGAACTTATGAGTCATAGTTATATGATTATTGTTGCTCATTTGACTAATAGGTAGATAAACTTATTAATTATTAATAATTTTTATTTTTCCCCTACTGAGGTTCCTATGAATTCCTTGACAAGATACATGGGCATAGTAGTGATAGGGGTTGGTTATCCTTTGCTTGATAGACCAATGATATGTACAATGGTGGAGTCATTTATGCTGATTGGATCATATAACCATATTTTACTATCATGGAATCAAATCAATATGAACTTTTATATAAGATCCTTGATATTTTTGTGACTATCTAGGAGTGCTGCATTCAGGTAATGCCAATTTTTTTCTACAACAAACCTATTGGCTTCATCATTCAATTTCTTATCTTATATTTCTCATTCTTTCATCTTTAAGTATTGCTTGACCCAATTATGTTCTTGTGTTAAGGATTTATTAATCATGTAGATTCGGGCTTGGAGGGGTGTCATGGATGCTTCTTATTGTTTTTCCTTGGTCTTTTCTTCTGTGGATTTCATCTTGGTTACGAATTTCTTGGTTCCATTACTGGTTGTTGTTAATCGAAAATTGAAAATTTTGACAAGGAGTTTGTCATTTTTTGTATCTAATGTGCTCTCTCTAGTTTAGTACAGAAGCTTTTTCAACACTCTTCTAGTACTAGAGTATTTATAGTCATAGACATTGGTGATATTTTGATGTGTGTAGGTGTGTGCATTAATTATGATCTTGGTAGAGAACATCTACTTCACATGCTAGATGAAAATTGCATTGGAAGTTGTGTTTGTGGTCTATTTGGTTCACTTGATGGTTGGAGGTCCCGATGATGGTATCATCCATGCTTCGCTTCTCAGTTGGTCTCCATGTTCCTTGGTTAGCGCAGTGTTGTCTTTGTTGGTCTAGTTTCTTATTTTCTGTTGGATAGATAAATTATCTCTTTTCAACTTATTTATTATTCATGTCAATGCTAGGTGAAGTTATGTTACTTCTTGATTGTTGCATGCCTACGTTTTCTCATTCTTCCTCTTCTACCCAATTAACTGTCATGTGTGTTGAAGTGCTTCTCACTTTCCAAGTTCCATGTCTTAGTTCCTTTTTATATGTAATCTATTCTATGTTACTTATATAAATATTTTTAAACAAATTAGTTACTTAATCTAATTAATGAATCACAAACTTGGAGGCACGATGATTGACTAGTGGCGATATGACCACTAATCAATAGATTTCCTCTGTATATTCTATAAATTTTTAGTCAATATTTATGCAGACTCAACCCTGAATCATTTTTAGTTGGATAGATGATTCAACTCTTCTACTA
>LPNX010223047.1:96179-162225 GCA_001517045.1 Pseudotsuga menziesii | reverse complement strand
TATTCCTTATATTTGTTTTGTGCTAAGCTTTATGTTGTTGTTTCTAAACTTTTTGATGGTGAATAGAAACTAGTCTTTTCTCTTTTAGTTTGTCCAATTCAAATACTTAGTCTTGTGCAGCCTGTACAATGTTGAAATGTAATACTTGTAAAATTATAGGTGCACGATTGTTTAAAGTGCAATGGCATGAATTATTCCTATCCATAGGCTAGATTAAATGGTGTCTAACCAATCGATATTCTATATGTTGTTCTATATGCCCATAATATAGAGGGGATCTTGTCATCCCAAGATTCATCTTTTTCAGTATTGCAAATTTTAGTTAATCCCTTCATAAGTGTTTTGTTGAATGATTCAATCACACCATTCGATTGGGATGATATTCTTAACTCTTTTGGTAGTTGATCATAAATTCTTTTAGTAATATTTCTATAGGATTATTGATAAAATGTGTTTCTTCGTCACTACTTAATGTGAGGGTACATCCAAGAGTTGCAAGAATGTTTTCATATATGAACTTTTCTATGCCTTCACTCAAACAAGCTTTGATAGGTTCTACTTCATCCCATTTAGTAGCATATTCTATTGTAGAGATTATATAACATGTGGATGTCCATCGGCCAGGTATCATGAAGGGTTCAACAAGGTTGATGGTCCAAATGTCAAATGTTAGCCTTGGGTTCGTATATATTAGCAGCATTTCATTTTGTCAAAGAGTTCATGCCATTCATTGGCATTTGTCACATTTAGTAATATAATTTTTGTAGTATTTGTTCAATGTTGGCCACCATAACCCATATAGTAGTATCTTCTTGATAGTTATATAAAATTGAAAATGTCCTCATGCTGGTCCGGAATGGTATTCATTGATGATGGCATCCTTATTGTAGTTGAGGGAGTACTAACAAAGTATATCATGTCCTAATTTGTAGAGGATCCCTTTGACTAGAGTATATAGAGCTACTTCCATTGCTAGAATTTTCTTTTTCCTTTCAAACATTCCTTCTGGAACTTGACCTTCCTATAATAATTGGGAAATGTATGCTAACTTAGTTAGTACAAATTCAATTCTCAAGAGGTGGGAATTTGGTAATTTTTCATCTATAACGATGGATTCTTCATCAATTTCTATTTAGGATAAATGGTCGATTCTGACAATGGACTTTCCTGGTCAAACTAATATCTCAAATTCAAATTATTGAAATAATAACATCCATGTAGATTCTCCCATGGTGTAGTGGTTTAATGACTAAGTATTTTAGGGCTTGATGACCTATAACACACACAAATGAGTTAGCTAATAAACAATGACGATACTTATAGAGAGAAAAAATCATACCTAACCATTCTCTTTCATTTGTAGGATAATTCTTCTATGATTTGTTTAATTTTTTAATTGGATATGCATTGGGATTCCTATACCAATCCCTTTAAGTCTTGGTGATATTTGGAAAATAGATCTTGGTATTCTTTGATAATATTTTCTATTTTCGCCATTTGTTGTTATGACGAGTAATCTCCTATTTTTTCTATTTTAGGTCTTTTGTTGATCCAGATATTGAATTATTTCATCTTTATTTCTACATCCATCCTCTTAGGGGATTTATATCCATCAGTATGTCACTCACCTTCTTTTAATTCAGTAAAGGATGGGGGAGAATCTCTAAGTTTTCATTGTCTTCTATTTGTTTTGTAGAAATTTTTTAAACTAATTTAACCAATGGACTGTACAAGGATGATGTTTCTTCCATATGAATATTTTTCCAAGTGTATTATCATTTTCTAACTCCAATCAAGTTGGAATATGGATTGACTACATTTGGTCAGTTGTGACAATATTACAAGTAGAGCTTGGTCGACAAGTATGCATATTTCCAAATACACCAATTGGTTGTTCTTTTGGTTTGATAAGTTGTTGAATTTCTTATACAACATCCTTAATATATTCTTCCATGGGATTGAACGAAAAATCTTTAATGAAAATTTTTTCAAGGACTGACAATTAAATGTTTCTCGTCTTGCTTCTTAAAATTTGTACCATTTGTTTGGTAATTCATATAAGGTTCCTGGAAACATATGTGGCCATAGTTATTTATCCCAGTAACCAAACCTATTCTATTCTTTCTCATAATTGTTAATGTGTTTGACTAGATCATGCCCTTGGGTTAACTTTTGAATTTCATCTTGTGTTGGTAACTTATTTCCTCCATATTTCTCGAGGAAGTAGGTGGAGGTTGTCATCCAAGTTTGAAGGTGAAACTAATGGGTGTACCACAACCCATCGACTTTATTCAACCTTGCTCTCCAACATTTTTACAGACTTATTTGATGTGGGACAAAAGTGGCATGTTGTTTGTACCGAAGTGGAGGTAAGTTGGTTGGTTTAGTTTGCATCGATACTAGAGTTAGATACTCCCTTTATTTCTTCTCAAATACATTCAAAATTATAGAAATTGCAAATCATTTTTAGACCAAATGTTGGGGAATGAATTCAATTGTCTAGCATTATCTTGCATGGGCTTCATAATTTTCAATATTCCAGTCATATAACATTGAGTTGGAAATTTGTTTGATCAACACGGGCTAGCCAAATTGGATCTCCTCATTTTCATTAGGTTCAACTAAGTCTTCATTATTTTTCCTCACTTTTTATAAGAACCTTATGTCTGCATCATTGTCATCAAGTTAAGAATACGTCTTCCTTTGGATGGGTAGATAGGTACAATGACCTTTTTTCCTTCTCCTTTTAGTTTTATTATATCTTTCTCTAAGGATATAGAATCCTTTATCTTTCTTCCCCATATTAGAACAACTAATTAAAGAAATGACTTAGAACCTTCTTTTGGATTGGTCACTTCAAAATAAATTTGAGTTTCAATGCCCATTATTGTAGTATTAACATTCTTCCATACTTATATGGGTTCAATTAATCCCTGTTCGGTGAGTTTAAAATGTATACCCAATGCAGAACATTGTAGTCAACCAGGCATTTCACAAGTAGACATGGTCATTATGTTTTCTTGAGAGCCAAAGTTGAATATGACTTATAATATGCAATATCCCTCAACTTAAAGGTCAATTAGTGGGTCGATGTTGACTTCATATTTTTAGTTCATACAACAAAGGTTTTTACCAACTTTTTCATTCCCCAAATTATTTATTATCGTATACATTAGGTCAATTAGTCAAGCAACAACATATTCTTTTGTGAGAAGTTGCAACAATTCATGAAGTGTTTTATTTCATGACTGTAGAGTGTCTTCTTCATATGCTAATTCCTCATAAATTCTTTTGGAATTATTAAAAACTTCTCCCTTCTTGTGAGGATTAGGATAATTATTCTCTTTAATTTGGAATTTTTTTGTTGTGTGGATTGTCACCTTTGATATTCATGTCTTGTTTGGTAATAATGTGCAAATTTGTAGAGTTTAGTGCTTCGTGCTTACGTACACCAGACAAGAGATGACATTATTTTTATTTTTATTATTTTCAAGGATGATGGGGATGTATTCCAATGAATTCTCCCCCATACCACATTTCATACAAAATTTGAGGTTCCTCTTGTCTTTCAAAGGGAATTCAAGACACAAATGTTCTTCACTATAACAGATGAAACATCGAGACTTCCCTCAACCATTAGGGTGATTACCTAGATTATTGTTATAGCTTACTTTACTATTGTAACTCCCTCGTCTGTTATAGCCATTATTACAATGGTTGTTGTTTCTGAAGTATTGACCCTTTTGATTGTTCCGCTTAATGGTCTGATATTGATAGACTGTAGTAATTTGGTTTGTTCTTCATATTCATTACACATTCTGTAGTATTGTGTGATTCATCTCGACAGACGACACATCATTTAGTTTTGAAATTCTTTGAATTGTTTAGATAATCCATTGTAGGGTGAGGTTCAAATATTTAGAATATATCACAATATTTACTTGTATGAACTACTCAACAATTGTCTGGTTGTTTGTCTTCTTGAAATGGTCATATTTCATCTGGAATCACATTCTTTTGTCTAGGAATACTCATTTTTCATATGAAAAATGTCGTCATTCATCGTATCGAGAATTATATTTGGTGTGACCTTTTGATGAACATGTAATGCACTGCATGTTTCTATATCTTAAATAAAGTTGTTGAAGCACCAATCTTTGCATGACCTCAAACTTTTCTTCTAAAATTTGGTCGACATTCATGACTATGTAATATTTACTAGGATCAACTTTCTGGGATTTCTTTCGAGCATCTTCATATGTAGAAAATTCATGTAAGATCAATGGTGTTCTAATCCTAGGTAGGAGGCCAACAACAAACCACTGGATCAACAAGTTTTGATGAATGGTATATGATATTTGTCTAGTTGAATATTTAAATATTTTATCAAATACACAAACTTTGTTTCCCACATTCTACATAATATCCTTTAATTTCTTAGCATATAGATGTATGTTGTATTCAGTATGAAGGAATTCTAGAAAATTATGCTTTGTCTCAACCTTAAATTTTCTAGTTTGATTTTCATTAAAATTCATATATTACCAGGTGAGTGCTCTTTTACGGAGACCACCTATGTGTTGTGTTATTTTCTGACATTCATCATTAATAAGATTAACTTCCCAAATAGTTTCATAGATAAACCCATGTCTTCAAGGATCTGTGTCCCTCTCATAAATTGGAATGTGCAGTACTGAGTGATGATAAGCCATATTGATAAAATTTTGATTACCACTTTGATTATTAAATAAATTATTACCTGGAGGTGGATTACCAAATATATATGGACTTACTTCTTTCTAATGAGTTTTATACCAAGATATTTTGGGTCTTCATCGTCAGGTTAGACCTCTGATGGGATTCATGCTTCAATTGATAATATTTCTAGTAGGTGGGAACCTCCATGTTCTCTAAATAAAATAAGTGACAATTGTGTCTTCCAAATTTAGGTGTAAAATTAATCCAATTACCATGAAGTGGTATCTAGATTATTATTCAATCAATGATTCATCCAAATCTGTCTATCGACACCATATGCTACTTTCTCCATCTCCAATTCTCAAGTTGGAATCAACTATTTGTGTTACTATTGTGGGAAAAATAGCCAGAAGGGTGGACAACCTTTCCACAATGAGAGTATCCTTGAGGTTGCAGTACGGACCTATTGTTGTGTTTGAAAATTCAATAACTAAAACCCAAAATGGACTTGAATCAAACTCTTGATTAGGACAAAACATAAATAAAATAACAATAAATAACTTGTGTTGACTACTTTTCCTCACACTCACGACCTAGGCTTAGGTTTTTCTTGCATGCAACAAAGCACCCAACAAAACACCTAAAGACATCAGCCCGACAGAGTAAGCTCAATCGGCAAAACCTACGACATGGGCACAATCTCACCTGATATATCTTAATGGGTAATTTCTAGAACCATGTTTATGCAGTTAGGTGAGGGATTACAGTCCCCTGGAGCACAACCAAGGTGCTTGACAGAGTTAGATGATTGGAGTCTTTTTAATAACTCGATGGTGGAACAGTAGTGTGACAAAACCAACTTGCGACACATATTATCCCTTAACAACTTATCAGCAAATGAATTGAACTAATACAAAATTATTTCACTGATACTGGTCATTCATTCATTCAACTCCTTTCACTAACAATGCGACATTCACTTAAACAATAAATGTAAACAATGCAAGATAAATTACAAACATTAAACATACACATTCAAGTGACACAAGATATAATGTGGAAACCAATCCGGGTAAAAACCATAAAGGTGCTCTTAATCTAGCATGAGAAATATATGCATCTTTCAGTATGTGACTTGACTGCAGACTGTTTGAGACATGAATTTTTGGCTCATAGACTCATTCTCACTCTCATGCTCTTGGCTTTTATTATGATCTTATTCTAACTACTCCTGCTGATCCGCACACACCCTGGATTGACTCTTCTAACCACTATCTGCACACTTATCTACAAAATGAATCCTTACAAAACTACTATTCAGAAGACCTTCTGCAAAATTGGTTCCGTGGCTCAACAACCTTCTACGATGCTACTATCTAACTTCTTCTCTAATTTCTTCAACTTTTTCTCACCCTTATACAAAATAGTTTTCTCTTATTTATAGCTTCTACAAGACCATGTTGGGTTGAATACATACAATTCATTTATTACAGGTCATAATGAGCCATATAAAATGGTTACAAACTGCCATAGGAATCACTGACACAAGGCTCTATCGGCCTGACTTACATATATTCCTTCATACGTGCAACTTCTACCGACTTACGCCGACTATAGCACCCACGATCTTCCTGGCTCGTATCTCTGTAGTCATTACCATTCTGTACACCTGTAGGTTCATTTTTCCTCTATTGCACTACTCCGTGTCACTATCTATCTTATTTCTGCACTTCATTTCCTTCCTTTGCATCACGCTCTTATTTTTTCTTCCTGTGATTGTGCTTCACTTTCCTCAAATTATTATGCACTTTGTTTCTACTACTCTTTCCTATCCCAACAGTTGCCCTACACTCACATATGGCTCATCCCAAGCCACTAAGCATTTTTATGGCTCTGTCACTCCCTGCTCCTGGGTACTGACCTTAGCCATAAATTCTTGGAGAATTCCTTGTACTTGGACAATTTCCTGTCGTACCTCTTCTACCTGTTTTTTCCAGTTTCTCTACATAGTCTAAACTGATATGATCCAACACACGTCTTCTAGCGACTAGGTTATGGTGTGGAGTTTCTGCTACACATGCTAAATGAGCCTTATAACTTGTTTTGATTCTTCTTGCTATGCTGCAACTTCATCATTTCTGATTTGCTCTTGCTCACGCATTGTTTTCACTTGTTGGTGTAGTGTTTCAGCTCTACTGCCTTTGCTATCTTTTCTTTCATAGGTAGCTTCTTCATATTTGCTTTAACTATTGTTATTTGTAACTTTATCTATCACAAGTCCTCTATTATTTTCTCCACTTTTTCATCCTCCATCAGCACTTCCCAATTCGTAGATACTTGGTCGATTTCTTCCTTACATAATTTCTCTCCTTCTTTAATTCTATCAACAGCCTCAAATGTTTTTTTCTTGTGCACTTCTATTACCTCAGGATGTGTACTCAGTATCTATTTCACTTTAACTTCCTCAACTTGATTATTCAGTTTCGTTGTAATATTGGATAAGAGAGATACCTTGTCTGTTGTATCCATTTCTTCTTGGCCTTCTTCCTTTGAGAATTATGCGTCTGCATTGCCGATGGCTTCATCTGGTATGATCCTGCTTTGTTCCTGTGCCTTAACTTCTTTCTGCTTCTTCCTAAGGAGGACCTTGCACTTTTGTGACTTCCTTGTTGCCTTCTGGGCCTGATAGGCAATAGAAATTTTGTGGATCCTTATCTTTTTCACGGCCTCATGCTTCACATCATATACCTCAACCATTGTTAGCTTGAAAAAATTAAGAGACAATGACCCCAAATCATGGGAAACATCATCAAATTATTGTGTCTCTATTTCAATTGCATGCGTTGTTAGCTCCACCTTGAGTGGTGGGAACAATAATGGAATTTCCAATGTATCAGCAGGATCAGCTCCATGCATCTCAGCTTATACTATGCCCCGTACTTCATTGATGGCTTCAGTAAGCCTATTTACATGCATTGTGATTTTATTAGTTAAGCGCATCTATTTTCTACTTATGTGCTTGATACTAGTCTGTGCCTCTTCCACAACTACCTCTGTAATCATGGTGATATATTCCTCATTTAAGCTAAGTGTATTATCAGATTTGTCATCTTTCCTCTTCTTATGTTTTGGTTCGTATTGTTCCTTTTCCTACGCTTCCTTTTGGTTCTGGACTTCCTCACTAGTTGGCGTGTCATTTGACTCATCTTGTGTAGACTCATCATCAGTTTCTTCTTCTTCTTCTTCTTCTGTCGAATCCTACAGTGGCGTGTTTTCTGTGTCACCCCTACCTGCACCTTGGTTCATCTCCCCTTCGACTGGGATGCACCATTCTTCAAGCCAGTCCTGGATGATAGATTCAAAATGCATGTTACTAATCATGAAGTGTTTCGGCAGCGATTGTTTCTTTGGTTCTTGTCATGGCTGCAAAATGACATTGTCGACACTAGCATAGAAATTTATAATAGGTGCATATCTCTGGAATGTCGCAGGGAGAAGTCTATTCTGGTATCACACTACTTCCTTTAGTGCTTCACCACATTAGAGCAAATTTCAACTCAAAATGGGCCTTTTAACTTTGATTCAAATTTCATGTCATCATGTGTTAGCTAATGAAATTGCTTTAAATTTGAAATACCGTATAGGTCTTAAACACTTTTTTAATATAAATTTGGGGATAGGTATCATAAAAAAAACTACTTTTTTCTGTTTGTATTTTCGACATATCTCCCCATGTTCTTACTCAAATTTCGACCGGGAGAGCTTGTTGGATGCGGATTTAAATTTTGCATCCAACGACTACCCACTCGGCATACTTTTGATGGACCCCGATACCCCAAAAACAAGAAATACCTGAAAAAACATGATGATGATGTCATCATCACATTTTTTCAGGTATTTCTTGTTTTTGGGGTAGCAGGGTCCGTCAAAACTATGTTGAGTGGGTACTCGTCCGCATCCAATGAGCTCTCTCAATCAAAATTTGAGTAAAAACACGGGGATATATGTCAAAAATATAAACAAAAAAGTAGTTCTTTTCCTTTCTTCCTCCAAAATTAATAAATATTATTTTATTATTTTAACTATTATTTTATTAATTCTTTTTAGGAGGCCCATTTTGAGTTTAAATTTCCTCTAATGAGTAAAAAAAAATCGATATTTTTATCCTTCTCTCGATTCTTATCCTCCTTATCAAGCCAAAGGTTCTGATACTTTGCGCCTTGACATAACACTGGGACCTCAAATTGCTGGTAGTTTGGTGGGTCAAACCAAACTATAAAGAAAATCAAAATAACAAACCAGGAGTAATGGAATGGTGCCTTACTGTCTTCTTGTTCTTGGGATGCATCATCTAGAAGCTCCTTCAGTAGATACTGGGACCAATTGATCAATACTCCTTCGGCGCAGAGTTTATCTAGTGTGACTTTTCCTGTAATGCACTCAGTGGGTCGCATCTTGCGTAGAAACTTGCAAGATAATTCTTTTGCCGTGAATGTCACTAAATTGTCATTTATAGAGGCAATCAAGAATCCTCTATTTTCATAGACAATCTCATACTTGTATTTGACCTTTGTGATCATCATTGTATCATGATCCTGATCCTTCTGTAAATATGGAGCAGGGTTGATTTCTAAATGCAGGAGACCTGTGATCAATGCAATTAAATTAACGTCAACAGAATATGGTTTGTTGAGCCAAAAAATGCCTCCATGGAAGCATACCAGCAGCTAGCGCACATATGTGTTTACCTCTTTTCTTCGACCAAAATTAGGCATATACAGCTGGTGCACATAAAAAAGATTCTGTGAATATCTTTGTATAGGTATTGGTCCAACTAGTCTTCTCAGCTCAACTGCGATCTTCTACTCTCCCTTTGCACAAATGCTAATGTCTTAGACTCCAACCAATATCAATTTCCTTCTATGTTAGATTTCACAACATTTCCCTTGACACAAATGATTAAGGTCCCCTTGTTGTATATGCCTCATTTTGGTTGAAGCAAAGAGGTAAACACATATGTGCGCCAACTGCTAGTATGATTACATGGAGGATTTTTGTGGCTCAATAGACCATATTCTATCGAAGTTGAGTTAATTTCATCGATCACAGGTCTCCCGCATTCAGGAATTGACCCTGGTCCATATTTACAGAAGGATCAGGATCAGGATATGACTATGATCACAAATTTCAAAGAAAAATATGATCTTGTCTGCACAAATAGATGATTCTCAATTGCCTCTATAAACGACAATTTAGTGAGGTTCACAATGAAGGAATTATCTTGCAAGATGCGACCCACTGAGTGCATTGTAGGAATAGTCGAACTAACTAAACTTTGCACCAAATGAGTACTGATCAATTGGTCCCAGTATCTGCTGAATGAGATTCTAGATGCTGCATCCTAAGCACAAGAAGACAGTAAGGCACCATTCCATTACACTTGGTTTCTTATTTTGATTTTATTTATAGTTTGGTCTGACCCACCATACTACCAGCCATTTGAGGTCCCAGTGTTATGTCAAGGCGCAAAGTATCAGAACCTTTGATTTGATAAGGAGGATAAGAATTGAGAGAAGGATAAAAATATCAAGTTTTTTTTACATGGTGAAGCGCTAAAGGAAGTAGTGCGATACCAGAATAGAGTTCTCCCCTCGACAGTCTAGAGATATGCACCTACTATAAATTTCTAGGCTGGTGTCCATAATGTCATTCTGTAGCCGTGATAGGAACCAAAGAAATAATCACTGCTGACACACTTCATGATTAGTAATAAGCATGTTGAACCAGGTTGCAGGTGGGGGTGACGCGCAAAACACCCCACTGTAGGATTCGACAGAAGAAGAAGAAGAAACTAATGATGAGTCTGCACAAGATTATTTAGATGACATGCCAGCTGATGAGGAAGTGCAAAACCAAAAGGAATAGCAGGAAAAGGAGCAGCGCGAAACAAAACAAAAGAAGATGAGAGCTGACCAAACTACTAATACACTTAGCTTAGATGAGGAAGATATCACCATGATTGCAGAGGTAGCCGCGGAAGCGGTGAAGACCAATGTTAAGAACATAAGTAGAAAACAAACACACTTAACTAATAAAATCACAATGCATGTCAATAGGCTTATTGAATCCATCAATGAAGTACGGGGTATAGTAGAAGCTGAGACACACAGAGCTGACCCTACTGATACATTGGAAATGCTACTACTGTTCCCACCGCTCAAGGTGGAGCTAGCAGCGCATGCACTCGAAACATAGACACAAGAATTCAATGATGTTTCCCATGATTTAAAGGCACTGTCTCTTGATTTTTCAAAGCTAACAATGGTCGAGGTATATGCTTTGCAACATGTGGTCGTGACATAGATAAGGATCCACAAAATTTCTATCACCTATCAGGCCCAGAAGGCGACAAGGAAGGCGCAAAATCACAAGGTCCTCCTCGGGAAGAAGGAGAAAGAAGTTAAGGCTTAGGAACAAAGCATGATCATACTCGATAAAGGCATCAGAAACGCAGTCATAGAATTCTCGGAGGAAGAAGGCCAAGAAGAAATGGATACAACAGCCAAGGTAGCTCGCTTATCCAATATTGTGACAGATCTGAAGAAGCAAGTTGAGGAACTTAAACTGTAGCAGAGACTGAGTACACCTCTTGAGGTAATAGAGGCATGCAAGAAAAAAACATTTGAGGTTTTTGATAGAATTAAAGAAGGAGAGAATTTATGTAAGGAAGAAATCGACCAAGTATCTACGAATTGGGAAGTGCTTATGGAGGATGAAAAAGTGGAGAAAATCACCAAGGAATTGTGATAGACATAGTTATAAATAAAATCGATCAAAGCAAATATGAAGAAGCTTCTTATAAAAGAAAAGATAACAAAGGAAATAAAGCTAAAACAACAACAGCAGCAAGTGAAAACTCTACGCGACCAGGAGCAGATCGGAAATGATGAAGTTGCAGCGTAGTAAGCAGAACCAGAACAAGTTACAGGGGTCATTCAGCCTATGCAGTAGAAAATCCATACCATAACCCAGTCGCTGGAATACATGACGTTGGAGCATATCAATTCTAACCGTGTAGAGCAATTGGTAAAATAGGCAGAAGAGGTACGATAGGAAACTTTCCAAGTACAAGGAATTCTCCAAGAATTTATGGCTAATATCGGCGCCAAGGAGTAGGAAGTGATAAAGCAATAAAATTTCTTAGTGGCTTGGGATGAGCCACATGTGAGTGTTGGGGGCCTGTTTGGCCAGGAAAGAGTAGTAGAAAAAAAGTGTAGAAGAAGTTAAGGAGGAAAGTGAAGCGCAAGCGCAGGAAGGAAAAGAAAGCACACGACGCAAAGGAAAAAAATGAAGCGTAGAAATAAGATGTACTGAGATGAGGAGTAGTGCGACAAAAGAAAAGTGAATCTACAGGCATGCAGAAGGGTAAAATCTAGAAAGAGATGGGTTAGGAAGATTGTGGGTGCTAAATTTGGCGAAAGTTACATGTATGAAGGAATATATGTAAGTCAAGTCGATAGCGCCTTGTGTCAGTCATGCCTATGACAGTTTGTAACCATTTTTTATGGCTAATTATGACTTGTAATAAATGAACTGTATGTAGTCGACCCGGCGTGGTATTGTAGACGCTATAAATAAGAGGAACCCATATTGTATAAGGGTGACAAAAATTTGAAGAAATTAGAGAAGAATTTAGATAGTAGCGTTGTAGAAGGATGTTGAGCCGCAAAACCCATTTTGTAGAAGGTTTGTCGAATATTAGTTTTGTAAGGAGTCATTCTGCAGCTTAGTGTGTAGATAGTAGTTAGAAGAGTCGATCCAAGTTGTGTGCGGATCAATAGGAGTAGTGAGAATAAGATCATAATAAAACCCGAGATCATGAGAGTGAGAAAGAGTCTATGATCCAAAAAGACATATCTCAAACAATCTGCAATCAAGTCCTAGACTGAAAGGTGCATATATTTCATTCCAGATAAAGAGCACGTTTGTGGTTTTTACCCAGATGGGTTTCCATGTTATATATTATATCACTTGAATGTGTATGTTGAATGTTTGTAAGTTATCTTGCATTGTTTACATTTATTTTTTAAGTGAATGTCGCATTGTTAGTGAAAGGAGTTGAATGAATGAATGACTAGTATCAGTGAAATCATTTTGTATTAGTTCAAGTCATTTGCTCATAAATTGTTAAGGGAGAATCTATGTCACAAGTTGGTTATGTCACACTATTGCGCCACTATAGAGTTAGTAAAAAGACTCCAACCATCCGACTCTATTGAGCACCTTGGTTGTGTGCCAGGGGATTACAATCCCTATCCTAACTGCACAAACATGGTTCTGGCAATTACCCATTAATATATCTTGGGTGAGACTATGCCTGCGTCGTAAGTGTTGCTGACTTAGCTTGCTATTTCAGGCCAATGTCTTTGGGTGTTTTGTTGCGCACAAGGAAAATCTGAGCCTGGGTCGTGAGTGTGAGGAAAAGTAGTCAACAACTTGAAATAAAAAAAGGGTTAAAAGATAAACCTAACAAGATGGAACAAGAGAGCAAATTTTTTTTATCACCCAATGGTCTATCTAAATATAGTAGTGTCACCTATAAGGTGAAATGTTCAAGGGAAGCTAATAAACTCCCTTGGAGAGGTTTTTATTGTCCTCGTAATTGCAAGATAACTTGGATAGAAAAATGGAGAAACACTTGCCTCTTAGGGGAAGAGAGAAAGAGATATTTCGGTATGCTAATATGAGGGAGGAACGAGAAGGAAATAGAAGATCTCAATGTGATTCCAACAACTTAAATTTTCTCTAATTGCTTCCTATGGAATGCATGCCCATGGCTTCTTTTTATAGGCCAAATGGAGGCCAAGAAACATATATATCCAAATGTGAACACTCTTTCCTTTGAACTAGTTCTCCAAGTATATGAGGGGAGATATTCAATGCTCCCGATCATGTGAGGAGTCTTGGTCTAATTTTTGAGCCAAGAAAGATATTCTAAGCCTTAAATGCACTACAGAAAGTATGGGGTCCCAGTGTATATATAGTAGGATTAATTTTGAAGGAAAAGATGTGCAAGTAGTGTGGGTATATAGTTATATATCATGTACAAGTTTTTAGCACATGTACACAATTATGAATCCTGTGCGAATAATGTGAGTTTTGAAGTAAAAGTAGCGTGAGTAGCCCAAAATTCATGTATTTGGTACTTTAAGGCTTAATTTCTCTTTTGGATATAATAAGGATGTATTCGGTGAGATTCATGTTGTATGATGATGATGTCTTTCTGCAAGAATAGCCTAAATGTTTCGTGTATGTGATATTTAAGATTAACAAATGCCCCCTAATGTATGAGGTTCAGAGGGTACTATAGGGTTGATAATGCATCATCATTTCTTTTTTCACCATGTTATAATAAGTATTCAAGAACTTGTGGGTGAGAAAAACCTGCCCTTGGGGGAAGGTTGTTGGTGATGACCATTGAAGTTGTAAATAATAATGGTGTTTTATACAAATGAGACATACATATTTATGCTCATGAAAATATGTCAGAATAGATTACAAATAAGAGGGGATAAAGGGGTTGACTCACGATACTATTGTTGCAAGGATGAAGGTGTATTTAATCCTTGTATGAGTAAATGAATCTTGTAAATGATGTTATTGGTTCTAAAGAAGAAAAATGGTGATTATCATGAACATCCCACTGGGGTGGGGACCTAAGTAACGGTAAATTTGTTGGGAGAAATTCACTATACTAGTTTTGATGTTACCATGAATCATAAATGTGAACACTACTATGAACAAAGCATATGACTTCCCTTGATGCAATGGAATTGTTCACATTGAGCATAAGGGAGACCACTAAATTAGGGAGTAATAATGGATATCACTACTTAGTTTGAGGCGACCCCTTATAATGATGAGAAGGGACCCCAAGGTACAAATAAAACTATTGAAATTATTAGAATATGATGTGTTCATGTTAATGAGAGTTGAATCATATGATAGTACAAGATTCTTATCGCAAGAACCAATATCATTTCGTAACCAACTATGAGACTTACATACCTGACACAAGAAATTGTTGGGAAGCGTGGGGATCATGACTTCCATTGATGAATGGAAACAAGGGTAAGTAACTAATGATAACTTTCTTCAAGTGGTGATGAAAGTTGTGATGGAGGGAAACAGACTATAGATAAATGATTTTATTGGAGACACAATGCTAAGGAGGTAAGGTGAATGACAAAATTGATAATGATGAGGTTAGGTGGATTCAAAATACATTGATCAAGGGTGATCAAGGGATTCTGCCAAAAGAACAATGAGGTGGTTCGGGAGGGACTCCCCACAGTTTTGTGTCTATAGGGGGATATCTAATTACAAAAAGAATGATTGGAGTAGTTCCCACAATTTTGGGTGGGTTTGGGAACTTGTTTATATGAGTGGGATTCACATGGTTTTGAGTGAATCAGGGAATCATTTTATTGACGATGTAGTGGGTTTTTTGTAGATGATAAGATGAGTTCCCAATGAATAAATTCCATGCAGAATTTTCCTCTAGGTATATTAAGTGGGATTTATGTATTCAGAGAGTGGGGCCATGTTGGTGTCTTCTCAAAAGTTGACGATGCAAAGGGAAACCCAAATGGTATATTTCTCACGAAGGGGATGATATTTTATCTATGAATAATGATCGTAACATGTTCGAAGGAATGTAAGGAGTATTTTGGAACAAAATGGAAGGTGATAATATGTGGTTTCTTCTTTTTGACCAACTATATGAGTTGTTAGCACATGTGCTAAATTTTGAAGAGTTTTACAGATGTGTTAGCACTATTTTTGGGATAAGTAGTAGGAAAGGGATTAGGTCAGTGAAAGGAGGAATTAGATCTAAAATTTTTTGTTGTTTTAACATGCAGAAGGAATAATATTTATAAAATCAGCGGAGTGGTGTAGAATATTTGTAAATCAATGGTGGTGATAGAGGGCTAAATCATATCAACGGTGGAAATTCATTCCGTTGGTTTAAGTTTCAAGGACAAAATAGCTTTTTATATCCACAGAATCGCTTAAAGGCCTGCATGTTTTAATGGTCGGGATCGATGGTGTTTTAGATCAGTGGCAGAGGTGAATTTCGATGATCCAACATGCACGGATTAAAGCAAAATTGAGATCTATGAAATGTGGTAGGACCTTAAAACTTGAAAAATGGAAATTTAAAGTGGATTTTTCTCAAGGGCTAAAAACAATTCGACAAGGTGAACTTGCATGCGCGATTTTGACTTCGGAGTCAGCAAACTCTAGTGGGATTAAAAGCACTTCCATGGTAAACACAGGGGAATATCAATGACTCTCATCCATTCATGCATCTTTGATTAGATCCTACGGTGTATTAATCTATCACAGTAATCTAGGGACTAAACACAAGTCTCATCAAAGATTAATAACAATAAGTCATGAAAATGGTGTAATAGGGCTACAAAATGAGTAATCGCTCTATATATTCACACAAAGAATGAGTAATACAATACAATCATCATGCTACAATCATGAATGAAAAAGAAATTTGAATTCCCAAGGAGGTCATTCGAATTGAATGAGTGAGTCTAGCTTAACTGAATGTAAGCCATAGTCAACACTCTAGTTAACCACTGATCAAAACCCTAATTGACTCAACTGAGCCCTAACCAAAGTTGGAGTGCAATAAATGACTGAGTCTAACTGAAAGTAGGTTAGACACATGTCACAGAAATCCAATCATCAAGTGGTAGTGCATCAATGACTCCAATGAACCCCGATGAGGTTAACTGAAGTGTAACTGAACATCAGAAGTGGTTGGAGGCACCTTTGTTGACTCCACTTCATTAAATAATCAATAAATAATCAATTTAATGAAGGAGGGTTCCTTCACTTCTCTGTTTAACTGATTGTAACCATCAGTTAACAATATGGGGCATTAATGACACTTGTATCACCCCCGGAGTGCTCCAGTTAGCCTCCCTGAATGTAGGAGAAGGCTAAGTTAGCCTCCTTGACTGAAGGTAGGCATGGGTGTGATATACATGATGTTATATAGTGGTCCTATGATGTAAATTAATCCAATAATACTTAGGATAGTGGTTTAACTAGGACAAATTGACCAAAATGAGTGTGTCGGGTGGTAAATGTCTCCAACACCCCCCCTTAAGCTATACTCAGGAGGAGTTAGAAAACATAAATGCATAAAAATTCTAGGGCCATGGAAACTAAGGCCATAGGTCACCCTGTACAATGCTGAAACTGAAACAATTCTCAAAAACAAACTAAGTGAGGAAAAGAGGGAAAACCCAGTGGGAAAACCCCCCCTCAAGCTGAACACTAAAAATAATCTGATCACCCTAATGAACTCACCCCCAACAGTGAATGGAGGTAAGTGAACTTATTTTCTAAAAATATCTTGGTGAAGATGTCTACAATCTACTCATTAGTCGGGCAGTATTGCAGAATGATGGTCTTGTCATGCACTAGCTCCATGATATAGTGCATGTGGATCTCTACATGCTTGGTCCTCTGCCTGGTAACTGGATCTGTAGATATCATAATAGCACTTTTATTGTCACAAAATAGGACAATGGACAAAGTACTACCAAGATCAAAATCTGAAAGAATGCCTTGCAACCAAACTGCTTGGATGTAAGCATTCACCGCTCCTCGATACTCGGCCTATGCTTAAGGTAATGCTATGGCAGCCTGCTTTTTGCTAGACCAGAAAATGGGGCCACCACCAAAAATGAATACATATCTAGAAGTAGACTTCTGATCAATAGAATCACCCACCCAATCCGAATCTATGTATCCAACCAGCTCTAGCTCAGAGTCTGCAACATAGTGAATGCCGTAGGTCCTGGTTCCCTGAATATACTGGAGGATCCTCTTGGCTTCCTTCCAATGAATATCATGAGGCTGATACATGTATCTTGATACATCATTCATGGCATAATATATATCAGGTTGAGAATGTGTCAAGTACAACAAGCTACCAATCAGCTATCAATAGATAGTGCAGTCCATGGGAGGTGTGCTTTTTCCTTCTTCAAGGCTGATCCCTGAAAGGAAAGGGAATGGTGTAGGCCTACATTCAGCCATGTTAAACTTGACTAATGGGTCTGATATTTATTTGGACTGAGTGACCATTATCCCATCATAATTTTTCTCAATTTCAAGCCCTAAAAATTGTTTTAGGAGCCCCAAATCACTCATTTCAAAGGCATTGTGGAGAGCAATTTTGAGGGCTGAAATAGAAGCAACTGTGCTACCCTGATCAGTAAGTCATCAGAATATAAAACAATAATAATAAAATTACCATAATACTGTTGTAAATACACATTTGGATCTGATATACACCTTTGTAAGTCTTGCGAGAGAAGGAAGGCATCCATCTTGGAATACCACTCTCTTGGGGCCTATTTTAACCCGTATAGTGACTTATTTAGCTTGCAAACCAAAGATGGATCAGAGATGTAGACCTTAGGATGATTCATTTATATCTCCTCATGAATATCTCCATGCAAAAAGGCTGACTTAACATCCATATGATGCACTTCCCAGTGCTTAGATGCCGAAATTGCCAAAACTAGGCGGATGGAGTCCATTTTTGCAACCGGTGCAAAGGTCTCATGGTAGTCCACACCTTGGACCTGAGAGAAATATTTTTCCACCAGAATTGACTTATATTTTTATGTGCTTCCATCAGCAAAAACCTTGTTCTGAAACACCCACTTGCATTAAACCAATTTCCTTCCCGGAGGAAGAGAAACTAGCTCCCAAGTAGTGTTTTTCTGAAGAGAATTCATCTCTTCATCCATGGAAACTTGCCATCTCGGATCCTTCTGAGCATGGTAGTAGTATTTTGGGTCTAAAATAATCATCAAATAGCAATTTTTGGACAGAAAATTATCAGGACAAGAGAGCTCAATACCTGCTCTTTGGAAATCAGACCAGGTTCTCCTTGGATCATCCAGATTTCCAATGTTATCTCTTGCGGAGGAGAGTGTCTGTCGAGCCCATGTGGGAAGATGATTTTGTACTTTAGGTTTTGATTCAGAATATGATTTTTTCTTCACACTGATATCACAAATCAAGGTCATCACCCCCAATTTCGTCATCCAAATATTCAGTAGAATAGGAAGGAAAATCAACAGTTTTCTCCTTCACTAGTTCCACCTCCTGAAGAGGCTCATCGAACTTGACACTCCTTTCGATGATGATCTGTTTTGTTTTGAAATCCAATATCTTGAAACCTTTTGATTCATCAGGATACCCAATAAACATACATTCGATGCTTTGCGGTTTCAAAGCCCTTCTTTTATCAAGTGGAATCTGGGCCCATGCAGTGGACCCAAACACCCGTAGGTTCGACACATTCGGCTTGTGTCTGAAGTATGCTTCAAAAGGGGTATTCCATTTCATGGATGAGTGTAGAACCCTGTTCAAAATTTATTTTGTATCATGCATGGCTTCGGCCCACAAATTTGCAGCCAACTTCTTTGATTCCAACATACAGGTGGTCATCTCCTTAAGAGACCAATTCTTCCTTTCTGCTACTCCATTCTGTTGGAGAGTGTAGGGAATTGAATGTTGGACCTGAATAACAATTTGAGAGAATATGTGTAGAAAAAAATTACTGACATAATCCCCACCATTATCAGATCTCAATATCTTTATCTTAATCCTAGAGGCATTCTCGATCAATGCCTTCGGTTCAGAAAATTTTTCACATACTTCAGACTTCTTTTTGAGAAAGAAGACCCATGTGTACCTTGAAAAATCATCAATAAAAGTAAGAATATACCTTGATCCATTCATGTATGTGATAGGAATCAGACCATTGATATCAGAATGTATCAGCCCCAATATGTATGTAGCTCGATTTTCCTTCCCCTGATCGAACTTGTGCTCAGGGTGTTTTCCAACCACACAGCCCTTGCAATTTCCAGTGGTTGCCTTGATGACTGGGAGGCCTTAAACCATGGAGTTTTTCTGTAATTTCTGCAAATATTTGAAATTTATATGGCCAAACCTTTCGTTCCATATCCTACTAACTTCATTTCCATGAGTTATCAGAGCGTGGGCTTTGCATCCGCCACAAAGTGAGAGAACTCATAGGCTTTTGCATGATGGTTTGCAAGGCCTTTAGCAATGAGTTTCCCAGATGCAAGTTCCGTTATCTCAACATCATTCGGGCTGAAAGATACTCTCTTAGGCACTCTTGTATGTGTCATCTAATAGACACTAAGGATATTTGATGCCAGAGACGGTACATACAAAACATTTGAAAAATAGTCGTTCTCAAGATCAACCGTACATTGTCCTTCTAAAATGATGGTGGAGTCATCTCCCATGTGGATGGGGATGGATTTTCTGGTATCCAAGGATGAAAAGGAGTCTCTTTCAGCCATCATGTCATTTGAAGCTCCAGAATCAATCAAGAGTGCTTTGGAATTCGAAGTGCTTGCCATGAGGGCATGACCTTTTTCATGATGTGGTTCTCGATCTTGCTGATCTCTCCTCCGAAAGATTTCTGGAAGATTGATGTGATTTCTCTTAAGGAGAGAGGTAGCTTCATCAAGATTTTTCTTCATGCAGGCATGTTCAGGGTGGAATCCCTTCCTGCAGTATGAACACTTGGCTTTTTCCTTTCCATGATGCCCTTTCCCTTTGTTATTCTTTGAGCCAAAAAACTCATCATGCTGCTAATTTTCAACTTTTGGCTTAGGAGCTTCAAATTTAGTTTTTGGGTTCTTCTACTACTTTCCTTTACTCTTCAGATCTTTGGGCCCCAAGACATGGAGGGGTTGATCATGGGAGGATATTATGACCCCCATATAGACAAGCTTATCATGTTCACTTGTTAGGGACTCAACGAAGGCATTGAGTGCAGGCATCTTCCATCCAGGGGTTGTGAGCTTCCCCACATGGAATGTAGAGACAAAAACTGAATAATCAGCTCCAAGTTTGGAGAGTATGGTGAGGATGAGCTGATCATCCTCCTTCTCCACTTTTCATTGCTTCAACAGTAAGACAATGTGCTTAAACTTTGTGAAAAATTCATTCAAGGTCTCGAAATTGGAAGGCTGGAGAGACATCGATTCATTTTAGAGCTGGTAAACTCTAAAATCATCCTGCTTTCCATATAGGGTTTCCAATTTGTCCCAAATTTATTTTGGAGTCTTCAATCCTGAAATATGGAAAAGAAGATCCTAGGAAACAGAGAGGCACAAGAATTTGAATGCTTCATCCTTCTTGTTCAAGAATTTAGATTTGTCTATTGCAGAACCAGGCTCTTCTTCAATGTCCATGGTGACCCTATAGAGTCCTCTGGAGCGTAGATGGATCTCCATGTCTCCTTTCCATGAGTGGAAATTGAATCGAGTCAAAATATCTATGGAAGAAGCCATCTGAATCTATTGGAGCGAATGCTTTCACTTGTCAAAAACCTGAAAATCAGAAAAAAAGGGCAATGTAAGGTCGAAAAACCTGCACATTTTAGGCTTTCATCACACCTAGCATAGTCAATCAAGCAAGCTTGATCAACAAGTTCTTTACTTGGGGTATTAAGTGGTAAGCCTTGGCTTCTAGTGCAATGCTAGATTTTTGAGCTATTGCTCAATTTTCATGCAAGATCTGTCAAAAACCTTGTTTTTGAGAGATTTGAGCTTCGTCCTACCGTGAGCTATGATACCATATTAATCTGTCACAGTAATCTAGGGACTAAACACAAGTCTCATCAAATATTAATAACAATAAGTCATGAAAATGGTGTAATAGGGCTACAAAATGAGTAGTCGCTCTATATATTCACACAAAGAATGAGTAATACAATACAATGATCATGCTACAAGCATGAATGACAAAGCAATTCGAATTACCAAGGAGGTCATTCAAATTGAATGAGTGAGTCTAGCTTAACTGAATGTAAGCCACAATCAACACTCTAGTTAACCACTGATCAAAACCCTAATTGACTCAACTGAGCCCTAACCGAAGTTGGAGTGCAATAAATCACCGAGTCTAACTGAAAGTAGGTCAGACACATGTCACAGCAAGCCAATCATCAAGTGGTAGTGCATCAATGACTCCAATGAACCCCGATGAGGTTAATTGAAGTGTAACTAAACATCAGAAGTGGTTGGAGGTGCCTCTATTGACTCCAATTCATTAAATAATCAATAAATAATCAATTTGATGAAGGAGGGTGCCTTCACTACTCTGTTTAACTAATTGTAACCATCAGTTAGCAATATGGGGCATTAATGACACTCAGATCACCCTCGAAGTGCTCCAGTTAGCCTCCCCTAATGTAGGAGAAGGCTAAGTTAGCCTCCTTGACTGAAGGTAGGCATGGGTGTGATCTAGCTGATGTCATCTAGTGCTCCTCTGATGTCAATTAAGTCAATAATACTTAGGATAGTGGTTTAACTAGGCCAAATTGACTAAAATGAGTGTGTAAGGTGGTAAATGTCTCCAACACGGTGTACACGCAAATTGCTGAGACAACTTTCATACTCAAATTTGGAGAGAGCCTACGTGATGGGGAACGTGAATAAATGACATGTCCCCTCCCCATTGGATATCATGCTCAGAGACTGGAGGTACAAAGGTCACATTTATGGAGAGCGATGGACCTTATAAGAATACACCGTTGGATGGTTGAGATCAATCGGAGTTGAATATATACAATAGGTGTGCATTTTGTAGCTAGAACATGCATGAACAAATAAACTTTTCATGGATATGAAATTAGGTAGGCCTAGCGAGATTGGATGGTAGAGATCTTGGAGAATTTGTGATCTATGGTAAGAATCAATTTTGCAATGGAAAGGATAAGGAAGTTTATCAAGTTGGAGGATTGCAAAATCGGCTAAAGGAAGCATCGTTGGACGGTTAAGATGTCTCGTAGATCAAGATCTATGGCTGAGGTTTATTTCACAAGCGAAATATGAAAGGAATATTGAAGTTGTTGTAGGTCATTGGAGGTTCTCTGAACCATCATTTTCGATTAGGTGAGCCTGAGTTCTAGGTGTTTGGTTCTCCCATGTTTTTCCATCATGTGCATCCCAGCATGCTTTCCTGTATTTTTTGTGATCATAGTGAATCTACCAGATCAAAATATGTTAGGATTTTATGTGTGTGGGTTTGATTCCTGATTTTTGTAACTAAATTTGGCTCTATTTTAGGGTTGTTCTCAAGATCCCAAAACTCTATAAATGTAACCTCTACGGAGGAAGAAAGCACCCGAAATTAATTTTAAATCATTTTTGCTTGGTTGTGTAGATATCCAACTTTTCTTCTGAGCATTAATGCAAAGTATGCCCTGAATGTATCATATTCATCACGTTGTTCATTGTTCAGTATATTTTCCCTTGTATGTTGTTACAAAGAGCAAAATCCTATGGCTTGGGGGTACCACAACAAATAGTATGACACCAAAAATCAATATTTCCCAATATGCAAGAACAATAAGAAAATCTAACACTAAGAGATATCGAATCATACCTTATTCCGGATGGTTGAAGTAAATCCCCATTGAGCTTTTCCAATGCAATTGCAATTATAATTTTCTCTCAACAACGTCAAACAAAGAAAGCATGATATATATAAATGTATTAGAGCTATCCTAGGATATATAATCAACCATGTATAAGCAATTAAATACATCCATGGATTCAATATTCATATTCAAAATGCACATGAATTGGACAGGAAAATATATTTCTATTAATAAATCATAGATACAATAGTGACAAACTCTATCAACACTTATGCAAACTAGAGAAACCGAGTCCTCCACTCGGGCCTCCACGACTTCAATCCTCCATCTCTTGATAGCAAGCTCATAAAGAGAAGGCAATATTGGGAAGAACACTATGTGCTCCAAGGTACAAAGGGATGCATACTCAAGTATAAGCAAAGCTGAGGCAACAATGGACTATAGTTTCTTTGCTCTTCAATTTCTCCTCCTTCAATGTATCCAAGGGGTTCCTTATATAGCACTCCAATGAGTTAATGGAGGGTCGAATCCGAGCATTCTCAAGGAATTTGGAAGGCCAAGAATTAAGTTATTCGGACTCATATGAGGAAAAATACAAAAATATTTGGACTTATGCACACATCCCGATGTACATGGGTTTGAGGTCAAAATTCGCGTGTACACACAAGCATAGATTTAAAGTCATGTACATGAATAAATAGGTGTTTTTTAGGGATGATCTTGGAACTTCAAAGTATAATACAAGTCCATGGGGTCTAAGGAGTCTACAAAGGGATAGGGAAGGCCATAAATGTGTGATCTACATGGTGTGGTAAAATCAGCTATAACAGATGCCCCCTTATGTGTCAGGTCAGAGGGGTAACATGATGGCCAAAATACATTATGAAATCCATCCCAAAAGTGGAGTAATGAAGACCCAAGTGGAAGAACCAGGTATGCATCAATACAATACAATGATAAATCTCTACATGTGACTACAAATACATGTAGCAATCTTGGATACATAAGAGTACAATGGCCATGAATAGGCATGATATATAAAGTGCCATGTGTGGTCATCGCCGCGTACAATATACAATGGATCAATATATTCATAATAGATGAAGATATCTGATATACACTAGAAAGATTGGAATCATGATCACGAGAGCTGAAATCTCATGAATACTGGCACAATCAAGGAGGTAGCATATATGGAATGTCACCAAGATGGAAGGTCTTCTACGCAAACTGCTATGAGTACATGTCCTACTATGTGAATAGATGTGTCAAGGTCAAACATAGTACTCCATCCTTTGATTACCGGTCATTGATGTATATTGTTAACAGATACGAGATAACTCAGCGATAATGAAAATGGGAATCAAGGTACAGAGTGAAATCTAACAAGTGTGAATAGATGTGTTGAGGTCGAACACTAGAAATACTCCATCGATCAAGGGACATTGATGTATTCCCAAAACTGTCAATGGCGAGAGAACCTACCACTAATGAATGTAAGTCTAAAGGCAATCAAATGACTCTAGACTCCTATTCCAAAATAAATGATCTGATTTCGATGGAATGGAATCCACTAGAAGGAGGGAATTAAGGCATCCCCCATCAACCAACATAAGGTACTCAACAACACTGTGCCTCTACGTCATCTCTTCTGGGTCTCCCAATATGACATCGAAGGAAAGATCTTGCTTGCTTAAACGTACGTAGCAAGGTCATTTTGTTCTCATGCATGTAGCTATAGGGCATGGGTGAGTTACATCAACTCTATGGTGGTTAGTAGCTAGGCATTAGATCAAAGGGTAAGGGGGTAAGGTGGTCATCAACATTGGGGCTATATAGGTGGGAGGTCAAAGGTTATAAGGTAAGGGTTGATGAAGCGATTCCCAGTCCCCTCAGAAAATCCAATCGTGTGGAAGAACTCAATGAACAATATGTGCATGAACCATTAATAGTACTAGGAATGGCCGACATGCAAATTCAAGCTAATTGAGGAATGGGTGACTCAGGGTTCAACTTCCTTCAAACAAGAGGATAAGGCAAATGGTGACCGAATGTAGGCATCATGGAATCGATATGAAAACTGAGACATCTCTGTGACATAGGAGGCATCAATAAGATGATAAGGAGAAAAACCAGTAGCAGTCTTAATCGCGGTTTGAGATGCCCACAAAGTAGGATATAACATGATGTGCCAATTAGTCTTGCTTTGTGCGATGGTTCGTTGGAGAATGGACTTAAGTGACTTGTTCACTGATTTAACCTGTCCATTCACTTGAAGATAGTAAGAAAAGGAATTATCTTGCTTATATCCTAACTTCGAAGAAACTATTCCATCATTTTGTTCTGAAAGTGCTTCCCATGGTCAGTGACAAGCTCTCTCGGAATGCCAAACCAGGTGATAATATGGTTGAATACAAAATGTGCCACTGTCTCATTGTTAGATTTAACTATGGGAATATCCTCTGCCCATTTTGTGAAATAGTCAACAACCACAATAATATGATGGTTCCCCTCAGCCGAAGCTGGGTTAGAATCCATAAAATCGATCCCCCACTTGGTGAAGGGATCGAAGGTAATGATTGGATGTAAAGGGGCAGGGTGAGAGAGCATATTCTGTGCAAACATGTGGCAAGGGTGGCACCCTTTTACCACATCAGTGCAATCTTTAAATATGGAAAGCCAAAAATACCCTTCTCTCAATATTTTTTGGGCTGTAGAAAGCCCGGATTAATGACCACCACATGCCCCTCCGTGGAAATCATTCAGCACAACTGCAGCCTCTTCATGAGTTAAGAAATGATGTAAAATGGAATCAACCCCACGACAGTACAAAGTGTTATCCACAATGAGGTAATTATTTGATACATGACGTACTCGTCGTCGCTCATCCTGTGAGAGGTGAGAAGGAACTTCAAAGTTTGCAGGTAGACAATGATGTCCCCATACCATGGGTCAATAGTCAAGATGATAAATATGGCTCATCCATGAATGAGTCCTCATAAAATTCTCCTTCTTACAACCTCAGAAAATCAAAGATAACCTCAGCAAAAATCAATGACTTCTTCGAATTTTCCGAAACAAACTAGAGGTCAAACTCTTGCAATATCACAATCCACTTATTGTTTTTTCCCTATCATACTTTGAGTGAGGACGAAATGAAATGGATTAATGTGAGATACAATGAAAGTTTGGCAAAGAAGGATGCAATGTCTCAAACGATGAACCACATGGACAGTAGCTAAGGCCAACTTCTCAACATGGGTATAACGAGGCTCTGTGTCAGTAATGTTTTAGCTAAGATAGTAGATGACATGCTCCTGAATCTCCTCATCCTATTGAACCAATACAATGCCAATTGTCTGCTGATACGTGGCCACATATATCAAAAATTCACAACTCTAGTTTGGTGGACTAAGCATGGGGGTTGATGCCAAGGCTTTCTTCAAAGCATCGAAAGACTCATGGGCTCGCTCGTCCTAGATAAACAGAGTTTCTTTCTTCAAAAAATGCATGAAGCCTCCAATCAAATTGAAAAATTTAACTACGAATCTTCAAAAGAAATATGCGAGGGTCAATTCCTGGAATTTCATCGTACGAATCTTCGACAATACAAGGGTCAATTCCTGGCATTTCTTCATACTACCAAGAAAACACATCTTTAAATTCTTTAAACAGCTCAGTGTACTCTTTAATCTCATCAGAGGAACAATCCTCCCCAATGTACACGTTTTCAATCTTTCGAGGAATGCAAGAAATATTGATAGGTATGGTTGGTGACAAGTTAGCCATGTTCCCTTCAACATACTTTCTATGAGATCCTAATGGGACCACGGGCCTGTGATGCAACTCTCCCCAAGGTTGTTCTAACCTAGACATAGCCTTGAGAATAGCCTTGTCCAATGGAAAGATATCTTCAAACTAGTCATGTGAGTGAGATGACAACATTTCCCAAGCAGGAAATGCATAAGGGTCCTCCTCTTTTGTCTACAAAGAGGAAGGACTAGACTCTACTACCAAATCAATATTAGCTTGATAAACCACCATGGTTGTAGGAAATGGAATGTCTGTCTCGGTAGGTATAGAAACTTCACCTGAAATACTTAGAGAAGGAAGAGTCCAAGGATCCTCCATATGCAAAGTGCGAAAAGGAATCGAACTCAATGAAGTTGAAGCCTTACCAAGAATAGAACTGATCATAAGGATGGGCACGTCACAACTAAAAGTTACCAGTAGAAAAGGATACATACCTACCCCAATATTCTCAGTTTTCAGCTGAGAATGATCAATAACCAGGATCGAAGCTCCTGACGATGCTTTTGAACTAGAATTATCCAAGGATATTTGATTGATTGCCACAACCTTCCTGTCCAAAGGAAAACAAAAAACCTATAAGAGTGATGACACGAACGCTTACATATTGTAAATCTAGTTCCTACCCAGCAAAATATTATAGTCAAGGGGCACATCAACCACCTCGACCTCGATCGCAATGGTCTTCCCTCCCAATTGGACCTCAAGGGAAGGAAGAATTTCGTGTGGCCGAAATGATATTCCATCAAACATAGTTAGCATTTTTCCTAACTTAGACAACGTAGAAGAACCCAACCCCTTCCAACATGACAAAGACATCACGGAAGCCGCAGCGCCCTCATTAATCACTATGTGCTTGATGGTGTTGTTTAGACACTCTACATGTACCAAAAGGGAAACATAGTAAGGAAAGAGAGGCTGGGCTCCATGAGTTTCAAATTTGATCACAAAAGGAGACCTTCGATCAACCACCCCGAGAGAAGAAAGCAAGGATTTCCTTTGTGGAGAAAAATTCTGAAGAACTTTTAATGCAGACATCACACAAGGAGTCTGATCCAAATCCTCAATTATAGAATATTTTTGGGTGGCTCAGGAATTAGGATTGTGCCCCAAACACTTCAATACTCCCTTAGGAATGCGAGGCAGAGCTTCAGGCTTATCACTAGGTTTTTCAATATGGAAAGGGCTCTTAGGTGGAGCAATTTCTTTTCCTAGGTTCGATTGTGACGTACCATAATCTTTAGAACGAGTCACAACATTTGTGGAATTCACCATGTTAATGGAACCATGGCCACTAGCGGTGTCCGATGGGTTTGGAGTCCCACCAGAAGCACCACCAAGATCCATGGTCCTGAAGTTCATATTCTAATTTTGTGGTAAAGGATTTTCTAGCATAGTTGGGCCTTGTGCGATGAACTTCAAGGCATCATCTATTCGAGGGAAAAAGTGAGTGAGGTGATCAACCCCACATAGCTTACAAGGAAATTTGGCCTTACGCTTAGGCTTCTTGTTCCCCCCAGCATTGTTGTTGTTCTTGTCATTATTTTTATTTTCATTCTTATTCCCACCCTTTCGATTATTTTTACCTTTCTTTTTATTTCGTCCAGATTGCTGGTTACCTTTCTGGTTTGACGATTGCAGTGAAAGTACCTCCGAAATTTGGGTAGGAAGAGACGAAGTTGTAGCTTGTCTCGATGCAGGCTGGTTAACAGACAAATTCCTCATTTGGTTTGTAACCAAGATTACAGGTTTATCTCTCATGGATCCAACAATGGCATCAGCATGTGCCCTAGGTTTAATCTTAGGGTAAAAATTGGATCTAGGTGCATTCGGTATGATCTCATACAAGAGCCCAGATTGAGAATAAATCAAATCCAATTCTTGAGCTCTAAATATAGCTTGCTCCTCATTTTTCACTCCGGATGTGGAAACATCCGTCGCTATGTAATGCAATAAATACTTGAGGAACCATTCCAAAAGGAACTCTGGTGGTATAAAGGCGTTAATCAATCTCTTCTATCTACACCGCTCTTGAATGTGATCAAATATATGCATGGATTTGCCCTACCAAAATGTCGACAAGAGTTCTGTACTGACATCGTAACACACAGGTAGCTGAACGTGATTGAGGAAGGTCATAGCTAGGTCATTATACGATTTATAAGTCTCCCCATGAAACTCTATGTACCACTTCATTGTAGGCCCTATACGGGTGCGTTGAAATAGCCTTAAATAGACTGAATCATGATTCAATGAATTAGAAGAGCACCAAAGGTGGAACCTCATGACATGCTCACCAGGGTCTTCACCACTCTTACCCTTGAACTTTCGAATGTACGAAGGAAGCTTGGCGGGAACAACCGACCATGCTGGGTCATGAGAAACCATATCAATTGTTAATCTCGACAAGTCAGGTAGTTTTAGCGTTGCAAGGAAAGGGAGTCTAGATTATGAGTTTGGTTCCAAGCTCCCTGATAAGGTTGGTTACATAGGGTTGATTATTATAGACACTGTGGCCTTGGCCAGTGGGATAGTATCCTCCTCCCATTCGACCCATGTAGTGTTGCATATTGTATTTTGGAGTTCCTTAAGGCTAGGGTGCTATGAATCCATAGTTAGGAGATTGATAAGCGGTTTTATGCCTGGACCCATAAGGTGTATTATTTTGTCCATAAGATGTTCCATAGGATGGTCCATAAGACTGTTCGTAAGGTGGCCTATAATACTGTCCATAATACTACCCATAATACTATCCATAAAATGGTCCATACCCGACTGACACATGAGGAGGAACATAGCCTTGTGACACTACGGTGTGACTAGATGCGGGATGAACATGGCTAGCAATAGAACTTTGGCCCGAAGGACCACTAGAGTTAGGAGGAGGATGTGTCGTCAAAATATAATTTGAAGGAACTGATGTTGAATATGATGGATAATGTGAAGGAATGTAACTTGTGCCCCAATATTCACATGTCTAGGATCATACCCTCGAACAGGAATGGTAGTGTTAGGCCTAGGATGCATGTGCGATGAATCCTCCACCACAGGGATGGAAGGTGTAATATGACTAGTGTTACCAAACCTCTCTGCATGGAAAGGAATTGAAGTGCCCCCAGGTGCAACACTAGGGTCAACACTTGATCTGACATGGGGTGTTGGACCGCTCTCGGGAAGGTCTTGCATGTCATACCCTATTGTGCTAGTGTTAGTGTGTGCATGGTGAGTCTCATGGTTCGGACTATGCGACCAATACCGGTGATGTGCATGCATGTAGCCCAAAAATTGTGAAGGATCATCAAGAGATGTTCCAACCATACAATGACCAGATCCCAACGAATTTCCATATGTTCTTGAAGGTTCATCCTCCCATATGGGACGAGGAATATTAAGGATCTCTGGGATCAAGTTCCACTCAAGTTCATGATTACCCATGGTGTGTGAATCAAAGTGATATTTAGTCTGCCTAGACTGTCTGGTTCTCTGTCCCAAAGGATGAGGAGATGTAGAAGGTAGAAGTCCTGCTAAATGATGAGAATGGAGAAGCAACATACCCAGATCCATAATGACTCAACAAAAATAAAAGACTCAATATAACTGCGCAACCCTAAGCAAGCTAGCATACACAGAGAAAAATACTAAAAAATATATAGCCAAAAAAAAGCAAACCAAGGGGAGGATATGTGAGCTCCTGAATGCAGTAGGTATGCCTCTCCTAGGAGAAGCTTAAGACTCCCATACACTACAAGCAGAGGTTCGTAACCAATTATAGTGTCCCTTAGATTCAACACATAAAGCGATTGTGCTGTCTGACCCCTAGCTGGCCAGGACACCTACATAATAACCTCTGCAAGTACCCCCTGTGATACCTAGGTAAGGGATCTAAGGTCACCCCAATATAATAAATGTTAGGGTGGACAGTCGTAGGCGAGATCGACCATATGGGAAGGGTAGCAAAGCCCAAATCCTGAAAGCACAACCGGTACCCCAAGGGTGAACCAATCAAAACCTCAAAGGTCCCTAGATATGAATACAATCCTGGAAATACCTCCAGCGTTCACAAAAGTGACCAAGGGATATCCTAATCACAATTGCTCATGTTGCCTCATACTTAAATATTGTGTAAGAGGAGGTTCTTGAGTAACACTAATTATACCAAGGATTTCTCACCCTCTCCTAGACAAACACCTAATTGTTGGTGTTTAGTAGTCTTGGAGAATTGACTCATAATGAAGTATTCCAAGACTCTAAAACCTAATCTTGTTGGTGAACCCTATAAAAGAAAAATGTTTGGTTCATTTTAAATAAGCGTTGATTTTAATGGTTGTAATTACTCACAAGGAAATGGTCATGCAACTAGTGATATGAAGAATCAACAGTGAAATAAAAGTGCACACCTAACAAAACATGCCAAGTGCAAATCTTTGTCGAATGAAAAACAGGGTATGCCACTACATGAGATGCAAGTTTCTTCATTCAAATGAGAGTGCAATCATTCTTAAATGAACACCTGACTATAATTTAGTAAGCAAAACCTAATGCAAGTACCATGCGAATGCGAGAATGCAAGGATGCATAATGATGCAAAAGAAAAATATTTTTGTATTTTTAAAAATAAATTAGATATAAAAGGCACTAACATACTCTACAATTCTCAGACCCTGCAACCACTCACAAACAGTAGCCAAGCAAGGCACCAAGACAAAAGAGACCTAATTCACTAATCCCAAAACAAACAGAAGAAATGAATGACAACAACAAAACCTATTTAAAAACAAATCAAAAGGGGTCTATGGTCAGAAACGGAGGCTGTATACAGACACCAACAACACCCAAGAAGACTCAAAAATCATCAAAACTCACCCATCAACACTCAATCCTCCATAAAAATCTCAAAATCAAAGCATACACGACCATATGCAGTAAACCTACGTACATACACGAAAATTCCAGGGAAAACTGCGTGTATATGTGACTGTAATACAAATACTCACGTACAGGAAGAAAAAGGAAGAAAAATAGGGAAAATAGATAAGACAGACCAAATTACTCCTGTAGGACACTACTAGGAAAACATACCTCCAGACCCGACACAGAAACAGAGAAATAAAGAGCAATTCAAACTCATTGAATACCCAATCCCCAAATAAAAATAACTAGGAACATCCCCAACAGAGTTGCCAATTTTGTTACAGAGAGATACTTCCTATGGCATGGGGGTACCACAATAGACATTATGACACTAGAAATCAATATTTCCCAATATGCAACAAAAGTAACCAAACATAACACTAAGGGATATCGAATCTTACCTTATTCCAGACGGTTGAAGTAGATCCCCATTGAGATTTTCCAATGCAATTGCAATTATAATTTTCTCTCAACAAAGGAAAACAAAGCAAGCATGATATATATAAATGTGTTAGAGCTATCCTAGCATATATAATCAATCATGTAGAAGCAATTAAATATGTCCATGGAATCAATATTCATATTCAAAATGCACTTGAATTGGACAAAAAAAGATATTTCTATTAATAAATTAGAGATACAATAGTGCCAAACTCTATCGGCATTTTTGCAAACCGGAGAAACCGAGTCCTCCACCTGGGACTCCACCACTTCAATCCTCCATCTCTTGATAGCAAGCTCACAAAGGAAAGGCAAGCTTGGAAAGAACACTATGTTCTCCAAGGGACAAAGGGATGCAGACTGAAGTATAAGCAAAGCTGAGGGAATAATAGACTATAGTTTCCTTGCTCTTCAATTTCTCCTCCTTCAAAGTATCCAAGGGGTTCCTTAAATAGCACTCCAAAGAGGTAATGGAGGGTCGAATCTAAGTGTTCTCAAGGCATTTGGAAGTAAAAGGGTCAAGTTATTCAGACTCATATGAGGAAAACTCCAAAAATATTTGGAATTATGTGCACATCTCGATGTACGTGGGTTTGAGGTCAAAAGTCGCATGTACACGCGAGTATAGCTTTAAAAGTCATGTACAGGAATAAACGGGTGTTTTTTAGGGATGATCTTGGAACATCAAAGTATAATACTAGTCCATGGGGTCTATGGAGTCTGCAGAGGGACATGGAAGGCCATAAATGTGTGATCTACCTGGTGTGGTAAAATCAGCTATAACATATGCTTCATTTCCATGTTTGTGTACTTTATGCTAATGCATTTCTAGTTGTTTGCAAGGAATTTATTCTCTATTAAGTGCTCCTTTCATTAGATAATGAATTTGTTTGTGTTATGATAAATGTCTTGGAATTCATCCTTTGTTAGATGCTCCATTTCAGTTATCAGCCTTAATTGTTGCTTCTGCCAAAGGTGTTTCAGGAGATTCATCCATAGATAGGTGCCCCTGTCTCATTGGGCTTCTTCTCATTTCCTCCTACCATCTCTCAAAGATATTTTTTTGATTACTAACACCTATTTTTCCTTAGACTATGAAGGTTATATGATCCAACCAGCAGCCGATAGGTTCACCTTTGATAGATCCTCCTTGACATGTTCATTCGATTGGCCCGCCTCGACATACAGCATACCAACATGCTTTGCCTGCGAAGGTTGAAATTTTGAACCGTTATAACTTCTTTTTTGTAACTAAATGTAGCAGGTAGTCACCCAAGTGTCTCAACATCCTATATAAGCATGTACATAAATATAATATAGCATCTTTATAATCAATAAAAATCTGATTCCTCCATCTTTCATGGAGCAGAAGTAATAAATTGGTTCAAATTCTTGCATATTGTCTGTGTGTATATTTCTTTTCGACCTAGTGTGTTTCCTGCTTTACTGGTTCTTCTTATATGCTTCCTCCATAATAGTACTCAACTCATTCATTCGACTATTTTCCCTAGCATGCACCTGGGCATGTCCTGGATCATTGGTATCAGATCAATATCTTGTTCATAGCTTAAGTTACATAAGAACTTCCATCGAAGTTATTAACTTATGCCTATTCAAACACGCTCACAAACCTAAGAACAAAAGAAGACACTTCCTTCGAATTCATAAAATATGACTGAAGAAGTAGATAATAGACATGCAACTGACAAGACAGAACACCTCATATAAAAAGCACTGGCTCTCCAGTGAACCGAAATGTTCACCCAGTTTAGTGATATTCTCATGCGAGTCACTGCGAACTCCTAGGATTCCTCGACGTGACCTCACTCCAATAAAATCATCCCCTTCAAAGTGCAAATGAATCTGGACATACCAAACCTTGAAGGCAAGATTGACGTGGAATCCGTCAACAATTGGGTACAACAACTAGAATCTTACTATGTAGTGAATCAACTCTCCGAAGTGAAAAATATCACCATTGCATCCTTAAAGATGTCAACCTATGTACACTATGGGTGGGAGAATCTATCGATAAAGATGGAAAAAGAAGACGACCCCATAGACACATGGGCAAATATTTTCGAACATGTCCGAAAGGAATTCTACCTACTGTTGAGATAAATATATCACTACAAATAGCCTTCATAAAATGTCAACTCAGGGAGGTAGCCTTTGAGGCACAAGCACTATATCTGCATAATCAGAGCTTATCCTAATTTGATCTATTCTAATCTGATCTAATTTTAATCTAAACTCTTCTAATCTAAGAATGTGCAATATTCAAACTCTTAATCTAGTGATTATCAATTATAAATACTAACCAAATATTCTTACATCTAATATCTATAAAAAATTCAAATGTCAAACTTATCTTAATTGTAGAGATGAAATACCTTTCAAACTATATTCAGAATAATCTTAATTTAAAGAATCTACCAAAAATGAAAATAAACTAATGAAAGCTATTTATTCTAATATAACTCAGAAACTAGACTAAGTTAGCAGAAAACTATGTATTGACACAAAAAATAGAACAGGTGATAAAAAGTGAACTGGGAAATTGATATATCGTTTAATACCTTTATCAAATTAATGAATTTCCTTTTAAGAAGTTTGATAATAGCATAGAGCTCACTTGTTTACCCCAATCTTTAAAATGAGTTACTTCTATAACTGAAACTATTCTAAATTAACTTGCATTTTAAAACTACAACAAAATAAATGTAATTTGCAAAGGATCCTATTACTAAAATCTAAAGCTATATTCTAAAATCAAATCTTGCAGAAAGACAAAACTGAATTAACTTAAAGCTTGAACTATGATAAAATGAATGAAATCTACATATTCTACAATTTAAAAGAAAATACAGCTAAGTCTATTTCATTTGGAAACCCAATTGTACAGAAGCAATGTATGACTTAAACTAGGATTTAAAGCTACAACAAAATGAATCAAATCTATAAAACAAAGAATTCAAAACAATGCTTTTAAATCAATCTACCCTAACATCCAAGCTCAGTTCTAGACTAGCAAATGTTGTGCACATTATTCCAGCAACATTGAAGCAATGAGTAATAGATTCCAGGCATATACAAATCTGGTTTCTAAAGTTGCTTAACTAAATACAATTCTCACTTCTAATGAAAACATAAAACAATTAGTTAATCCACCTATCCTATATAGAAACTTAAAGTTACAGGGGAAGGGATTATGGTCTATGTTGGTGGATCCTTTCCAACAAGACCACAAGTCCCTATGGGATTTGTAGACTAAGAAATCTAAACTACATACGTCTAAAAGAAAAACATTAACAACAAGAAATAAATCAGATTATAGTCTACAAAACCATCTATGTATCATAAAGACATCAAGACCTTTGTCAAATTCAGAAAACCAGCACTTGGCAGTGCAATTCTTCTATTAACTGGTCATTGTATATTACACTTCGATCCATGGTTTTTATAACTCGGGAGCTAAGATAACTAATCCCGATTTTCCAGTAACAGATCCTATCTTCTATTTAATATTACAACCATTTACAGAAGGAAATTGATTCCTTCAATTAATGAGCAACTTCTCATGCTCGAAAGATGCTCTAAAAATTCTTATCTCATAATAGATCTTCATTTATATGGCACGTAGTTCCTAGAGATGAAGATTTCATTGATTATACATGAGTCATCAACGAGAATTGAGCTAGATGGATTCGACTTTACTTGAGCAAGATGGCAACACCTAGAGTATAAAAAATCTTCATGATATTTAATCTGCTGCTGAAATCAAAGTATGCGGCAGAATCTAGTATAATTAGTCATGAATCCTTTAAGAATTATATTTAATCATTAAATCAAAGGGAATCAAAGGGTTTTGATGAATTATCATACCTTACTGTACTTGCTGGGTATTTGGGTAGATATGTGAAAATATAGAGGGATTTATGGGGTCAAAGGATCAAACAAAGATATCAAAAGTTGATTTAGAGGATGCAAAGAGTGTCAATTTGGCGAGCCAACACTCTCCCACACCTGTGTATTTGCATTTCCTCATGCAAACATGCCTTTTTTAGAAATTCAAAAATTTCAAAACTGATTTCCAATCCTTCTGACAAAACTTAGGATTTATTGACAATAATATCCAATTCTTCACTGGCCTGTACTCTGACAAGCCACTGAGTCTCCCATGCCTATCTTTTTTCATGTCCCCATGCAAAGATACCTGTTAGAAGCTTCAAAATTTCAAAACTGAGTTTCAATACCACTGACAGGGCTTATGCCGCATTAATGACCACAATGTTCAGTTTTCTACTGACTGGATTTGATGGCTCCTTCAATTTCCTCTTTAACATATTGATATTGGATAAGTGCTTAGAGGCCTCAACTCTCCAATTCCTCACTAATTTATGAAGGTGTTTTATGTCGACAACTACTTTACCATGGTTTCCCTTCAATTTCTCATTATTTTGTAGAAGCTTAAGATTATAATTTCTCAATTGCTCATTATATTTCTTAGATCCTACAATCAATAGGTCTTTTTCCTTTTGGTCTTGTTCATATGCCTTGAGTACTGCTTTAAGCTTCTTAATCTTCTTGTTTTCTACTGTAGCTAGGAAATTACAGAAGGTATAGCTGAAGTGGAAGAAACTTCAGGTATATGTTCACCACATGGTTCTTGTTTAGGCAAATTATCGTCAGGAGACCCATAGTCAAACTGTTGAGGGTTGAAGATTTCAGGATTATATTCCACATGGCCATATTTTGGAACAGGAGGATTTTCATGCAAATAAGGGTTTACAGGTTTAGAACCAAAATCAAAAAGAATAAAATAGGAATGTTCACCATATACAAAGTCAAATTTATGAGGAGACAATGGAGGAAGTGGACTTGGAGTATTCTTTTGCTTTTTCTTCTCAAGGAGATCTGGCTCTAACTCAGGGGATTCTTTCAGATCAACCAAAATAGATGGATGTACATTTAGGGTTGTATTAGAGGCTTTAACAAGTTGTCTTATCACACTTCTGGTGGTTCATTGTGGCATTGTGGATTCTGCAACATTGGGGTTTTTCGGATGAGGTCATTGCCCTTTAGATTTCTATAACACAGAGGCAAAAAGATCAACTAGGGGTGGTTCTGGCTCTGGGTCAGGAACAGGTTCTAATTTAAGGCCTTCAGTCTGAGGAGAAACTTGAATGTATGGAGAATGAGGGATTTCAGATGAAGGGAGACCCCAAAATCTGTCCACAAAATTAGCCCAAGTATCCTTATGAATACACAATTTTTTCTTCAATAAGAATCTTAATCAAACCATGATGGTAGAGACTGTTGTAAGCATTACCAGAGTTCTTATGAACCCGTCTTCACATCTTAGTTATACTTTTCCGTAGAGAATACGAGAAATTCATTTCCAATTCAGCTTCAAAATGCAAAAGTACGCAGACATGGTAATTTAGAGTGGTGACATACCTCCCTTCGCAAGTAAAATATTTCTATAACACATAAAGCACATTGCACCATTCATCCTGCATCTAATCTCAAGGAAAACCCTTCTTCCATCTTGCAGAATCATGTTCATGTTTTAAGAATCTGGTACAAACTGCATGCTCTATGGGTTTATTTTTAAACCAACGCTCCCCATGACAAGGAAGACCAGTGGCATGAGCAATTGTTTTCTTAGAAACTATCATAATACAGTTTCCAATATGTACTACCTTGCCATCAAATCCTTGTGCGAAATACAATGTGATTTCGTCATCATACCCCTGAAATTTTTGGAAGAGTTGATACTAGGTGCCTTCAAATTTTTCCTTGCATGCATTAAATTGAGGAAAACCTTCCAACATAGAAATAGAACTCAGCTCATGGCATTCAGCTCCCTTCTGCCCCATAATTTGCTCTGAGACTATAATCTGGATAGGAAACAGAGGATGAAACAGAAACTGGGAAAATGATGAAGGTTATTGGATAGGCGAATAATAAGTATCAACAGAGTTTTTTGATGCTTCTAATGCTTTGGATGTAATGTAATGATAATTCATAAGCTCGTACTTCATGATCATTCAAATGCATGGCACATAAAAATTTTATGAATATATTGAACTGCCAATGCAATGATGAATTTTTGTGTATGAAAACATGAAGGAATGAATCGAGTGTTGCATGGATAGAGGAAACATCATCATACATTTTTAAGGAGATAAGATCTTCATCTCTAGGAACTACGTGCCATAGATATGAAGATCTATTTATAAGGACTGTTGTAGAATGATGACAAATGGAGGTAGGGTAAAAAGGATGTATATTTGAAAAGGTAAAAAGAAATAGGCTTAGCAAGTATATAGGTACAATTCATAATGAAATTTCCTTAAATTTAATAAAATAAATAAATCCAAAGAAAGGATCATTACCTTAGATCAATTTTACCTTACAGGACCAAGTTCTTCAGAGATACTTTGGGTTGTCAGGAGTTTCTGTTGCATGTTGTAGTTACTGTGACAAAATGGAATTTCTGTGGCAAGCTGCTCTTACTTTGCTCCAAATATTGTGCTACTACAAAACTAAGAATGTTTCTTCTGATAGGTTGTCCATTGTGCTGAATATTATTGGATTTATGTAGAAAATTGAGGAATAGACTGCTTTGTAACCAAACTAAAAGTTGCAACTACTGAAACTATCCATGATTACAGAGTAAAGAACTGCAAGGTCTTCATCCACGTCCTTTTATTTGTGCAAATATACCTATGTGAAGAAAAAATTTTGGTGTCGAACATAAATATAAATCATTGGATTACCAACCAATGACGAGATTTGTTAACCAATGTGAAATATTCCACCCTTAATGTTAATGGAAATCAAGGCACTTGGTACATCCTAACAGTCATGAATAGATTTGTTGGAGTCGAATGAACTGTAGAATTCACTTACCAAGAAACATTAATGGATTTCCTTAGAAAATGACAAGGGCGCCTTCCCTTGAGGCATGCAGGCTCTAGGGTACCTAAAAATGTCTCAAGTTTTAGACCCAAAAAATGTTTTGAAGTTGATGGGTTGAAACTTGCGGGAAGGAGAGCCTTAATAAATCTCCCATCATCAAGTTGAGCACAAAACTAGAAATGATTTTGCAGAAATGAATTAGACATCACCAACGAGATTTATTATGAAGTCTAGCCAACCAGTCACATGGTTTTCTAACTAGACCCTGCTAGACTCTGCCAGACAACTGGTTTTCATAGTAAATCTTATTTTTTTCTCTTTACTTTTTTCCTCTTTATATTATCTTTTTTTTATTTCCTACACTACCCTATTCTACTTGAAGTAGAAATATTCTTTCAAGTATATGCATACTTCCAGTGTAACTACCTACGAATCAGGATTTCTAAAATATTCTTGTTCACATAACGTACATGAACAAATACCCAGACATGAAGGACCAACTTCTCATATGATCTGGATTTCAAAAGTTGTTGAAAAGTAAACGGTTGGAGTTGGAAAATTGATTCAGTCCATGAATTAATAGACTCTTGACTTGCTTGGATTCCTTCTTTAGTATCCTTTATTTCTAAGCCAATTTGATATTCTTCCTTTGGTACAAGGGAACCAAGAAATTCTGCAATTTCAGGTTCCAATTGTTGTTCTTCCTCAGCTACTACCCACGATTCTTGGGTTCCTTCACCAAATGAGGAAGGAGAGATGAATAGTTATAGATATTCATACTAAGGATACTTATTGATTTGCTTCCCACTCTGAAAGAGGAATTCTTCTTCAGATATGGAACTGATACTGCAACAAGGATTGAAGAAGCTCCTTGTGGTAATAAGCCCATCTCTACTCAACAAATTTTTTAACATCCTTAAGAATGGTATTAGTTCAAATGTCATGCTTCATAGATGGGTTAGTAAAAAAGTTCTTACAGCACCCCAATGGATTTTTTTAAATTTTAAAGCTAAAATTAAACTATTTGCAGAAAAACTGTTTATGCAAAAAATCAAATGCATGCATTACAAAAAAAAATGTAAATAACTTGAAAGCAAAGAAACTAAGTTGGAATTAAGTGTTGTGGGTGCAAACGGGCGTAAAATCAAAAAATAATCTTGAAATGAAAGCAATCAAACTGTACACTATGAAACCATAAACTAAAAAATGTTCCTACTTGAACGAAATCTTACTTTTGCTGAAGAAAGAACACTCTTGCATACTATTGAAAGGAAAAACACACTTTCATCAAGAGTTACTACAGGAAAGGAAACTACCTAAATTTCAAAAATAAAAACATATATTCCTAAAATTAAACTATGTGAGAGTAAACTATTTATATTTGCAGAAAGGGAAATGTACTCTAAATAAATCAAACTTTGCATAAAACAAACTTGTGCGAAAAAGGAACAACAAGTCTTTGGGGAACCCCACTATAGTGGATGTGTTGGTTCTTACCTCTCATCTTATTGTTCTCCCCTCCCCCTTGTTGTGTAATGTAAAAGAAGCCTATCTACCTAGACTCCAACCCCTTTAGCACCTCCCTAGGAATGACGCCAAAATGTTGAGATAAATATATCACTACGAATAGCCTTCATAAACTATCAACCCAGGGAGGTAACCTTTGAGGCACAAGCACTATATGTGCAGGATCAGAACTTATCCTAATTTGATCTATTATAATCTGATCTACTTTTAATCTGAACTCTTCTAATCTAAGAATGTTCAATATTCAAACTCTTAATCTAGTGATTATCAATTATAAATAATAACCAAATATTCTTACATCTAAGATCTGTAAAACATTCAAATGTCAAACTTTATCTTAATTGTAGAGATGAAATAACTTTCAAGCTATCTTAAGAATAATATTAATTTATAGAATCTACCAAAAATGAAAATAAACTAATGAAAGCTATTTATTCTAATATAACTCATAAACTAGACTGAGTCAACAGAAAACTACGTATTGACACTAAAAACAGAACATGTGACAGAAAGAGAACTAGGAAATTGATTTATCATTTAATACCTTTATCAAATTAATGAATTTCCTTTTAAGAAGTTTGATATTAGCATAGAGCTCACTTGTTCACCCCAATCTTTAAAATGAGTTACTTCTATAATTGAAACTATTCTAAATTAACTTGCATTTTAAAACTACAACAAAATAAATGTAATTTGCAGAGGATCCTATTACTAAAATCTAAATCTATATTATAAAATCAAATCTTGCAAAAAGACAAAACTGAATTAACTTAAATCTTAAACTATGATAAAATGAATGAAATCCACATATTCTACAATTTAAAAGAAAATACAAATAAATCTATGTCATTTGAAAACCCAATTTTACAGAAGCAATGTATGACTTAAACTAGTATTTAAAGCTACAACAAAATGAATCAAATCTATAAAACTAAGAATTCAAAACATTGTTTTTAAATCAATCTACCCTAACATTTGAGCTCCGTTCTAGACTAGCAAATGGTGTGCACATTATTCCAACAACAATCAAGCAATGAGTAATAGATTCCAGGCATATACAAATCTAGTTTCTAAAGTTGCTTGACTAAATACAATTATTACTTCTAATGAAAACAGAAAACAATTAGTTAATCCACCTATCCTATACAGAAACTTAAAGTTACAGGGGAAGGGATTATGGTCTATGTCGGGTGGATCCTTTCCAACAAGACCACAAGTCCCTATGGGATTTGCAGACTGAGAAATCTAAACTGCAGACGTATAAAATAAAACATTAACAACAGGAAATAAATCAGATTATAGTCTACAAAACCATCTGTGTATCATAAAGACATCATGACCTCTGCCAAATTCAGAAAACCAGCACTTGGCAGTGCAATTCTTCTATTAACTGTTCATTGTCTATTACACTTTGATCCATGGTTTTTATAACTCAGGAGCTAAGATAACTAATCCCTATTTTCCAGTAACAGATCCTATCTTCTATTTAATATTACAACCATTTACAGAAGGCAATTAATTCCTTCAATTAATGAGCAACTTCTCATGCTCGAAAGATTCTCTAGAACTTGTTATCTCGTAACAAATCTTCATCTCTATGGCACATAGTGACTAGAGATGAATATTGCATTTATTATATGTGAGTCATCAACGAGAATTGAGTTGGATGGATTCAAATTTACTTGAGCAAAATGGCAGCACTTGGAGTATGGCAAATCTTCATGATATTTAATCTGCTGCTGAAATCAAAGTATGCTACAAAATATAGTATAATTATTCATGAATCTTTTAAGAATTATATTTAATCATTAAATCAAAGGAAATCAAAGGGTTTTGATAAATTATCATACCTTACTATACTTGCTGGGTATTTGGGTAGATATGTAAAAATATAGAGGGATTTATGGGGTCAAAGGATCAAACTGAGAGATCAAAAGTGGATTTGGAGGATGCAAAGAGTGTCAATTTGGCGAGCCGATACTTTCCAAAGAACCTTTAACAATAGTATAAGAAGTGGGAGAAGCTAAGGAAATGGAAATACCAGTTCGTACAGAGTTACACTGACGATCTTTATCGACTCATGGCTAGGCTTAGTGTCCAAGAACAAGATAAATTGCTTGTCCTGAAGTACGTCAGCGGTTTATCCCCGTACATTCAACAAGAGATGGATTTTTCGACTATCAGTATGCTTGTGGATGCATTTCATTACGCCATCAATATTGAATCTAAACAGAAAGGAAAAGCACATTTTGCGAACAATCCAATAGGTGGAACATCTGATAAGAAGTCACCAGCCAACTTCGACAAGTTCAAGAATCCTTCTCAGCCGACTCCGCCAAATCCTAACCATCAAAAGAAGAAATTTCAGAAATATAAGAGGGATCGTAGCAAACAAGCTCCTATCGAGAAGCGGTGTGATTATCACAATTCAACATGGCATGATACGTCAGAATGAAAATCTCGAAAGACAATTTTAGAAAAATTGTTGACTTTTGACTTATCCAACAAAACCCTGGTAGAATATGATCCAGATGCATCAACCCTTTTGGCTTTTACCTCTACCACTCCGAGAGCCTCGACCATCGTTAATGAGGAGGAATGAGAGCGCATGTTCCATAAATGGATATGGGTTCATAAAAATCCATTACATCTGATTATGGATAATGTTATCCAGAAGAACTTTGTTTCTGAATATCCTGTGAAGAAATTAGGTCTTATCACCACTCCACATCCTCAGGATTACAATATTGGTTGGATGAAGGATGGGCAGGAACTAAGGATCACATGACAATGTTGACTCGCCTACTTCATTAAGCCTTTTGAAGAAGAAGTACTATGTGATGTTGCACCACTTTCTATAGCCAACACTCTATTTGGTAAACCCTACCTATGGGATTGACATGGTACATATCAGTCATGGCCTCCGTAGGTTATTGTCAAAATTCGGAATCAATGGTATGGCATACCAAAGAGACAACCCACATCAACGATTGCTATGATATCTGCCAAACAAACAAAGAAGCTTATTAATCATGCTCAAAAGTTCGTATTAATCATGATAAGTCCTCAACATTCCAGGAAGACTGTAGCGACAATTTGACTCATTGACCAGCGTAGCTCATGACAACAAGAACAGATTGATAGCATTCTTGAAGAATACCAAAACATATTTCAAGCACCCAACGGAGTACCTCTGCATTGTCAGGAAAAACACTCCATTAAACATGTTCCCGGTTCTTCATTACCTAACACATGTGTTTACAAAATATCCATTCTCAACAATGAGTAGATTCAGAGACAAATCTAGGATTTTATCGAAAAGGGTTATATCCTCCCCATCTCCTCTCCTTGTGGCATTCCAGTCATCTTAGTTCCAAAGAAATATGGGACTTGGCACATGTGCATCTACTATCAGGATCTCAACAAAATTTTAGTGAAGAACAGATACCCTCTTCCATGGATTGATGAACTCATCGACAATATGAAAGGTGCTAAGTCTTTTACAAAACTCGACTTCAAGTCAGGATACCACCAGATTCCAATCGAGTCCATTGATGTATGGAAAACAAATTTCAAGACCAAGGAAGGATTGTATGAATGGTTATTCATACCTTTCAACTTAACCAATGCACCTGCAATCTTCATAAGATATATGGATGACCTTCTATGACCTTTCATCGGTAAATGTGTCATTGTCTATCTCAACGATATCTTGATTTTCAATCGATCATGTGAAGAACATGTCAAATAGCTTCGACAAGTATTCGACACTCTCCAGCAACATCTACTATATCTAAACATAGACAAGTGCTCATTTTTTATGAACAACATCAAATATTTGGGGTATGTAATTGACTATGTAGGCATTCATGTTGACCTAGAAAAAGTATAGATCCTCAAATATTGGCCTATTCATCAAAACATTCAAGAAATAAGAATTTTTCTTGGTTTGGTGAATTTCTATCAATGATTCATACTTGGCTTCAGTCACATTGCATGTCCTTTGAATCAGTTGACGAAAGGAAATGGGAAAATTGTCTTCAAATGGACACCAACACAACAACAAGCTTTTGAAAAAATAAAAAAACAATATTTGTACTGCACCAGTACTTGTGTTACCTGATTTGCATCATCCCTTTGATATTCAAATGGATGCATCAGACGATGCCCTCACCGTAGTGATCACCCAGTCAGGTCACCCAGTCATGTTTCATTCCAAGAGTTTCATCGAAACTGTTAGAAAGTACTCTTTGTATGAAAAATAACTGTACGACATTGTGCAAGATCTTAAGCAATGGAGACACTACATTCTTGGCAAGGAAATGGTCATCCTCACTGACCATAAATCTTTGCAGTTTTCTCCATCCCAGTCAAAATTATAGAAAACTCAACAACTCAAGAGGATTAATTACCTACAACAATTTTAGTTTGTAATTAAGTATCAGAAAGGAAAAGCCAATGCCATAGCAGACCACCCATTACTCTACTATCTACAATGATGAGTATGTAGGGTTATGACACCACTACTTGGCCAAAATTGTATTCAGTAGACTGCAAATTTTCTATAATTTATTGATAGCTTTAGACCGACAAGTTGTTAGCTACCAACTACTTCCTGAAGGACACCTTTCTATACAAGCTTGGACAACTTTGTGTATCGACCACTGAGCACAGACAGAAGTTCATTTGGGATGTGCACTATAGCAAGACTACATGACATTTTGGAGTCACAAAAACACTTGTTATCCTCCAAAATTATTTCTACTGGCCATCACTTAAATCTGACGTCAAAGAGTACATTCGATCATGTGTGGTTTGTGACATTGTTAAACCATCGAATTGATGATAAGGACTGTACACACCCCTTCCAGTTCCTAGTCGACCATGGGAATCTATTTCTATGGACTAGTTTATGGGATATCCTACTACCAAACATCAGCATGACGCAATACTAGTAGTAGTTGACAGATTTTCCAAGATGGTTATACTCATACCATGCAAGAAGAATACAACATCACATCAGACTGCTCAGCTCTTCTTTGAACATGTGGAGAAACATTATGGCCTCCCGACGACTGTTATTTTCGACAGAGATGCTAGATTTGTTAGCACCTTTTGGAAAACTCTCTGGAAACAGCTTGACATGAGACTTTCTTTGTTGAAAACCTTCCATCCACAGACATATGGACATATAGAAGTTGTAAATCACTTAGTCATGCAATTGCTTCACATATACAACCACAAGAATCGTCAAACATGGGATGACAGCCTTCCATACATACAACACAGCTGCAATCATGCTCAACATAGCTCTATGGGAAAGATTCCATTTCAGATCTGTTACGAATTTCAACCCTCAACTCCTATCGACTTAATCAGTTCCTTGACACAGTCGAACGACCCCGACTTCAAAGGATGAGAAGTGGAGAAAGCATTGAAGTTCAAAGATCAAATCTACAACATTTAGAAGCAAGAACATGATATGTTTCAAGGATCTAATGCAAAATCTAAGGCTCGACACGAGAAAAATTGTATTCCTCATTCATTCCAAATTGGGGATCAGGTCTCATTACATCTAAAGAACAAGCACTTCACTGGTCCATACAGAAAGGTGAAACCTTTACAATATGGTCCATACAGTATCCTTAAACAGATTGGAGAAAATTATTTTTAGCTCGACATTCCTGCATGCCTTGGCCTACAACCAGTTTTCAATGTAGATCTACTTCGACCATACCATGCACCATTGTTGGAACAAAACGATTTGTAGACAATAGAACTTGAAGACATCCATCCAGATGTTTAGGAATCTCTTCTTTGTGACACCATTATGGGACGACGCATATGCCTTATAAGGATGAACTCCATTCCCTTGTTTTAAATGGCTAAATATGCACAAGTCCCCGCACAAGGAAAATGGTACTCTACTACTAAAATAGCCAACAAGTTTCCTCACCTGAATGAATACACAATGGAGACCATTGTTTCTTAAGGAAGGAGGAATGATCCAACTAGCAGCTGATAGGTTCACCTTCAATAGGTACGCCTCGACATGTTCACTCGACAGGTTCTCCTTCGACAAGTCTGCCTTGACATTTTTATAAGACAGGTCTGCCTCGACATACAACATACCAACATGCTCTTCCTGTGACAGTTGACCTTCTGAACCGTTATAACTTCTTCTTTGTAACTAAACATAGTGGGTAGTCACACCCAAGCGTCTCAGCATCCTATATAAGCATGTACATTAATGTAATATAGAATCTTTTTATCAATAGAAATATGATTCCTCCATATTTCATGGAGCAAAAGTATTAAATTGGTTCGAATTTTTGCATATTGTCTGTGTGTGTATTTCTTGTCGACCTAGTGTGTTTCCTTCTTTGTTGGTTCTTCTTATATGCTTTCGCCATAACAAGACTTGACTCATTTAGTAGATTATTGTCCCCAACATGCACCTAGGCACGGCCTGGATCATTATCACTGGTCATTTTTTTTTGTAAGTATTGTTTTAGGTTTTGACTCCATTGCCCAATGGTGTTTTCTGTTTGTTTGTCTTACACCCTTTAAAACCCAAAAAACCCTTCCCCTCAGAAATATATCCTTCTGAATGCTTGTTTAAATCCAAATGTGTATGTGAATTTTACTGTGATAAAGAGAGAGCCTTCTCTGACTGTATAGGCTAGAATACAGTCTAAAGGTTGGTTTGAAATGGTTACCCTAGTGATTTCCTACCAGAACCATAGTAAAATTATTGGGTGATAACATGAGTGATCAAATTCCTCGAACTTGCGAGGGTTTGAAATCATGGGTGAAAAAATAAGGAAGGGGTTGTAATGGTTCACATATCCATGGTGGAACATTTTATTCCTAACTATGATGTTGATCACATGTTGTAATTGAGGAAATGGATCCTATGGATATCAGTGGGAATACTAAATAAATGTAATGTAAACAAAGGAACAACATAGCCTATATGATTGGTCGAGATGATATAACATTGATAGGTGTTCCTGCACCATCATTGTAAATTGTCGATGCACTTTATTTATACTAATCCTATACACATGGCGAACATACCCATGCATAACATAGATTATGACAAGAGTATGGCAATGCAGAATTTTGACAAGAGATTAGAGCACCTATGGGATGGCTGTAAAAATGGTTGGCGAATAGTTTGGTTGAAACCACTAGTGGTGTGATGGATACCATTAATTTCGGTATATTATCTAGATGATAAAATGTTTGTGCTTCTATGCAAAATCCCAATTCGATCGACTTATAGGGAAGAATTTCATGGGATGAAACTCGGTTGTGAGGTCACATGTTAAATCTCCAAAGGATATACAACACATGGTAGAAGGATCTCTTGGTGTCTAAGGATTTTTTGGTAGAGGGTGGTTTCCCACCATGATTTAGCATGCTTTTTTGGTGATTCTTGATCTTCCTTGGATGTGAATGACGATGTGTCATCCCTAGTGAGTAGAACAACTAATGATGACATGTTGATGATGTCACCATTATTAGTAGTATTTGGAACATGGAGAAGAACATCCACAATGGTAAGCCCTAGTGGGTATTCCCTAAGGGGGGTAGAGTGATCTTGTAGCCTCATTTGTTCTAGATAGACTACTCATTCTACACATAAAATGGGGTATTGGAATGAGTAATGCATTAATTTTGTACATGACTTACATGGATGAGTATCTTGGGAGCAGTTAAGTTCATGTGTCAGACTCAGTGGCTTAGTGGAATGGTTAGGTATGACAGTGTTGGCTTTACTTGGGAACATATGAGTATGGTTCCCACATGATGAACATGCAATGGGTTTTGTGACTAGTAGTGATTCCTATAGTGATGGCGCATCTAGTGGTGACAGTGTAGGTGTCAGTGCCTCTTGTGGTGGTTCCCTTGGCATTGGTACTGTTGTAGTGACAACATTAATAGAGGATTCTTATTGACAATTAGGAGGAGGTATTTCAAATATAGGATGTGTGAGGTGAATGGTCACTAATGAGTCTTAAAATTGAAATACATTGGGCCAATGATGGGTATAATTCCCAAATTGAGAACATATGCACGCATGGTTAGTGGACAATTATTTAGTTTTTGTCTTAGTATTGGGGGTAGTTGAAGTGGTTGATGCACCCCGTACTAAAGTGTTGGGAGCATCATTTATTCTAATCGGGGTGTTAAGCAAATTCCTAAGCTTTGACATGGTGGGGCACAAGTTAGTAGCATGTCATGGTTACCTGCATAGAGTGCATATTAGGATGACTCTAGGAGAAAGAGTATTACTTCGTACTACTGGGGTTTCAACTTGGGTTGTTTTATTCCCCAATAACTAGGTTTAGTGACCACAATTGGTGGTTGGGCCATAGGTGTGTTTTCTTCCATGGGAGGTCTTGGTGGTCGTCTTGTAGAGGAAACTTATACAAAATCATAATGGGATAATGGTTTGGAAACCATATCTAGGTAAAGTGGTTTCAGTTACCACACATGTATTCCTGAAGTAATCCTAATTAATATGAGTTGATCCATTATTGGAACTCCTTGTACTCTTATGGGGGGGTACAAGAAAGGGATTTGAAAAACTGGTGGTACCAAAGGGTTCAATATCTTATCAATGCCATGGATAGTAGGAGGTATTGATGTTGATGTTAAGGGGGATTGCGACTTATATTTAGAGATGAAAATAGTTCACATGAGACCACCTATATATATAGGGATATTTGGTGGAGGGACTAAGTATGCCCCTAGAAAATCAGATTATTTGTAGATGACCAAACAAATATAAACATATTCGGGGGATCTTGTTGATCCTATGGTGGGTATGACATTATCTATATTTCTGGTTGTGTGTCGGTGATAGTAGTTAAGTTAGTCGATTGTGAAAATATTCTCATTATGAGGGAACATCATGATCTGGAAAACTAATGATGCAAATTCCTTCATGGCGTATATGTAACTACGTCCTAGAAGAATGTTGTAGTCAAGTTGTGCATCGACCATCTGCATATATAAAAGTACCATTCCCCCCCTCAATCCATGGGGGCATTCTCGTATAATCCTAAAGGTTTCAATGGAATCTCTTCATAAGCACAAAGAGCGATGGATAAGTAAACTAGATATGATGTTTCTACACATGAGTGGACATCCCACATGTTGACACTCCTTCATCGATTATGCATCAATGGATGATGATGTTCTTGATTATGAAAAGAATCTGAAAATAAATTGATGAGGGTAATCATGGTTCTCCTTTATCAAGGTCAAAGGTCATGAGATGTGAATCGAAAGGGCCGACAATGCCTAATGCACTAGGTAATGCTTTTTTTGGGAAGGGAAGGATTAGAGAAATTCATATGTCGACATGGAAGCTAGTGACTGAGCCATATCATCTACGATAATGTAGTTGTGGGAAGCTTTCATGTGAGGATCTTGGGTAGTCCATATAAGTGGTGCTTTGGGGATCGTAGGGATCTAGTAACTGTTTGGATAGGGTACCTACAAAGGGCCACTAGAGGTGGTAGGGATATCATCCCCTTTTGGAGATAAAGTCATGCCATGCCCTTTAGAATTTGTTTGAAGGTTGACTTCGAACGTTTTTATGTAAATATTTGGAAAGGTGCCATCACTCGAGGGGAATGGATCTAGTTTTTTAATAACTACCCCTTGATTGGAAAAGGTTGTAGTAACACAGTTGTTTTGGGTTGCAGCACATTTGGTACTTTATGAGGATTTTCCATTGCCAACTTCTTTCTTTCAAGAATTTGTTTGCACTCGGGTATTAATAGTAAATGGTGCATGTAGTTCCCATACTCTCCACAGATGGATCATATATAGTTAGTCCTAAGGAAGGATTCTTTTCTATTTATAGGGAGGTTGTTTTCCCCCTCATTTTGGTTACCCATGTTTTGGTTCTGAGGAGTGGGTTCTCCCCCTGTCCCAGCTATTGGTTTTTCTTATTATTCCCTTTCTTTTATTTCCTTTATTCTTCCTTTGATTCTAAGGATTCAGGGAATTATCCATGTTTAGTTGCTTAAATATTTGATATTGTTACATAGGAGAAGGTTATACAATATCGATCCCCATTTGTAGCATGGGGTTAGGACCAAGAAACAGAAAATATGTATTGTATCTTGTTGGGGGAAGATATGCATTAAGTGATGCATATGATTTGGAGGTAGGAGGAGGAGGTGCCATTTGAAATGGTAGTTCCATAAGTGTTTAGCTATTATTTGGGTATGTAGGAATACATGGTCCACAAGAGACTTGACTAAATAGGGGAGTTGGTGCATATGTGGGCGCCATTGATATATGGGGTGTTGGTGGGTATTGTTGTGCAATAGTGGACGGTACATAAGTCATAGGTAGGGGATATTTCCTTGATGGTAAGTATCCCCTATAATCCCTTAAATGAAATGTGATGTTCATATTAGTGTTATATTTAAAGAATGATGTTGAGGGCCATCCAAGAGGATGTTATATAGATACCTAGACTATGCATAAATGAGATCGAAATTTTGGGACTTCAAGATGGCCTCTTCTTCCATTCTTGTAAAGTTGTTTTCCACATATTTTACAATCATAGGTTGAAGTGATTTCATAAACCAATCCAACAAAATTTGGGGCTAATGTCTATTTTACATAATGTCTGACGCCTACTCCATTCGTGGATATGATTCATGATATGGTTGGACATTTATTGCAGAAAAACCATGAGTATTTTCAGCCCTAAGTCGTGAAAAATGTGTAATTGGAAATAGTTTAGGAAGATAGTGGAAATAGACTCAAATGTGGAATAAGTTACCCTGGTAGATTGGCATACCATTTGGCTCTTGTTCCTATGAGGGGTGAAGAGGAACATGGTCTTCAATGATGTTGTTGGAGGAGATCCATAGGTGAAATGACATGACATTGTTTGTTAGGTCATCTCCTTGCTTTCCTTCAAATTTTGGAATATTAGAGGGATGTTTTGGTGGCATATCTATCCAATTTGGATCATTAATAAGATTATTTAATTGAGAGATATTTAATCTTTCCATGAAAGGAAGGTTGGTCCCACCATATTTTTCTATGTGTTTCACCCTCTAGTATGTGAGGGTGGTGACAATGGTTCCATCCCTTCTCCTAAAGGTGGAGAAAATGGGGGGGTTATCCCACCAGGGGATGAGTATGGGGTGTGGCTTCTTCTATGATGGGAAGAAGCAAGGGGAGTTGTATGATCTCCAAGGGGAGAAAATAGAGAGTTAAGAAAGGATATCGCTCACCTAGATGACCCTTACAATGTTACCTAGGAATGTCCCCAACTAGAGTATCTCCCTCGTGAACCACGGGTAGTGAATGGGAAAACACCTCTATGGAGAGGAGAAATTCATTTCAAACTGAGATATTTCCTTATATTTATTTGTTCCTCTATTGTGATGGTCTATGTGATCAACTGAGAGTGGTTATAAAAGGTTCTAAACTCAAATGTACAAATGAAAAAATATTACAACCACGAAAAATGCCATATTGTTCAAAGTGAGTGATAGGTGCTTGAGTCTTTGTGTTAGTAGTCCACAAGTTGGTTCTTTATAATTATGAGTCAGGTGATGTTGTAATAAAAAGAAAACAAAATATAGATCCCAATAAGAAGTCGTTAGAAAAACAGGATCACAGAGAAATAACAATAAACAAGATGAAAATATTAAAACAAAAACACATTACAAGAGAGACACCAATATAACATGGTTCACCGAAGATGGGCTACGTCCATACAGAAATTTCCAGTCCTTTATTACTATACCATCTAGAAAAAATGAAGGGATACAGCCTACAACAAACATATTGCACTTCTTGTTCACTCTCTCACAGTCTCTCTCACATAATCACTAAGATTGTTTTACAATGCTACAATACAATACAAGGTCGTATTACAATTCTTTCCTTTTATACAGGAATTACCATGGGAAAATACCACAGGTCACCCAATACCATGGGATCGTAAACTATTGGCCAACAAACATCCCCAAAATTTCTTTTGGGGGCACTGGCCCCCACACACCGCTGCTAGGACGAGTGTACAGTAAAACTGGGTACAAGCATGGTTGAACAATAACATCTCTGAATCTAGAAGACCAGGATCCAAAACCAACAATATACCACTAGGAGACTGATAAAAACAAGTCCACCACTATTGCACTTGTTGGACTATGCTCTAAACCTTGGACTTGGAAAATTTCTCTTCTTCACCTTCACACTTGAATTCCAATAAAAACCAAGCAGGAAATTAGTTTCTCTCTAGTTACTACCTTTTTCAACATGTATGAATGATTCTGGCTAGTGTGTATCTTTTCCAACTTTAACATTTCATCTTCCAGAACAGATCTTGTGAAATGGTACTTGAGTTGTATACATTTAATATTTGAATAGAAGGATGATTTCTTTGCAATATTAATGGAATTATGGATGTCACTGCACAACCTTTTATTTTCCTACTTATTACCCAAATCCTCCATGAACCTCTACAACAAAATAATCTCTTTACTAGCCTCTATAGAATAAACATACTCTACTTCTATTGTTTAAAGTGAAACAACCTTTTGCAATTTTGAAATCCAACTTATTGTTGTTCCACCTACCATAAAAACATACCATGTGGTGCTCCTCCTTTTGTCTTTGTAACTTTCCATATCTATGTTAACATATCCTTATAGAATAGTTTCTGAACCTCCAAAAAATAATTCATGAAAAGTGGCATGTCTCAAATACATGAGAATCCAATGTACTTCCCTCCAATGCTCTTTACCTAGATTGTTCATATACTTTCTCAAAACTCACATTGCATGTGCAATATCTAGTCGTGTGCACACCATCGCATACATCAAGGTGTCAACTGTTGATGAATAGGGAACCTTGGACATGTATTTTATCTCCTCTTATGTCTTGGGACACATCTCCTTAATTAGTTTGAAATGGCTGGCCAAAGGTGAACTAATTGTTTTTGCATTCTGCATTCTAAACCTCTCCAACAACTTTTCTATGTACTCACCTTGACACAATGTAAATTTGCAATTTTTCCTCTCTCTTGTTATTCTCATACCAAGGATTTTCTTTGTAGTACCCAAATCCTTCATCACAAATGATTAAGCTAGTTTCCTTTCGAGAACATTTATATCCTGCATGTTAGACCCTGCAACAAGCATGTTAGCCACATATAATAACTAGATAATATATCTTCCATTATCTAGCCTCTTGAAATAAACACAGTGGTCAGAATGACATCTACTATAACCTTGTCCTGTCATAAGCTTATCAAATTTCAAATACCATTATCTTGGAGCTTGCTTCAGTCCATGCAAGCTTTTCTTTAACATGCAAACCAAATTCTCCTTCCCTTTGACCTCATACCTCTATGGATGTTGCATATAAATATATTCCTCTAAATATCCATGGATAAAGGTCATTTTTACATCTAATTGATCAAAATTTAAATCTTCTATCGCCACTAGAATTAAAATAGTCCTAATTGAATTCATTTTAACAACAAGAGAAAATATTTCATCAAATTCTATACCTTTATTGTGTGCAAACCCCTTTACAACAAGTCTAGCCATGTACCACTTCTTTCCTACTTCTTATTCTTCAACATGCAAACCCATTTATTCTGTAATTCTCTTTTACCTACAGGAAAGTCAACCAAATCCCATGTTTGGTTTCTTAACAATGATTTAATCTCCCCATTCATGCCTTTCTCCCACTTCTTTCTAGTTTCCACCTGCATTGCTTCTTCATAATATTTTGGTGCACCAAAATTAATCATCAATAAATAATACAGTGAAGGAGAGAATCATTTAGGTGGGTCTACTTAACCTAGTAGATCTTATTATACTTGCAGGATTTTGAGGTACTTGTTGTTTTTCTTGATTTTCTGGTACCTCTGGAACTTCATTTTCCTTGATTTCATCAAGCACTATGTATTCTATTTTTCCTTTTCCTCTCTCTTACCTGCAATTGATCTTTGTACATAACCTTTTCATTGAATACTACATCTCTAATCCTAATGCTTTTTTTATTTTCATAATCCCATAAGAAATAAGCAAAATCATCAACCTCGTATCCAATAAAGCTGCATTTCTTGGATTTAGTCTCAAGATTTGTTCTATTTTCTTTTCCAATATGGACAAATGCTTCATGACCAAAAGGTCTCATAAATGAGTAGTTTACATTTTTATCTTTCCATTCCTCTTCTATAATTCCACCATCGAAAACACTTAAGGCCCTATGTTTATTAAGTAAACAATAGTATCTACAACATCATCCAAAACATATAAGGGCAACCCTGTATGCAATCTCATAGACATTGTATGCTCCATGATCGTCCTATTTATCCTTTCTAAAACAAAATATTCTTGTGGTGTTCCTGGTACTATATTCTCTCTACCAATCTCATGGTATGAAAACTAACTATCAAACTCCTTGCTATAGTATCCACCTCCATTATCATATCTGAGACACTTCAATCTTTTCCCTATCTCATTATCATCCAAAGCTTTCCACTTATTAAAAGTAGCAAATACATCATATTTCTGTCTAATTCAATAAACCCAAGTTTTTCTAGTTGCATCATCAATAAAAGTAACATAATAGCAAGAGACACCAAGAAATTGTACCTAAGATGGTCCCTAGACATCTGTATGCACAAGCTCTAACTTTTCACTCTTCTTTTGTTTCCCAACCTTGAGAAATCTAACTCCCTTTTGTTTTCCATAAACACAGTTATCATAGAATTCCAAACTTACTTGCTTCAAATCTAGAAGCAATTTCCTTGAGTGAAGAATCTACATACTCTTCTCACTCATGCGGCCAAGCCTATGATGCCACAATGTTGCACATGTTTCTATGGAATCTATAGAGATAGAATAATCAGTATTATGAGGACATAAATACAATGTACCTATCCTATATCCTTTTTCTATTACTAGTTCTCCTTTAGTGATATTCCACCACGTTTTTCTAAACAAATACAAACAACCACTATCTCTGAACTTCCCTATTGAGATCAGATTTATTTTCATATAAGGAATATTCCTTACATCTTTTAGAATCCATTCATTTCCATTATTTAACTTAATTCGTACCTTACCCATTCCAAAAATTTTACATGGTTCATCGTCCCCCAACAAAACATGTCCAAAATCACATGTAACATAATCATGAAAGAATTTCCTATTGGGTGTAGCATGACACGAAGCCCCCTAATCTACTATCTAGTAATCACTAGTATTATCTCAGGCAAGAATAAAATAATCTTGTAACATATCATCTACTACATTATCTTCTTAAGTAGTATCATGCTTCCCATCTCCTTTCTTCTTTGGAGATCTGTAGTTTTTCTTCAGATGTCCTCTCTTACCATAGTTCTAGCACTCTGTCTTTCATAGTATCGACTTGGATATTCCCTTTCTATACTTACTGCAATTACCCAAGATCCTTCCTCTCTCCCTTTGTGTTCCCCTTCTCTCCATGGTCAACGGATTACCTGATGTCTTGCCTATGTTTTTTCTTTGCATTTCCTTGCTAATAATAACACCAACAACATCATCAAATTTAGGAGTGTTTAAACTAGAGATAGATTTACTTATAGCCATGACCAAGCCATTCCATCTTTCTAGAAATCAACACAATATTAGAAGATCCCTAAACTCATCATCAAATTTCAATCCTACATAGCTTAGCTGATTAGTAACCATATTAAATTCATTTAAATGGTCAACAACAGATCCACCTTCTAACATATTCATATTAAATAAACACTTCATTAAAAATACCTTGTTGGAAGACTATGGTTTTTCATAGAGCTTAGTCAATGTGCTCATCACACCCTCTGATGTATTTTCTTTTGAAAAATTGAAAGCCATCGATGAAGCTAGGAAAATCCATATTGTTTGCAGTGCCTTTATGTCAGGAACCTCCCATTATTCATCCTTCATAGTCATCGGTTGCTTTGTTTTTTCTCCCAATGGTAGGAATAGATCCTTCTTGTACATATAGTCCTCCATTTTCATCTTCCATAACCAGTAGTTTTGGCCATTAAATTTATCGACCCTAAACTTTCCTTCTTTTTCCATTGCTCCCACTCGAACAAGGAACCCTTCTTTCCTGCAAGTTTACCAACCAAATAAAATTTGGATCTAATACCAATTGTTAGAAAAATAGGATTGTAAAGTAATAATAATAAACAAGATGAAAAAATTAAAACATAAACACATTACAAGAGAGACATCAATATATTTTGGTTCACCCAAGATGGGCTACGTCCACACAAAAATTTCTATTTGTTTATTATTATACCGTCTAGAAAAAATTAATGGATACAACCTGCAACAAACTTGTTGCACTTCCTCTTCAATCTCTCATAGTATCTCTCACACAATCACTAAGATTTCTTTACAATGCTACAATACAATAAATTATCGTATTACAATGCTTTCCTTTTATAGGGGAATTACCATGGGAAAATACCACGAGTCACCCAATACCATGGGCTTATAAACTCTTAGCCTACAAACATCCCAAAAACAGTTTTAGAGGTGCTAACCCCCTCAACCCCCTGCTAGGAAGAGTGTACAATAAAAATGGGGTATAAACACGGCTGAAGATTAACATCTCTAAATCTGGAAGATTAGGCTCCACAACCAATAGACATATTGTCCTTTCTTCTCTCAAAGTAACTAGTCCTTCCAATAAGTTTCCCATTGACAGTGATGAAATCCCTCATTGTTTGTCTTGTGAAGGTATGATAGATTTAGTTATCATGTAAGAAGTTTGGAATATGTTTTGGAAGGGCCGAAAACATATTCTAATCAACAAAGAAGATATGAATCAGGAGTCAATTGCTCCCTGGTGATATCCTAGGTTTTGGACACTAAGATACAATGCACCAAGTGTGGATAAGTGGTTTTCCCTGGGACAGAAAGTTTCATCTCCATAAAAATTTGGGTGACTCTTTGTGGAGAGAATATACAACTATACCTCAACTTCCACATCCTTGGTCACCATGCCTTCTTATGCGGGTTGCTTTTTTACTCTTTCAACAATGTTGTCTCAAAATAATGTAAAAATATTGGTGGAAATTTTTTGGATGCTGATCCCATTCAATCATACCTAACTAAAATGTTATTTTGTGACCTCCTGTGGAATATTTTAGTTTGTTAGAGATTTACAAGTATAGTATTTATTTTAAAAGGTAAAATTTTGATTAAGGAGTGTGAGAGAGGTATTTCAAACTTCCATATCATTATGATCCATCCATATAAAAAATAACACAAGTTGGAGAGCATACTAGATGTCAAAAAGTCTTGAGGTCTCTCAGTGTGTGCTTCATTGAAAATCACACATGTGTTTGGAAATAAAATAGAATTGAACTTTGCAACTAACTTAAAGATAATGAAGTACATATACATGGGCGTCTACTCTATTTCAACTCTTAAGCAAATACCAACTTCTCAAATGAAGTAAATTTGTGAAGAGGTATTTCAAACCTAACATCATTTTCTCATTTTCTAAGATCACTAGGATTGCAAGGAAAAAATAATACTTCAGGTAAAGGATTCGGTCCTTTGCTTGTGCGAGGTAAGTGCACTAAACTATCTTTCATAAAACAAATAAAATATCAAGAAGTAAAATATTTGTAACCAAACATAGTCAAATCTAATTAACTAGACGAACCATTTCCATGAGATGGAAAGCTTAATCTTTCAACCACTAGTGAGTACTAAGAGGCCAGTTGAAAGCCTCAAAGTATTTTAGCATAAAATTCTTCAAGAAGTCACTTATTTACTACCTATATTTGGAGAAGTTTCGTAGTCACTAAAGAAAATAATAATTTTATAATTCATTATGTAGCCATCGAAACTGCAGATGATTTCTAAAATAGATATAAATAGAAAATAAAATACATTATCGTGTGGGTATTGGACCCACAGTCACGCTAATAGCGCGATTACAATGAAGAGAGAGTCACATGAATTTACTGTGCGGGTTACAATACAATTCAATTTCACAAGTAGGACATATGTTTAAGTGATTTCCACACGATGTAGAATATTGTATGGACGCTAAGAACTATGTTATTTATAAAAAGATTCTCTTGGGTAGAGGACCATAAAAGACTGGTTTTTGAGAGGTTGAACCTTGAGCTCCTGCACCTGCACAAAAACCAAAATAGGTTACACATCAAAATACAATCTGTTTAACTTGTAGTGAACAAATATAAGAGTGGAGTCGCCATAAACACTATTAAGGGAAAATGATAAAAGAGTAAGAAATGTTCCTTGTTAGCCTTGAATCTCGCATCCAAGGGAACAATAATATATATGGGAAAATGATAAAAGAGTAAGAAATGTTCCTTGTTAGCCTTGAATCTCGCATCCAAGGGAACAATAATATATATGGGTTAGGTAGACCAAGCACTCAAAATCTAAATCAACTTCAACAAAACTAATCTAAGTTAAAATATTTCTCCTTGAGGAAGGAGGCAATAATGGAGAAACACTTGAATCTTTGGGGAAGAGAGCAAGGGAGATTTGTGTATGTCAATATGAGGGAGGAATGAGATTGAAAGAGGAGCTCTCAATGTGATTCCAATAGCATAGCATTGTTGTGATGTCTTCCTATGGAATTCATTCCCGTGGCTTCTTTTTATAGGCCTCTAAATGGAGGCCGAGAAACATCTATATCCAAATGTGAACGTTCTTTCATTTGAATTAGTTCTCCAAGTACGCAAGAGGGGATATTCAATGCTCTAAACAATGTGATGAGTCATAATCAAATTTTGGAGCCAAGAGAGTCATTCTGATCCTTGAATGCACCCTGAAACATATGTCTCAAAGTCTCAAAGAATATTAATACTCAATAAGAGTTATAGTTTGGACTATCAGAGAATAGTTAAACATCTTAGAAAGGTCGTTGGGTGCTGTAGTATTAAAAGAAGAATCACTAAGAAAGTGATCAGGCCTTGAAGAACATCACAGAGAATGGAAAACTCATAGATAAATTCTCCAAATAGAAGAACATTCTTGAAGTCAACAAATATTGAAGATTGAAAGAAAATATGAGACTTTCTTACTGCGTGATATTACACATTTGATGTATAATGTTGTATATGATGGATTTAAAATCCATTGTTTCCATTTTAGAGAAACTATATTCTAGATCGTATTTAGATGGTGATACTATGTGTAAGTAGTTGATTGGTCTCTTAATGTAAATAGCATGCATGTTGTATTGCATGCTTATTGATAAGCATACGTTTGAGTACCTTTAAGGTACATCAAAATAGGTTGTTTATTTCATTTGATACATGGTAGACCTATTGTGATATACAGTTATTGTTTTATCCTGAGATAAGCTATGTATATTGACGTTAGTACTGCAGGAGCCAAGTATTGCGGCTAGTACCATGAAATCAAGGTGTATTTCAGCTAGTATTAAAAAAAATCTATTGCGGATAATACTACGCACTGAGGAGTAGTGTATCTTGGAAAGATACCTACTAGGGTAAAATACTTGATCTTACATTTATTGGGTGTTAATAGTCAATATTTCTTAGAAACCCTAGGTGTTATGATAGAACACATTGAGATGAAGTTTTACTTCATTGAACTCATGGTCCTGTAAAGAAAATATTTCAATACATAGCTATTAATGAGCAAATTGCAAATTTGTGCACAATCCACTGCCAGTGACGAAGTTGAGATGCTTTTGAGATAAGCTTGGTATGGAAAGAAATTCATGGTAAAGTAGAAAATGTCTCCCTCGGTGAGAGGGAATGTTGATTGTACAACATCAAGAGTCATTCTCCAAGACTTGTGTGGTATCATGTCCTAAGTTTCCTCATATGATTGAGGTGGTGATGTTGTATTGTAGATCTTGTAAGAAATATCAAACTGAGTCTTGTGAGTAATATCAACATTGATCTTGTGTTGTATCAAGTATGTGGACTTGATACAAGTCCACAGACTCATCTTGTGTTGTATCAAGACTATGGACTTTTGTTGTATCAAGTCAATGATTTTTATAAATGGTACCGTATGAGAATGGATCCCCAATTGTGGAGATGATCTTGTGTTGTATCGATATTAAAGTCTTGTGTTGTATCAAAACTGTGGGCCTCCATTTGTTGAGGTGGTTATACTATGTGATATTTTGCTATTCATTGTCAGTGATTTCTATAAGTCTCCTTCAGTGCTTAGCTACCCCTAGATTGAATTCCTTTAGCATATGAATATATGACGCGGGGTAATATATGATCATCAATATGTATGGAATAATTGTTCTGAGTATGATATGATAAGATGGATAAATAATACAAATATGGACCATGCATTAATTATTTAATGATAATGAGATAAAGCATAGAGAAAGAGAATTTGAATTTCCCATGCAAATGTATGAGTGAACTCAAGTTATAAAGATTCGGTAAAATATGAATGCCTCAATCAATTCCTTAGTCAAAGCATCAGTTGAACTATTCATGAATGTAATCATTTAAGTAAAGAAGAGCTTAATGCTCATCAATCAGCAAGCATCAATTAACTAAAGAGATTGATCCAAAAGTTAATATTATAAATTGTGCATGGATGAGTGAAGCACTAACGAAACTTAAGTTATCCTGTTAAGTAAGTGATCAACAATCACTTAAATATCGAGTTCAAGTCTATTATGATTCAGTTCAAAGTCAGTTAACATTCAGTTCAAGTAAGTTAAGCATTCAGTTCAAGTAAGTTAACATTCAATTCCAGTCAGTTAACATTCAGTTCAAGTAAGTTAACATTAAATTGAATTCAGTTAACATTCAGTTCAAGGAATTTTACATTCAGTTCAAGTCAGTTAAACATTTAGTTCAAGACAGTTAACATTTAGTTCAAGTTAGTTCATGTTTAGTTGAATACGATGAGAATTAAATTAAAGCTAATTGAGGAAAGGAAGAGTGCTAATGTTTGCATGGAGGGATTTCTAGTTAGCTTCTCCTTGTGAATGCACTATGTGGTGCTCTTAGTATGTTTACTGAGCCTCCTATGCATTACCTTCTACATGCTATGGTTTTTGGCTTGTTATTAATATTCTAAGCATATGGAAAATTCAATACAGTTGCATACAGTTGTTTTTATAGGGTTACATTGGATCTATCTTCTCTATTGTTGTGGTTACATCTCTTATTGGGAAATATGTTGATGAATTGTAAGTCATTCTCTGCAAATCTATCTATCATACTCAAACAATTGTTGGGTTTTTCATCCTCTGTGGTTGGATTGTTTTCCAGGGTATATCTTGTCTCTTATGGTGATTTTTTTATGTGCCTCATTTATTATTGAAGATTAATATATAGATGATATAAAGAATGATATGTGGATGATATAAGGATTCATAGATGGATGATATAATTTTTTTGATGTGGCTAATTTAAAAGTTTCATTACTTCTGAAATTGTCTTATAAAAGTTTTAAAGTTTAAGCAACCCCAATTTTTCTCAAACATAAACAATAATAGGAGACAGTTGTGGGTTTATAAATGGTATTCATTTACTAATAAAGTATTCCCACTCTCATTCATGGATGAAGTGACCCTCTTATTTTTTTCTCTTTTCCCAATTTCTGCATCCAAGGCCCAAGGGAGGTTGAGGTTTTCTTATATGTCTAACTCCTTTTTCAATTAAAAAATTGTAAAGGAAGGATGGAATCATATAGAAAATGATATTGTGAAAGTCCTTATAAAACCTAGCCTTAATTTTTTCCAGTGAAGTTCATTCCTCTATGGATTTATTTCTTCAAAATTCGTCATTTATCTTCTAGACCTGTTGGCGGTCAGCAACAACCCCTTCATTTCTCATTAAGATGAAGGGAGATCAGCTCTTTTTATGATTTACCAATTTAAAATTATAAAAGAGCACCTTCAGAATCTTTGATTCTGAAGGTACTCTTAATTGGAGAAGAATAAAATGACATGTTAAAAGTTGATGAAAACATGCTCATAAACTTGGTAATTAGCAGCTGTTAGTTTCATAAGTCAGTTTCATAAATTTTTTATATAATCGATTTGATCATTAAGTTAAATTTATATGATTATATATGATTTAAGAAACTTGAAAGGATAGTATGCCAAAGGGAATCAACGAAACACATGTTGAATTTGTTTGAAGCTGATGAGGTATTATGAGTCCTAAACTCCTAGAACTAAAGGTGACTTATTAAATTAAAACTTTATTAAACCTAACGTTCACATTTCATATGTAATATCTTACCATGACTTTGTAAAAATTGTATATATGTAGTTAGTAAATAAAGGAGTATCATATGGGAATTTTCATATATTATAGTTTTATAACTTAGTATCCTATCAAATTCGATGAAAGATATTAATCGATGGGATTTTGGAAAGTTTTAAAACTAGATATATGAAGTTTTATGTATATACATGGAATAAGTATTAAATTAGTTCATTAGTTAGTTGTCATGCAAAACATTAGGGTATATGATTTCGATACTATATCGCCTTGAACGCTACCACCTTTCATGCTCAAACTGGAGAAGACCATTAATTGACAGAGTTTGCGAGAGCCATGTGTCAAATTAATAACGCCTGTTACTTGGATCGCTGAGTTAGCATGGAGATGTGGCTTGCACCTCATAATTAACTGACAGCTGCGAATATATTTATGATTCATATCATCAGGATTTAATGTTGATAGCCATTCCATTTCGTAACGATGTACGAGCTCATCATGACCACTGTGTATAATCAATGCCTTGATTTATGATCCATCAATCACACGGTCCCTGATATGTCGAATTGGTTAAGTTTTACTGTTAGTCATGGCTAAACATGCATGTATCATAACAGAACGTTGGATATAGCATTCATCATCACTAAGTTCAGCTAAATGGCCAAATTTAGAGCCCCCATATCTGTCAGATCTGAAGCATGTGAAATTTTGATATTTCGCATCATGTCATGCACTTGGATACCTATCCCCTCCCTCTTCACATCGCCATTCATTCCATTTCAAAACCAGGATAGTGCTGAGGAAGTTATGGCTCCGTTGAATCGTTTCGAAATCTCAGGTTCAGAGCTCGTAGAAGCAGATGAGAAGGTTTCCTTGCTATTTGAAAAAGTTGGGTGGGGGCAGTTCTTTAAGTGTTTTGATGGCCATAACGCAGAGGTGACCAAACTGTTTGCCTTGAATTTAAAAGAAGATGTTGTGTAGATCGGGGGTTTTAAGTTCATCGTTAATGAAGACAAAATCGCAGAGGCAACAAAGCTCCCACAAGTTGGAGAGCGCTGGTTCAAAGGTAGTAAGGTTAATAAAAAGAAGTGTTTATCCTTGCTGTTGCCACTACCAGATAATACAAAACTGAAGATAGGGGTCTCTGTCAAGTTCTTGAAGCTTGAATGGTGAGCCTTCTACGAAATTTTGGTCAGGTATGTGTCCTGCGATGGACGTTTTTCTCACCTACACTATTACCACTTAAGAATCCTATTAGCATTAAAGGGTTGTAGGCTTAATCTACCATTTTAATTGTGGCAAAGTTTGAAAAAGATGTCGCATGCGGTTCAAAGTTTCGATAACCCTGATAGAAGTTTATTTCACCATGGTTTAGTCAAAGTCATACTACAGCATCAACTTTCCTTGAAGGGTAAATCGTGGGATGAATTTTTAACTGAATGTCATTTGGGGCCGACTCAATATTGGCCGAACCCCTCCACAAAGACCTGTAGGAAACGGAAGGCCACTGCTAATCCTGAGGTTAATAATGTTCCTGATACTAAATCAGAGGGTAAAGGGCTTGAGGAAGCCAATCTACCCATAAACACTGGTATCAGTAAAGACAATGTTGATAACATAGTTCCCTGTTGCTCTGAAGCAGTCTTGAACCAACCCCCATCTGATAAATATCATAGTACTCCTGCAAAAATAGAGGACAGGTTAACCGAAAGCCAAAATATTAATGTTGTTGATTGTAAAAATCTCTCCGAGCCAGATAATCCTCGTAAACATGGCAAAGAGTCTATGTATAAACTAGATCATCTAGCACAGGTATGCTATGATAAAGGAGGGTTTGAGTCAGACAATCTTGTGTTTTCGAGGAGGGTTACTAGAAGCATGAACAATGTCCCTACGATTTCATTTCCTATGGCTAATCGACAAGATACTCAGCCTATCATCGTCCATATTGAGGACAACGTTCCATCGTCGGTCCCTGACACTATTCATATAAATGATCCCACTCTTATAAAGGATAATAGTGCAAAATTCGGTAAGGCTGAGGTTTCTCCATCATGTATGGACACCTGTATTTCAGACCCTGAGCCATCTTTTATCAGTCCTCAGTCATCTGGTCAAAACATTGATAACCCTAATCCTTCTCAGGCAGCCAATTCAGGTCACAAAAATGAAGAAGAAACTCTTCAGCAAGTTCTGGACAAGGCATACCAGACCAAGATTACAGAATTGAAAGATGAACTTAAACACTGTCAATCTAATGCAGCACTGATAGAGGAAGAAAATAGGACATTTAGAGAGGAGTTGTTGAATTAGATTAGCAGGTGGAAAGAAATGAATATAAAAAAGAACCAATATAAAAGGGCAAAAAAGTCAATAATAGGTACGAATCAGCATCTGCTTGAACAAATAGAAAAACAAAAGTTATTGATTATCAATCTTAAAGCCAAATTAGCCGAAGCCAGAAGAGTAGTCGATCTTCAAAATAGAACTTGATGGTTATTCTCATTTTTCAAAGTACATGGGTTGTTTCGTTGTTAAACAGGTAACAATTTTTTTGTTATGCATGCCTGTAAAATCGTAGATTTTACAGGCACACATTTAAATTTTAGTTTATTTTGTTACATCTATTTTAACTGATTTTAATGAGATGCTTTGTTTGTTTAAACACAGGTGGATATGTCATCGCTCTTCTCCATAGTTTCAGGACGTTGTTAATGTGTTGGTTGGAAGACATGGCTATTCATTGAAAACTGGAATTTCAACTACGGCCATGAATTTGCCAAGTACCTTTAAACCAGCAAATATTCAGGCTAGTCGTTTTTCATTGTTATAGTGATAGGTGTTTTGTAAAAGAGATTCGATTCTCTTTGATAGTTATAGGAACCCTATAATATTGTATCTAGCATTGATGGGAAAATTGAATCAAA